>UNSF01000275.1:0-25335 GCA_900538255.1 Ulva mutabilis
TTGTCGTGATCCAGCCATGCCACAGGACTACGGTGACCATGCATGGGAGGATTCACGTGCTCTGATCCGGAGTGGCTATGGGGCAGCCATGCACCGATGGCTGACCATATGCACGAGCAATGCATGCAAGATTGCGTGCCGCAGACATTGATTCTGATCGTATCCGTATGAGACGTTGATTGAACGCTTATTAAGCTCTACAGATCGTAGTGTAATCACTCTCTCTTCAACTGTCCAAAGTCTCACGTGCATTGATCCTCCACTGAAGTACAGGAGCTGTCACGGACAGATACCTAAGACAGCAAGGTATGTGACAGCACCAACCCCTGCGCATGACGACATGCTCAGGATCCACAGGCCTTAGGCCGCGGTCCACTGAATTACGTCATGGTATCGGTGATGATTGTGGGATTCTTGTGATGTCTATTAGCATGCGATAGAGTCCAGGGGGAACCTGCGGTTACGGCTGCACACTCCGATGAGTGTGCTACACCGCTCTAGTGTATAGCCGACCGTAGAGAGACTAGAAAAGCTAATGCAGAATGCTACGGCGGAGCTGCATTATGCTTGTGTGCTGGTCTCGCAAAGAGGCCTACGGGTCTGCGTTTCCTGCGACATATGGTGGTCATGTTGCAGGACACCACCACTCCGAAACGATTCAATGGCATCTCGCCAAGGGTCTATCGGTTCTGACGGTGTGGAGGGAGCAGTTAACCTTCCGCATCATCGCACTCGCTCTACAGTGCGCCGCGAGCAGGCCGCGGAGGGTCAGTCCATGCCCCACGGGGAAGGACAAGACGCTGGGACCTACGGGTATCTCAGTGTTAACCCTCTGCAGGCCGCCATGCCGGGCAACGCTGATCCTACGGGGAATGCGGGTGCTCAGGCAGCGGTGCACGGAGCGCAGGAAGTGCCACACGTTGCCCAGACAGCATGGGCAGCGCAGCAGATACCACCTCCGATACCGCAGCCTTCGCAGGCTGCGATGTCATCCGGGGCGGCAGCAACAGCCGGGACGATCGATGTTGCAACTCTCGCGAGCGCGCTATCGCTCGTAATGCCTAAGTCTATGCCGGGAAAGTCGCTAGTAGAAAAGCACAAGTTCCCGGTATGGAACCACAGATATGATCACTTTCGGGTGTTCAAGAAAGAGGTAGAGAGTTGGGCAAACATGGTGGGGGAAAGTAGCCTGCTAGTGAATGATCCACTGGCACAGAATAGCCAGGCTCATGAGTCAGTCAAGCATTGGCTATTCGTGACATTACCAAAGGAGGATAGGGATTTCGTGTCAGACTGCAGTTTTGTCCATGAGATATGGCATTGCTGCATGCCAAGTACATGCCTTCTGTCGAAGTAGAAATACAGAAGCTATACCAGCAACTCAGTGGTGCCAGGCAGGCGGGAAAGCCACTTGAGAAACATGTCAACGAGGTAGTTGGTATAGTGAACCAGATGAGGGGTCTGGGAGAAGCTGTGCCTGATCAGCTATACCGCTCTAGGCTACTGGCAGTGGACAAGAGTATGCACTGCTGCAGCCGATGCTGCAGCAACTGCCAGTGCAGCAGATAGTGTCCACGCTGCTGACGCATGCTCAGAATAGCAGCCAGTCTGCCCATCGCGATTCCACGGGATGATCGCGGTGGTCAGCAGAGATTTGGGGGACGAGGGTATCGTGGTGGACGCCACGGTGGTCGCCATGGTGCACCCCCAGAGGTTGCCGCAGTGGGAGCAGGGGGAGCAGATAAGCGCAAGTGCTTCAATTGTGAGAAGCCTGGCCATCTGCAGAAAGATTGCCCTTTGCTCTCCGCAGAGGTCAAGCAATTCCTACAGAAACAGGCAGCTGCAGGGCGAGGCCGTGGCAGAGGCCGCGGGGGCCCTCAGGTGGCTGTGGTAGACCTAGCGGAACTGCGAGCTGACTGTGCTGATGGGCCGTCGCCCAACATGCCATACACCTTTCTGGTGGATAGCGGGTCTGACCTGAACATATGCTTCGACTATAGTATGTTTTGCGAGATCAAGCCACCAGATATGCCGCATTGTCAGCCTCTTGACCAGGGCAGGCTAGACATGTATGGTGTGGGCACGATCAGAGCTAATCTGGGAGAGTATGTGAGTGCACAGGGCACTATCACACCAGTAGACATAGAGTTGACCAACGTCTACTGTCGTAATTCAGTGGACCGCAGCCCTAAGGCACTGTGGGATCTAAGCACTGCCGTAGCTGTGCGCAGGGGGTCGCGCTGTCACATACCTGGCTGGTGTACAGGCCTCCGCTGTGACAGTGCGCTCTCAGTCTTGGATTATAGCACGTGAGTCTTTGGCAGAGTAGAGTGATTACACTTTGATCAGTAGAGCCTATATAAGCGTTCAACCAAACGTCTCATACGGATACGATCAGAATCATTGTCTGCGGCACGCAATCTAGCATGCATTGCTCGTGCATATGGTAAGCCATCGGTGCATGGCGTCCCATAGCCACTCCGGATCAGCACCGTGCATCCATGCATACATGGTCTCCGTAGTCCTGTGTATGCCACCATGCATGGTCTCCGTAGTCCTGTGCATGGCTGGATCACGACACTCCCCCTAGACTAGGCTTGTACTACCGCAAGCTGTAGTCTATCTCTAAATTTTGCTAGTGCTGGTCCTGCCAACACCTTTGTAAACATATCAGCTAGCATGTCTTCCGTGCTAACCCAGCTGATAGTTAACTCATCGAGTTCTACGAACTCGCGGACCCTCAGGTCCCTGACCCTGATGTGCTTGGAGCGGTCACTAGAGATGGGGTTCACAGCTAGCAAGTTGGCACTCTTGTTGTCACCCCACAGAGTTGGCTTCACAGCCGACAAACCAAGATCAGTGCACAACTGCTTTGCCCACATCACCTCATTGGCTGCTGAGCTCATCGCAATAAGCTCTGCCTCAGTCGTATCACCAGCCACAATAGTCTGCCTCTTCGAACGCCAGAATACACAGTTCCCATGCATCCGGACTATCACTCCTGACACGCTCTTCAAGCAAGCACCATTGGCGAAGTCAGCATCCGTAAATGCTTCCAACACCTCACTTCCCTCGTTGGAGCCACTAAAAGTCAAGCCAAGATCTATGGTCCCTCGCAGGTATCTCAGTACATGCTGGACAGCAGCCCAATGACACTTCGCACTCCCAGCCATATGCCTGGCCAGGACATTGGCCGGAAAGGAAATATCAGGACGCGACACAGCAGCCACATACTGGATGCTTCCTACGGCTTGCATAAACCTCTTATGCTCTGCGACAGTAGCCTTCTCCTGGCTAGGATCATCCTTCAGACTAAACACTTTCTGCTTTGGTACCAACGGCGTTGGTGCCTTTCTGCACTCACTCATACTGAACCTTTCCAGCATGTCCCTGATGTTCTTTCTGTGCGTTATGGTGATAGTGCGAGCAAGCCGATCACGTATGACCTCCATACCCAGCACATATCCCAGCTCCCCCAGGTCACGACCCTCAAAT
This sequence comes from Ulva mutabilis, assembly GCA_900538255.1. Taxonomy (NCBI): domain Eukaryota; kingdom Viridiplantae; phylum Chlorophyta; class Ulvophyceae; order Ulvales; family Ulvaceae; genus Ulva; species Ulva mutabilis. The sequence continues at coordinate 3,496 of UNSF01000275.1, forward strand.
GCCTCAAGGATCCTGCTGATGGCATCATCCATCTGCTCCTTACGACCGAAGATCAACAGATCATCGACCCATAGGAAAATAAGACATCGTCCTATTTTGCAAATAAACAGTGCGGGGTCACTGGCTGATCTCACAAAAGCCCATTCTCGACAAGAGCTCTGCAAGCGCTTTATGCCACTCCCTGGCAGCTTGCTTCAGACCATACAACGCCTTTTTCAGACGCCACACCATACCAGACCCATCATCCAGTACAGGAGGTTGTGCCACATACACTTCCTCCTCCAGAACACCATTCAGGAAAGCACATTTAATGTCTATGTGTCTCGTCTCCAGATCCTCTACAGCACAGACAGACAACAGAGCCCTGAAGGTAGCATAACTGCCCACAGGTGCCCATGTCTCAAAGAAATCTACGCCCTCAACTTGCGTAAATCCCCTGGCTACATATCTAGCTTTGAATCGCTCAATCTCACCCTGTGCTCCTCGCTTAATCTTAAGTACCCACTTGCCTGTCACAGGCTTCACTCCTGCTGGGCACCTGACTAACTCGAACACATCATGTTCCCTTAAGGAGGTCAACTCATCAAGCATTGCTATGATCCACTGCTCACGATGGCAGCCTCTCATGGCTTGCTTCACCGTTGGATCGTCCAGCACAGCTTTGACCTTCTTCCTCGCAGCAGCTGCACACCGGGACTCACTGCGGCTAGCAGTCTTGCCACTGCTCGGAATCACCTCCTGCCCCGTCGTGTTCTCTGCATCAGGAGTCACACTGTCAGCCGTAGCAAACACTCCATCCGCCAGATCACCGACGTCACTCTCCATATGGACTACTGTGGAGCTCCCAGCATCATCATGCTCACGTGCATCATCCGGGGAAATGCGCTCAACAGCAGCATTCTCACTTTCATTCACTCCCACAGCATGGACAGCAGGTCTTAAGGTTTTGCGAATCAATTTGAAAGGTTTTGGAACCCATCGAACCCTCACCTCTTGTGGTGGATCCAGATGTTCTCCGCTGCCTCCTGCGGCACTTGGTGCTAACTCTCCCCCTGAGCCAGCTCCGCCTGCCTCTCTTCCACTAGGCACATGCCGTAGCTTGCCTTGCCCCTGACTATCAACACGCTGTGGCATATGCCGTGGCTCATCATGCTCCCAGCGTACTGCACGTCCTGACACCGCTGACCCTTGCCATCGGTTGTACATCCCGTGGTCTTCAGATTTCGCAGGTGGGGGTGGCTCACTCGGCGCCTTGCCCATCGACCGTTGGACTCGCTGCGGTGAACGCGAGCGCGATCGAGACCGAGATCCTGAGGGCTCAGATGCCCCTGAGAATGACTCAGCAGAGTCACTGGCAGCCCCTGGCTGTTCCTCCCCCTCAGACTCATCATTCTCACTACCCTGTGGCTCAATGCGGCAGCCACTCAAATCCAGCACTGCTCTATCCCGCGTAGGGATCACATCTCTCGGTCGCATCTCAGCATTGTGCGGACCGGATGGTTGCTGAACCGCATCATACTCCCAGTGCGGTACCCTGTGCACACAATCCTCGGCCGTGTAAGCGCAACGCGCTGTCACCACTGCCTCACTGATCTCAGGCGTGTGCCACCGCTCATGCCTGGCTATCAGCTCAGAGCCTAAAACACGCGGTGAAAACGGCGGCTCACCCTCAGGCAACTCATCATCCGGCACATAGCGCCGATGCAACTGCCTGCCTGGTTCCCAGTGTGTGTGCCCCAGCGCTGGATGCTCCCCCTCAGCCCAATCCACATTTCTGCCCCTCTCTGGCATCATGTGATCACGACTGGCTGGTGGTCGCACTGCCCTAACACTAGTTGATCTCAACCATTTCTGCATGTTGGGCAAGAAACCAACGTCAGGTACTACACGAGTATGCTCATCGGGCATGATCTCGAATTCTCCCAGCTCGTAGTTCTCCAACATGACCGGATCCACCGTAGCTTGCTCCGACATGTGGAAACGTTTCGCGAACTCTCTCAGCAGAGCTGGTGGAGAAGCCGTATGCCTATACATACGCACTGCTCCCCCATTCCCTCGCTTCACGTAAGCTCTATCCATGTGAGGACCAGCACCCGGTCCCATGTAGAAACCGAGCACTCCTCTCTCATCCAGGTGTCTGAAGTCCTCTCTCCGAGCATATACATACATCGGACACCCGAAAGGCTTCACCTGGGCCACCACCAGATGGAACGTGTCCTCACTCACATTCCTGAACCATAACAGATATGGCACAATCTGTCTGACATCAACATTCTTCACACACTGGGCGACAAACTTCCCATCGCCCCTGGCCATACCCTCATCAGCCAGAGCCTGCAGACTCATCTGCTGAGCCTGAGCCCTCCTCGTCTGCAACTGTGCAGCTCTCACAGCCTCATTCGTCGACCACGGGTCACGACTGGTCTGCACATGTCTCTCCTCCAGTTTCTGCTTGGCCTCCTTCCGCCTAACACCCTCTAGAGCTGTGCTAGGCGTCAGGTTATGCGCATGGTTCACACACATATACGCCTCTGGCCACAGAAATGCAGGCACAGCTGCTTGCAGCAGGCTTGCCCTCACACTCCTGTTTAGCACACCGATCTTTCTCTCCACCATTCCATTGGACTCATGCTGGCCCGTGGCAGTGTACGTGTGCTCAATGCCACGCCACGCGAGGTACTGAGCCAGCTGGTTAGAGCTGAACTCACCACCCTGGTCAGTGTGCAGCCTCCGCACCCCAACCTCTCTATCATACACGATCTGAGTGCGGATTCGCTCAATCAGCAGGCATATCATTTCCGCAGCCCCACTCTTGGACTTCAACGGAATCACATGGGAGTACCGGGAGTACTCATCCACCACTACCAGGATGTAGTTCATACCCCCGATTCCTACTGGCTTGATCTGCCCTGCTAGATCAGCATGCAACACTTCCCCAGCATAGGTGGCATTCTCCGTCACCTTGCCCCCGTGCTGTGCTCTATCGCCGCTTCTTTGTTCAGCCACGTGGCAACCATGACACTGAAGCGCTACCCCCGTAGGTTTCAGCATCTTCAGGTCATACAGTTGTGGGTTGTCTCTCATCAACTGGAGTACCCGATTGCCAGCATGGTGAAAAGCGATATGCACTAGGAATGATGGATCAACCTGAAAGGAATAACCTTGTTCATTCGGTACACCCGGTCACCGCAGCAACTTGCTGCTGCTCACGTACCCATTTCCCATTCCTATGAAACAAGTTATTCGCACTTGTCCAGGCTGCTCCTCTATCTACCGGTCGCATTTGCCATATCGGCCTGCCTTTCCCACAGAACCATGTCAGAGTAGGTTTTCCATCCTCATCCTCACCCTGCTCACAGTTCCTGTGGAACCCATAGCTCTGGTCATGAAACCCAGGCATCACTACCCGGTTTGCATGCTTGCCCGTATGCAAGTATATCTCAGACTTTTTCAACTCCTTTGTTGAAAGGATGTTGATAGGACTGGCCGGCACCCAGTAGACGTTGGTCAACTCTATGTCTACTGGTGTGATAGTGCCCTGTGCACTCACATACTCTCCCAGATTAGCTCTGATCGTGCCCACACCATACATGTCTAGCCTGCCCTGGTCAAGAGGCTGACACTGCGGCATATCTGGTGGCTTGATCTCGCAAAACATATCATAGTCAAAGCATATGTTTATGTCTGAGCCACTATCTATTAGGAAAGTGTACGGCATGTTGGGAGACGGCCCATCAGCACAGTCAGCTCGCAGCTTATCTAGGTCAACTACAGCTACCTGAGGGCCACCGCGGCCTCTGCCACGGCCTCGCCCTGCAGCTGCTTGCTTCTGCAGGAATTGTTTGACCTCTGCGGAGAGCAATGGACAATCCTTTTGCACATGTCCAGGCTTATCACAGTTGAAGCATTTCCTCTTTTCTGCTCCCCCTGCTGCCCCTGCTCCCACAGCTGCTACCTGTGGGGGTGAACCTTGGCGACCACCGTAGCGTCCACCTCGGTACCCACGTCCCCCATGGCGCTGTTGTCCACCGCGATCGTCCCGTGGGAATCGCGACGGACCCTGCTTGCTGTTCGTCTGGGCATGTGTCAACAGCGTAGACACTATCTGCTGCACTGGCATGGCCTGCAGCATGGGCTGCAACAGGCTGTACTCTTTGTCTACTGCCAGCAACCGTGATCTGTACAACTGATCAGACACAGTCTCACCCAGTCCTCTCATCTGGTTCACTATGCCCACCACCTCATTCACATGCTTCTCCAGCGGCTTGCCAGCCTGCTGGGTACTGCTGAGCTGGTGATACAGCTTCTGTATTTCTACCTCCACTGATGGCATATACTTAGCATGCAGCAACGACCAGACCTCATGGACGAAACTACAGTCTGCCACGAAGTCTCTATCCTCCTTTGGCAGTGTGGTGAACAACCAGTGCATGACTTGCTCATGAGCCTGGCTGCTCTGAGCAAGCGGATCATTGACTAGCAGGCTACTCTCACCCACCATCTTCGCCCAGCTCTCTACCTCCTTCTTAAATACTCGGAAGTGATCAGTCTTATAGTGCCACACCGGAAATCTGTTCTTCTCTACTAGAGATTTCCCCGGTACTGGCCTGGGCATGGCAAGCGACAGCGCTTGCGCTAGCGTGCTTACGTCAATTGATCCAGCCGTAGCTGGTACTCCTGATGACATCGCAGCCTGCGAAGGCTGCGGTATCGGAGGCGGTATCTGTTGGGTCATCCACGCAGCTGGCGCTGCGAGATGTGCTGGCTGTGTTCCTTGCGCCGCGGCCTGAGCTCCTGCTTCCCCCGTAGGATCAGCATTTCCCGGCAATGCCGCCTGCAGAGGACCTGCATTGGGATACCCGTAGGTCCCAACGCGCTGTTCTTCCCCGTAGGTCACGAACTGGTCCTCCGCGGCCTGCTCGCGGCGCGCTGTGGAACGTGTGTGATGGCGAGGACGAACTTCTTCTCCATCCTCGCCGTCAGAGCCGATAGATCCCTGGCGAGATGCCACTGGGACTTCTCGGCGTGGTGGCATCTTGCAACACGACCATCGTGCGTCGCAGGACACGCAGACCCGTAGGCCTTTCTGCGAGACCAGTACCCTGACAGAATGCAGTCCAGCCGTAGCGTTATGCATCTGTGTACTCTAGTCTCTCTACGGACTCTACAGCTAAACGCTAGAGCGGTGTGAATCGCTCATCGGGACGCTCAGCCGTAGCCGTAGACCCCTGGACTCTATCGCAAGCATACAACCATCGCTAGAATACCCACAAACATCACCGATACCATGTCGTAATTCAGTAGACCGTAGCCCGTAGGCACTGTGGGATCTAAGCACTGCCGTAGCTGTGCGCAGGGGGTCGCGCTGTCACATACCTGGCTGGTGTACAGGCCTCCGCTGTGACAGTGCGCTCTCAGTCTTGGATTATAGCACGTGAGTCTTTGGCAGAGTAGAGTGATTACACTTTGATCAGTAGAGCCTATATAAGCGTTCAACCAAACGTCTCATACGGATACGATCAGAATCATTGTCTGCGGCACGCAATCTAGCATGCATTGCTCGTGCATATGGTAAGCCATCGGTGCATGGCGTCCCATAGCCACTCCGGATCAGCACCGTGCATCCATGCATACATGGTCTCCGTAGTCCCGTGTATGCCACCATGCATGGTCTCCGTAGTCCTGTGCATGGCTGGATCACGACATCTACTGGGTGCCGGCCAGTCCTATCAACATCCTTTCAACAAAGGAGTTGAAAAAGTCTGAGATATACTTGCATACGGGCAAGCATGCAAACCGGGTAGTGATGCCTGGGTTTCATGACCAGAGCTATGGGTTCCACAGGAACTGTGAGCAGGGTGAGGATGAGGATGGAAAACCTACTCTGACATGGTTCTGTGGGAAAGGCAGGCCGATATGGCAAATGCGACCGGTAGATAGAGGAGCAGCCTGGACAAGTGCGAATAACTTGTTTCATAGGAATGGGAAATGGGTACGTGAGCAGCAGCAAGTTGCTGCGGTGACCGGTGTACCGAATGAACAAGGTTATTCCTTTCAGGTTGATCCATCATTTCTAGTGCATATCGCCTTTCACCATGCTGGCAATCGGGTACTCCAGTTGATGAGAGACAACCCACAACTGTATGACCTGAAGATGCTGAAACCTACGGGGGTAGCGCTTCAGTGTCATGGTTGCCACGTGGCTGAACAGAGAAGCGGCGATAGAGCACAGCACGGGGGCAAGGTGACGGAGAATGCCACCTATGCTGGGGAAGTGTTGCATGCTGATCTAGCAGGGCAGATCAAGCCAGTAGGAATCGGGGGTATGAACTACATCCTGGTAGTGGTGGATGAGTACTCCCGGTATTCCCATGTGATTCCGTTGAAGTCCAAGAGTGGGGCTGCGGAAATGATATGCCTGCTGATTGAGCGAATCCGCACTCAGATCGTGTATGATAGAGAGGTTGGGGTGCGGAGGCTGCACACTGACCAGGGTGGTGAGTTCAGCTCTAACCAGCTGGCTCAGTACCTCGCGTGGCGTGGCATTGAGCACACGTACACTGCCACGGGCCAGCATGAGTCCAATGGAATGGTGGAGAGAAAGATCGGTGTGCTGAACAGGAGTGTGAGGGCAAGCCTGCTACAAGCGGCTGTGCCTGCATTTCTGTGGCCAGAGGCGTATATGTGTGTGAACCATGCGCATAACCTGACGCCTAGCACAGCTCTAGAGGGTGTTAGGCGGAAGGAGGCCAAGCAGAAACTGGAGGAGAGACATGTGCAGACCAGTCGTGACCCGTGGTCAACGAATGAGGCTGTGAGAGCTGCACAGTTGCAGACGAGGAGGGCTCAGGCTCAGCAGATGAGTCTGCAGGCTCTGGCTGATGAGGGTATGGCCAGGGGCGATGGGAAGTTTGTCGCCCAGTGTGTGAAGAATGTTGATGTCAGACAGATTGTGCCATATCTGTTATGGTTCAGGAATGTGAGTGAGGACACGTTCCATCTGGTGGTGGCCCAGGTGAAGCCTTTCGGGTGTCCGATGTATGTATATGCTCGGAGAGAGGACTTCAGACACCTGGATGAGAGAGGAGTGCTCGGTTTCTACATGGGACCGGGTGCTGGTCCTCACATGGATAGAGCTTACGTGAAGCGAGGGAATGGGGGAGCAGTGCGTATGTATAGGCATACGGCTTCTCCACCAGCTCTGCTGAGAGAGTTCGCGAAACGTTTCCACATGTCGGAGCAAGCTACGGTGGATCCGGTCATGTTGGAGAACTACGAGCTGGGAGAATTCGAGATCATGCCCGATGAGCATACTCGTGTAGTACCTGACGTTGGTTTCTTGCCCAACATGCAGAAATGGTTGAGATCAACTAGTGTTAGGGCAGTGCGACCACCAGCCAGTCGTGATCACATGATGCCAGAGAGGGGCAGAAATGTGGATTGGGCTGAGGGGGAGCATCCAGCGCTGGGGCACACACACTGGGAACCAGGCAGGCAGTTGCATCGGCGCTATGTGCCGGATGATGAGTTGCCTGAGGGTGAGCCGCCGTTTTCACCGCGTGTTTTAGGCTCTGAGCTGATAGCCAGGCATGAGCGGTGGCACACGCCTGAGATCAGTGAAGCAGTGGTGACAGCGCGTTGCGCTTACACGGCCGAGGACTGTGTGAACAGGGTACCACACTGGGAGTATGATGCGGTTCAGCAACCATCCGGTCCGCACAATGCTGAGATGCGACCGAGAGATGTGATCCCTACGCGGGATAGAGCAGTGCTGGATTTGAGTGGCTGCCGCATTGAGCCACAGGGTAGTGAGAATGATGAGTCTGAGGGGGAGGAACAGCCAGGGGCTGCCAGTGACTCTGCTGAGTCATTCTCAGGGGCATCTGAGCCCTCAGGATCTCGGTCTCGATCGCGCTCGCGTTCACCGCAGCGAGTCCAACGGTCGATGGGCAAGGCGCCGAGTGAGCCACCCCCACCTGCGAAATCTGAAGACCACGGGATGTACAACCGATGGCAAGGGTCAGCGGTGTCAGGACGTGCAGTACGCTGGGAGCATGATGAGCCACGGCATATGCCACAGCGTGTTGATAGTCAGGGGCAAGGCAAGCTACGGCATTGTTGTGATCCAGCCATGCACAGGACTACGGTGACCATGCATGGTGGCATACACAGGACTACGGTGACCATGTGTGCCAGGATACACGGTGCTGATCTGGAGTGGCTATGGGGCAGCCATGCACCGATGGCTGACCATATGCACGAGCAATGCATGCAGATTGCGTGCCAGCAGACATTGATTCTGATCGTATCCGTATGAGTCATTTAGAGAACGCTTATATAGGCTCTGTCGATCGTAGTGTAATCACTCTTTCTCTACTGTCCGAAGTCTCACGTGTCGTCGCCTCCAACGAAGATACAGTGCTGTCACCGGCAGATACCTAGACAGCAAGGTATGTGACAGTACCCTACCCCTGCGCATAGCTACGGCATGCTCAGGATCCCACAGGCCTTAGGCCGCGGTCCAATGGATTACAACATGGTATCGGTGATGATTGTGGGTGTTCTTGTGATGTCTATTAGCATGCGAGAGAGTCCAGGGGGAACCTGCGGTTGCGGCTTTGCGTTTCGATGAGCGAGTCACACCGCTCTAGCGTATAGCTGACCGTAGAGAGATTAGATACGGCTGATGCAGAATGCTACGGCGGAGCTGCATTATGCTGGTGTGCTGGTCTCGCAAAGAGGCCTACGGGTCTGCGTGTCCTGCGACGTACAGTGATCGTTGCAGGACTCCACCATTCCGAGACGATTCAATGGCATCTCGCCAAGGATCTATCGGATCTGACGGTGTGGAGGGAGCTGTTAACCCTCCGCACCACCGCACTCGCTCCACAGTGCGCCGCGAGCAGGCCGCGGAGGGTCAGTTCATGCCCCACGGGGAAGGACAAGACGCTGGGACCTACGGGTATCTCAGTGTAAACCCTCTGCAGGCCGCCATGCCGAGCAACGCTGATCCTACGGGGAATGCGAGTGAGGCAGCGGTGCACGGAGCGAAGCACGCGCAGCAAGTGGCTCAGGCTGCACACTGGGATGCACACTGGGTTGCACACTGGGATGCACACTGGGAGAGAGTAGCTTGCTGGTGAACGATCCACTAGCACAGAATAGCCAGGCCCATGAGTCGGTCAAGCATTGGCTGTTTATTACTCTGCCAAAGGAGGATAGGGATTTCGTGTCCAACTGTAGCTTTGTCCATGAGTTGTGGTCATTGCTTCATGCCAAGTACATGCCTTCAGTCGAGGTAGAGATTCAGAAGCTGTACCAACAGCTTAGTGGTGCTAGACAAGCAGGCAAACCACTAGAAAGGCATGTCAATGAAGTAGTGGGCATAGTGAACCAGATGAGGGGTCTGGGGGAGAATGTGCCTGACCAGTTGTACCGCTCTAGGCTACTGGCAGTAGACAGAGAATATGCGTTGTTGCAGCCGATGCTGCAGCAGCTGCCAGTGCAGCAGATAGTGTCCACATTGCTGACACACGCTCAGACTAGCAGCCAACCTGCTCCATCGCGGTTCCCACGGGAAGATCGCGGTGGTCAGCAGCGTTATGAGGGACGAGGGTATCGTGGTGGACGCCACGGTGGTCGCCATGGTACACCCCCACAGGTTGCTGCAGTGGGAGCGGGGGGAGCAGACAACCGTAAGTGCTTCAACTGCAATAAGCCTGGTCATTTGCAGAAAGAGTGTCCCTTGCTCTCAGCAGAAGTCAAGCAGTTTCTGCAGAAGCAAGCAGCTGCAGGGCGAGGCCGTGGCAGAGGCCGCGGTGGCCCGCAGGTGGCTGTAGTTGATCTAGCTGAACTGCGAGCTGAATGTGGTGATGGGCCAGCGCCCAATATGCCATACACGTTTCTGGTGGATAGCGGGTCTGATCTGAACATCTGCTTTGACTATAGCATATTCAGTGAGATCAAACCACCGGATATCACAGAATGCCAGCCTCTAGATCAGGGCAGGCTAAAGATATATGGCATGGGCACTATCAGGGCGAATGTGGGGAAGTACGTGACAGTGAAGGGTGAGCTGGTGCCTGTGGACATTGAGCTAGATCATGTTTACTGGTTGCCAGCCAGCCCGATAAACATCCTATCAACGACTGTGCTGAAGCGGTCGAACATATTCTTGCACACAGGCAAGGCAAATACAGTAGAAATGCCTGGCTTTCATGATCAAGCCCAGATGTTTGTGGGCAACTGTGAGCAGGGTGTGGATAGTGAGGACAACCCCACACCGAGCTGGTATTGCGGGACAGGCAGACCAATATGGGAACTGCGCCCTGTAGATTCAGGGACAGACTGGACCAGTGCTAACAATCTTTTCCACAGAAATAGGAAATGGGTTGGTGAGCAGGCGAGAGTCGCTGCAGTGGATGGTGTACCTATTGGTCAGAGATCTTCCTTCCAGGTTGATCCATTTTTCCTGGTGCATATCGTGTTTCACCGTGCTGGCAACCGGTTTCTCAAACTGATGCGAGATAATCCAGACCTGTTCGACCTCAAGCTGCCTGAACCTACGGGAGTAGCACTTGAGTGTCATGGTTGCCATGTGGCGGAACAGAGAAGTGGTGACAGAGCACAGCATGGGGGCAAAGTGACAGAGAATGCCACGTATGCTGGAGAAGTGTTGCATGCGGATCTGGCTGGACAGATAAAGCCAGTGGGCATAGGAGGAATGAACTTCATCCTGGTAGTGGTGGATGAGTACAGCAGGTACTCGCATGTGATCCCGCTGAAGTCGAAAAGCGGTGCTGCTGAAATGATATGCCTTCTGCTAGAACGCATCCGCACTCAGACTGTCTATGACAAGGAGATAGGGGTGCGGAGGCTGCATACGGACCAGGGACGTGAGTTCAGCTCTAACCACCTGGCTCAGTACCTTGAGTGGCGGGGAATAGTACACACGTTCACTGACACCGCCCAGCATGAGTCTAATGGGTTGGTAGAGCGAAAGATCGGTGTGCTGAACACGTCAGTGCGGGCAAGCCTGCTGCAGGCAGCAGTCCCTGCATTCCTGTGGCCGGAGGCATACATGTGCGTGAACCATGCACACAACCTGACGTCGAGTACAGCACTGGAAGGTGTTCGGCGGAGGGAGGCGAAGCAGAGGCTGGAAGAGAGGTTAGTTGCCACCAGCCATGAGCCATGGTCCACGAATGAGCAGCAGCGGGCTAAGCAGCTGAGGGTCCGGAAGGCGGGAGCGCTTGCGCTGAGCCTGAAGGAGCTCTGTGAGCAGCTGAATGCCAGGAGAGATGCGGCATTTGTGGAAAGGTGCATAGAGAAATGTGGATGTCAGGGAGATAGTGCCATACTTGTTGTGGTTTCGGAAAGTCAGTGAAGATGACTTCCGTCTCGTGGTGGCACAGGTGAAGCCTTTCGGGTGCCCAATGTATGTGTATCCGCGGAGGGAGCACTTCAGGCACCTGGAGGAGCGAGGAATCCTCGGTGCCTATATGGGACCGGTTGGAGGTCCTCATATGGACAGGGTGTATGTGAAGCGTGGGAATGGGGGAGCAGTGCGGATGTACAGGCACACGGCTGCTCCACCTGCTCTGGTGAAGGATTTCGCGCAGCGATTTCACATGGCTGGGGAACCTACGGCGGACCCAGTTGTGCTAGAGAACTATGAGCAGGGTGAATTTGAGATCCTGCCAGATCAGTTCACCAGTGTAGTGCCAGAGGCTGAGTTCTTGCCCAACATGAAGAAGTGGGTGAAGAGCACCAGTGTGCGGGCAGTGCGTCCACCAGCCAGTCGTGAACACATGATGCCAGAGAGGGGTAGAAATGTGGATTGGGCTGAGGGGGAGCATCCGGGTCTGGGCCATCAGCACTGAGAACCAAGCAGAACGTTGCATAGGCGTTTCAAACCACGAGAGGAGCTACCTGAGGGTGAGCCTGAGTTCTCTCCTAGAGTGTTGGGTGCAGAGCTGCTGGCGCGCCATGAGCGCTGGCGCACACCGGAGATCAGTGATGCAGTGGTTGCAGCGCGCTGTGATCTTGCAGCGGCTGACAGTGCTGCAGCTGTGCCGCACTGGGAATATGATGCAGCAGACCAGCCGTCTGGGCCACTGAACTGCGAGTTCAGGCCTGCAGAGACAATCCCTACGCGGGATAGAGCTGTGCTGCACATGGGAGACTGTGACATCTATCCGCTTCCAACTGATGAGGAGGCGGATGAAGATGCATCTGGTAGTGAGGATGACTCTGAGCCTGAGTCTAGATCCCGCTCACGCTCAGCGGAGCCAGTCCAGCGGTTGATGGGCAAGGAGCTGAGTGAGCCACCCCCATCTGTGCGAGCTGACGGTCACGGCGGCAGCCGAAGTTACCGCGGGTCCACGTTGTCAGGGCGTGATGACCGGGACAGATATGATAAGCCACGGCATATATCTGGGTCTGAGGGCCAGGGGCAAGGCGAGCTACGGCATGTGCCTAGGGGAATAGCGACAGGCGGTGATGGCTCAGGGGGAGAGTCAGCACCAAGTGCCGCGAGGGGCAGCGGAGAACGTCTGGATCCGCCACATGAGGTGGGGATTCGATGGGTTCCAAAGCCTTTTCATTTGATTCGCAAAGTCTTGAGACCTGCTGTCCATGCTGTGGGAGCCATTATGAGTGATGTTGCTGTTGAGCGCATCTCCCCGGAGGGTGCACGTGAGCATGATGCTGGGAGCTCCACAGTGTTCAATGATGAGAGTGACGTCGGTGACTTAGCTGAAGGAGTGTCTGCGACGGCTGACAGTGTGACTCCTGATGCAGAAAAGCCGACGGGGCAGGAGGTGACTCCGAACGGTGGCCCTACTGCTAGCCTTTGTGAGTCCAGGCGTGCAGCTACCGTGAGGAAGAAGGTCGAGGTCGTAGTAGATGATCCAACGGTGCAGCAGGCCATGCGTGGCACTCACCGTGAGCAGTGGATCACGGCCATGCTCGATGAGCTGACCTCCTTGAGAGAACATGACGTGTTTGAGCTGGTCGAGTGCCCATTAGGAGCGAAGCCTGTGACAGGCAAGTGGGTGCTTAAGATCAAGCGAGGAGCACAGGGTGAAATTGAGCGTTTCAAAGCCAGATATGTAGCCAGGGGGTTTACGCAAGTGGAGGGCGTAGATTTCTTTGAGACATGGGCACCTGTGGGCAGTTATGCTACCTTCAGGGCTCTGTTATCGGTCTGTGCAGTAGAGGATCTAGAGACGAGGCATATAGACATAAAATGTGCTTTCCTGAATGGTGTTCTGGAGGAGGAAGTGTATGTGGCACAACCTCCTGTACTAGATGATGGGTCTGGTATGGTGTGGCGTCTGAAGAAGGCGTTGTATGGTCTGAAGCAGGCTGCCAGGGAGTGGCACAAAGCGCTTGCAGAGCTCTTGTTGAGTATGGGCTTTGTGAGATCAGCTAGTGACCCCGCACTGTTTATCTGCAAAGTAGGACGTTGTCTTATTTTTCTGTGGGTCGATGATCTGTTGATTTTCGGTCTGGTAGAGCAGATGGATGATGCCATCAGAAAGAGCCTTGAGGCATTTGAGGGTCGTGACCTGGGGGAGCTGGGATATGTGCTGGGCATGGAGGTCATACGTGATCGCGCTGCTCGCACTATCACCATCACACACAGAAAGAGCATCAGGGACATGCTGGAGAGATTCAGCATGAGTGAGTGCAGACGGGCGCCAACTCCTTTGGTGCCAAAGCAGAAAATGTTTAGCCTGAAGGAAGATCCTAGCCAGGAGAAGGCTACAGGCACAGAGCATAAGAGGTTTATGCAAGCCGTAGGAAGCATCCAGTATGTGGCAGTTGTGTCGCGTCCAGACATCGCGTTTCCGGCTAATGTCTTGGCCAGGCATATGGCTGGGAGTGCCAAATGTCATTGGAATGGTGTCCTTCACGTACTGAGATACCTGCGAGGGACCATAGACTTTGGCTTGACCTTTAGTGGCTCCAATGGGGGATGTGAGGTGTTGGCAGGACCAGCACTGGGAAAATTGCGAGATAGACTGCAGCTTGCGGTAGTACAAGCTTAGTCTAGGGGGAGTGTTGTGATCCAGCCATGCACAGGACTACGGTGACCATGCATGGTGGCATACACAGGACTACGGTGACCATGTGTGCCAGGATACACGGTGCTGATCTGGAGTGGCTATGGGGCAGCCATGCACCGATGGCTGACCATATGCACGAGCAATGCATGCAGATTGCGTGCCAGCAGACATTGATTCTGATCGTATCCGTATGAGTCATTTAGAGAACGCTTATATAGGCTCTGTCGATCGTAGTGTAATCACTCTTTCTCTACTGTCCGAAGTCTCACGTGTCGTCGCCTCCAACGAAGATACAGTGCTGTCACCGGCAGATACCTAGACAGCAAGGTATGTGACAGTACCCTACCCCTGCGCATAGCTACGGCATGCTCAGGATCCCACAGGCCTTAGGCCGCGGTCCAATGGATTACAACAGGCATGTGCCTAGTGGAGTAGAGGCAGGCGGAGCTGGCTCAGGGGGAGAGTTAGCACCAAGTGCCGCAGGAGGCAGCGGAGAACATCTGGATCCACCACAAGAGGTGAGGGTTCGATGGGTTCCAAAACCTTTCAAATTGATTCGCAAAACCTTAAGACCTGCTGTCCATGCTGTGGGAGTGAATGAAAGTGAGAATGCTGCTGTTGAGCGCATTTCCCCGGATGATGCACGTGAGCATGATGATGCTGGGAGCTCCACAGTAGTCCATATGGAGAGTGACGTCGGTGATCTGGCGGATGGAGTGTTTGCTACGGCTGACAGTGTGACTCCTGATGCAGAGAACACGACGGGGCAGGAGGTGATTCCGAGCAGTGGCAAGACTGCTAGCCGCAGTGAGTCCCGGTGTGCAGCTGCTGCGAGGAAGACGGTCAAAGCTGTGCTGGACGATCCAACGGTGAAGCAAGCCATGAGAGGCTGCCATCGTGAGCAGTGGATCATAGCAATGCTTGATGAGTTGACCTCCTTAAGGGAACATGATGTGTTCGAGTTAGTCAGGTGCCCAGCAGGAGTGAAGCCTGTGACAGGCAAGTGGGTGCTTAAGATTAAGCGAGGAGCACAGGGTGAGATTGAGCGATTCAAAGCTAGATATGTAGCCAGGGGATTTACGCAAGTTGAGGGCGTAGATTTCTTTGAGACATGGGCACCTGTGGGCAGTTATGCTACCTTCAGGGCTCTGTTGTCTGTCTGTGCTGTAGAGGATCTGGAGACGAGACACATAGACATTAAATGTGCTTTCCTGAATGGTGTTCTGGAGGAGGAAGTGTATGTGGCACAACCTCCTGTACTGGATGATGGGTCTGGTATGGTGTGGCGTCTGAAAAAGGCGTTGTATGGTCTGAAGCAAGCTGCCAGGGAGTGGCATAAAGCGCTTGCAGAGCTCTTGTCGAGAATGGGCTTTGTGAGATCAGCCAGTGACCCCGCACTGTTTATTTGCAAAATAGGACGATGTCTTATTTTCCTATGGGTCGATGATCTGTTGATCTTCGGTCGTAAGGAGCAGATGGATGATGCCATCAGCAGGATCCTTGAGGCATTTGAGGGTCGTGACCTGGGGGAGCTGGGATATGTGCTGGGTATGGAGGTCATACGTGATCGGCTTGCTCGCACTATCACCATAACGCACAGAAAGAACATCAGGGACATGCTGGAAAGGTTCAGTATGAGTGAGTGCAGAAAGGCACCAACTGTCGTGATCCAGCCATGCACAGGACTACGGAGACCATGCATGGTGGCATACACAGGACTACGGAGACCATGTATGCATGGATGCACGGTGCTGATCCGGAGTGGCTATGGGACGCCATGCACCGATGGCTTACCATATGCACGAGCAATGCATGCTAGATTGCGTGCCGCAGACAATGATTCTGATCGTATCCGTATGAGACGTTTGGTTGAACGCTTATATAGGCTCTACTGATCAAAGTGTAATCACTCTTCTCTGCAAAGTCTCACGTGCTATATTCCAAAGACTGAGAGCGCACTGTCACAGCGGAGGCCTGTACACCAGCCAGGTATGTGACAGCGCGACCCCCTGCGCATGGCTACGCCATGCTTAGATCCCACAGTGCCTACGGGCTACGGTCTACTGAATTACGACATGGTATCGGTGATGTTTGTGGGTATTCTAGCAATGGTTGTATGCTTGCGATAGAGTCCAGGGGTCTACGGCTACGGCTGAGCGTCCCGATGAGCGATTCACACCGCTCTAGCGTTTAGCTGTAGAGTCCGTAGAGAGACTAGAGTACACAGATGCATAACGCTATGGCTGGACTGGCATTCTGTCAGGGTACTGGTCTCGCAGAAAGGCCTACGGGTCTGCGTGTCCTGCGACGCACGATGGTCGTGTTGCAGGATGCCACCACGCCGAGAAGTCCCAGTGGCATCTCGCCAGGGATCTATCGGCTCTGACGGCGAGGATGGAGAAGAAGTTCGTCCTCGCCATCACACACGTTCCACAGCGCGCCGTGAGCAGGCCGCGGAGGACCAGTTCGTGACCTACGGGAAGAACAGCGCGTTGGGACCTACGGGTATCCCAATGCAGGTCCTCTGCAGGCGGCATTGCCGGGAAATGCTGATCCTACGGGGGAAGCAGGAGCTCAGGCCGCGGCGCAAGGAACACAGCCAGCACATCTCGCAGCGCCAGCTGCGTGGATGACCCAACAGATACCGCCTCCGATACCGCAGCCTTCGCAGGCTGCGATGTCATCAGGAGTACCAGCTACGGCTGGATCTATTGACGTAAGCACGCTAGCGCAAGCGCTGTCGCTTGCCATGCCCAGGCCAGTACCGGGGAAATCTCTAGTAGAGAAGAACAGATTTCCGGTGTGGCACTATAAGACTGATCACTTCCGAGTATTTAAGAAGGAGGTAGAGAGCTGGGCGAAGATGGTGGGTGAGAGTAGCCTGCTAGTCAATGATCCGCTTGCTCAGAGCAGCCAGGCTCATGAGCAAGTCATGCACTGGTTGTTCACCACACTGCCAAAGGAGGATAGAGACTTCGTGGCAGACTGTAGTTTCGTCCATGAGGTCTGGCCGTTGCTGCATGCTAAGTATATGCCATCAGTGGAGGTAGAAATACAGAAGCTGTATCACCAGCTCAGCAGTACCCAGCAGGCTGGCAAGCCGCTGGAGAAGCATGTGAATGAGGTGGTGGGCATAGTGAACCAGATGAGAGGACTGGGTGAGACTGTGTCTGATCAGTTGTACAGATCACGGTTGCTGGCAGTAGACAAAGAGTACAGCCTGTTGCAGCCCATGCTGCAGGCCATGCCAGTGCAGCAGATAGTGTCTACGCTGTTGACACATGCCCAGACGAACAGCAAGCAGGGTCCATCGCGATTCCCACGGGACGATCGCGGTGGACAACAGCGCCATGGGGACGTGGGTACCGAGGTGGACGCTACGGTGGTCGCCAAGGTCACCCCCACAGGTAGCAGCTGTGGGAGCAGGGGCAGCAGGGGGAGCAGAAAAGAGGAAATGCTTCAACTGTGATAAGCCTGGACATGTGCAAAAGGATTGTCCATTGCTCTCCGCAGAGGTCAAACAATTCCTGCAGAAGCAAGCAGCTGCAGGGCGAGGCCGTGGCAGAGGCCGCGGTGGCCCTCAGGTAGCTGTAGTTGACCTAGATAAGCTGCGAGCTGACTGTGCTGATGGGCCGTCTCCCAACATGCCGTACACTTTCCTAATAGATAGTGGCTCAGACATAAACATATGCTTTGACTATGATATGTTTTGCGAGATCAAGCCACCAGATATGCCGCAGTGTCAGCCTCTTGACCAGGTATGTGACAGCGCGACCCCTGCGCATGGCTACGCCATGCTTAGATCCCACAGTGCCTACGGGCTACGGTCTACTGAATTACGACACCAACGCCGTTGGTACCAAAGCAGAAAGTGTTTAGTCTGAAGGATGATCCTAGCCAGGAGAAGGCTACTGTCGCAGAGCATAAGAGGTTTATGCAAGCCGTAGGAAGCATCCAGTATGTGGCTGCTGTGTCGCGTCCCTGATATTTCCTTCCGGCCAATGTCCTGGCCAGGCATATGGCTGGGAGTGCGAAGTGTCATTGGGCTGCTGTCCAGCATGTACTGAGATACCTGCGAGGGACCATAGATCTTGGCTTGACCTTTAGTGGCTCCAATGAGGGAAGTGAGGTGTTGGAAGCATTTACGGATGCTGACTTCGCCAATGGTGCTTGCTTGAAGAGCGTGTCAGGAGTGATAGTCCGGATGCATGGGACTGTGTGTTCTGGCGTTCGAAGAGGCAGACTATTGTGGCTGGTGATACAACTGAGGCAGAGCTCATTGCTATGAGTTCAGCAGCCAATGAGGTGATGTGGGCTAAGCAGTTGTGCACTGATCTTGGTTTGTCGGCTGTGAAGCCAACGCTGTGGGGTGACAACAAGAGTGCCAACTTGCTAGCAGTGAACCCATCTCTAGTGACCGTTCCAAGCACATCAGGTCAGGGACCTGAGGGTCCGCGAGTTCGTAGAACTCGATGAGTTAACTATCAGCTGGGTTAGCCACGGTAGACATGCTAGCTGATATGTTTACAAAGGTGTTGCAGGACCAGCACTAGCAAAATTTAGAGATAGACTACAGCTTGCGGTAGTACAAGCCTAGTCTAGGGGGAGTGTCGTGAATCCAGCCATGCACAGGACTAAGGAGACCATGCATGGTGGCATACACAGGACTACGGAGACCATGTATGCATGGATGCACGGTGCTGATCCGGAGTGGCTATGGGACGCCATGCACCGATGGCTTACCATATCCACGAGCAATGCATGCTAGATTGCGTGCCGCAGACAATGATTCTGATCGTATCCGTATGAGACGTTTGGTTGAACGCTTATATAGGCTCTACTGATCAAAGTGTAATCACTCTACTCTGCAAAGACTCACGTGCTATAATCCAAGACTGAGAGCGCACTGTCACAGCGGAGCCTGTACACCAGCCAGGTATGTGACAGCGCGACCCCTGCGCACGGCTACGCCATGCTTAGATCCCACAGTGCCTACGGGCTACGGTCTACTGAATTACGACACTTGGAGTTGGCAGACAGGCCATTTGTGATCGAGACGGATCATCAGCCTAATACATACGTTGATCAGTGTACCAACCCGCATACTCTGAAGCGCAGAGCGAGGTGGTTGTATGAGTCGTCAGCGTACGACTACGTATGGAAATATAGGCCAGGCGCGTCTAATGTCGCGGATCCGATATCGCGTGCACCGCAACACTTTGCAATAATGCAAGCTGGTGGTAAATGTGTGCGTACGCTTGACAGTGTAACGGCCCACCATCAGAGGAATTCTGTCGCTCTCTTCTACGCTGGTGTCCTGCGTGAGCCACGCACTGCTAAGGGGGGAGACGGCGCAAGAAACAGAAACTCAATCGAGAAACTGTTGTGAATGTCCATCCTTCGGCACAAGCTGTCAAAGGCTATGTGGTTCACAATCTACTTGCCCGTTGCCGACAAGGTTGCGAACAGATGCAGCGATCAGACCAGAAACGCTTTGACAGACTAAAACTGGTAAAACACCAGGACGGATTGTACTGGACGAAGAATGATCGCCTGTACATCCCCGACGTTGAAACGTTGAGAACAGAGTGCATAGAATCAGTGCATTCCCACCCGCAGTATGGTCACTACGGGGTGGCTCGTACGATCAAGAAGGTGAGAGAGGTTTTCCACTGGGAGCGCGTGTCAGTAGACGTGGCGAAATTCGTAAAGACTTGCGATTCGTGCCAGCACGTCAAGGCGTCGCACCAGTTGCCACAGGGCGAATTACACCCTCTCCCTATCCCAGGTCGACGATGGGAATCAGTGTCTTTAGACCTGATAACTGACTTGCCTGTAACTGAGCGGGGTTACAATACTATCGTGGTCTTCGTTGATCGCTTGTCGAAGATGGTGCACCTGGCGCCATGCACAAAGAATGTCACTGCCACAGATCTGGTCCACCTGTTTGAAGATACAGTGTGGAAGCTGCATGGAATTCCCAGCAGCATAGTGACAGACCGGGACGTGCGCTTTGCGTCGTTTTGGGAGCTCATGTGCGAGCACTTCGGCATTGAGCACAACAAGTCCTCAGGCAAGCACCCCCAGTCTGACGGGCAAACAGAAAACGCCAATGGTGTGTTAGAGGATACACTCAGGCATTTCGTTGACAACTCGCAGAAAAACTGGGACACGCTGTTGCCAGTGGCAGAGTTCGCCATGAACAATGCACACAATTCGACCATCGACAACACGCCGTTCATGCTGAACTACGGGCAGCATCCCGACACTCCCATCTCGCAAGTTTTGCGCAAAGAGAATGCGAGAGTGAACAAGTTCGTCGGCAGGTGGTCTGAGCAACTACAAGTTGCCAAGAGGTGCATAGAGGCAGCACAGCAAAGGCAAAAGGCCTCGGCTAATCGCCGCAGGAGACCGGCAGAGTTGCTAGAGGTGGGAGACCGAGTGCTGGTCCACATCAAACACTTCAAGCTAAAGCAAGGCTTCAAGTTGAAGCTAGCGCCCCGGTACTTGGGCCCTTTTCCGATTACAGAAGTGATTGGTCAGCATAGGCTCAGCTTTCGTGTTGAGTTGCCAAGCCCGTTGCATCGCATGCACAATGTATTCCATGTCTCGTCACTGAGGAAGTACCATGGCGATGGTCCTTATCAGCCCCCAGTAATTCCAGAGGTAGAGGACTCTGAATTGTTCTTTGAGGTTGATCACATCTCTGATACTAGGGATGTGCCTAGACGGCAATACCATGTGCATTGGGTAGGCGGCGGCCAAGGCTGGCATGATGCCATGCTTCTACATGGTTGCGACCATCACATCCGGGACTTTTGGTCGAGCCGCAACCAAGAGCCACCGACAGACGCTTTCCCCTTGTCGCTAGACGAGCTGACTGACTTGCTTGAGGGCAAGCAAGAGGCTTAGGGGGGAGCTCTGTGACGATACAAGCTGTACGCGGCAGCACAGTCTTCTGGAAGCCTTCAGAAGGTCCTCGAGGAGGCAGAGATGCTTCTCTGACCTTCCGCGCACATGCCTGTGCCGAGGTTGCTGTGTTATGTGGTCACCAACACTGCTACGTGAGCATGCTCGAGAGAGCATGGCTGACGTGAGCATAGACCCTTCTAGAAAGGGGTGTTGGCGTGTGTGGGATTAGCACATTGCAAATGGGCTAAAGGCAGGAGTCGCACACAGGCCGGAACACTATATAAGCGCTATGGTGTGCTGGCTGGACCTTAGAGGGTTACACAGTACAGCTTGACACAACCCAGGTACAATCGGAGTACCGTCACAGGATCACAGCGATGACATGAGCACATCTACCCGACTAGCTATAGTTCGCAGCACTTTCCGCTTCTGCCGGTACCGAGCTTGCGCAACGCGGTTCCGCTCTCTTATCCTGTCGATCCTCACATCTGGGGAAAGCTTGCTTCTTCTGCCATCCTGGCAAGATGGCCCGTCCATCGTCTGACCATTTGCGTCTGCGGCCGCGGCCGCGGTCTGGTCGGTGGCGTTGGTACCGTTCGCCAAGGTGCCTTCCATGCCCAGGTTGCCCAAATCCTATCGCAAGGAGCCGTCAAAAGGCTGAGAGAATCTAAGCTTCCACTCAGACGACTGTGCACTATCGGAGGCGGCATTTCTGCACCAGTGTGGCACTCCATCGCTCAAGGCATGTACGAAGCGCCCTGCGTATGGTCACCATCCCTATCCGCTGGAACGCAGTAGCGCATGTGACCACAGCATAGAAACACTCAAATCACATGGAGTTTGAATGCCGTTGGCG
>UNSF01000265.1:0-31137 GCA_900538255.1 Ulva mutabilis
CCTAAACGTGCACGCCGCACGTCCAGCTGATACAGCCGTTTTCCTGCCACCGAAATCCCATCCGGACATTGCGTCAGTATCTCGATCGGCCGGATGAAGTGACTACCACAGCTCGGTTTTGCTGATGCAGTGGTCGATGTACTTTTTCCAGCGCACTGGTCTCGCAGATGTGGAGTGGTATTAACATCGAGCACGGGGCTAGCGGTCCAGGTCATTCTGTTCTGCCATGCATCCCATTCGGCGGTTGCATTGCCATGCCACGATCGTCGTTTCAGATGGTAGGCACGACAGCGGCTGTGTGTGGTGCAGCTTCATGTGTCACAGGTGAGCCTGGTGGCGTCCGGCGGGTCGTGGTCGATTGGTACAATCGACCATCGTGGCGTCCGGGGTGTCTTGGTCGATTGTAGCCGTGCAGGGCCCACATAATGTGTTCGTGCTTGATGCGAGTCACCATAGATGCATTGCCCCAGAACATGGTGTGCATGTTCCGCAGGACCACAAAGACTTCTTTGCCGGCTCCACCATGTCAGCCGCTGAACAGCAGGGTGCAAGGAACGCCATCGAGCTCTGCCGGAATCTATCCAAAGCCTGGACGAGCATGTGGAAGGTAGCTGCAAAGGAGCATGGTATTACGTACCCGCCGTCTATCTCACCTGTCGTGCGGGGGCAACTGTTCGGAGCCATGCTTGTATTGATTATGGGTCCGACGCAGGTATGCTGATGTGCGCAAACGTGCATCAAGTGTTAACAGCGCCATAGAATAAGGAGTACGGTATCAGCACTGGGCAAGAGATGCCTCCTACCCGCCTCGAAGCTAAGCTGTTGAGGCCTTCACTACAAAAGTTGGTATGCTGCCCGTGCAGTGTGCTACGATTGGCTGGTACTTGGGGTATGCGTGTAGAGTGTCAAAGCGTGTACAATGGACGTTGCTGAATCTGATTACCTATGCAAGCCGCAGTAAGCCGTAGCGATGTCCTGCTTGCTGCTTTGCGCGGCTCTGTGCCTAGACACGTCAATGTATGTGACCTGCAGGTCCCGAATCCAGATGATCCAACTGCAGCCCCCCGCACGTGCGAAGAGTGGGCCATGGATGGGATTTATGCGGTTCCTGCTGACCTGTTGGAAGATTCAGAACAGAGACCTGTGAAGCGCAAGGCATTGAAGAAGGCGCCGCAGGTGGCAGGACAGACTGCAGCCGAGGCCGCAGAAGATGTGGCTGAGTCACCCGCGAAAGCATCCGAAACGTCACAGGATGTGGATGAGGCTGATCAGGCACGCTTCCATCCATTTGCTAGTATCGCACGCTGAAGTTGCCAATACACTGAACCTGACAGGTAAGTGGCTGGTACAGTGTCGTGCGCCTACAGGTTGTATGCATTCAGGTCGAACACCAATTCACTTGTAGCGTTGCCAACCCAGTGTCATGTGTAGGGAAAGGCCGTCCGCCGCAAGCTGAATGTTACCGACGATGTTGAGCAGAGCCAAGCTGTGGCAAACAGCCTGTCAGCTCCCGCATGTTCGACAGCCGTACAGGCCTCAATTACCAGGCCCCTCACACCAAGCTGCAGTTTATCCAGCCCCAACAGTACGTCCTGACTTACTTTTGTGGCTGCTTTTGATACTCCTCCACCTGTACCCAAGCCTGCCATCCACCACCACCTGCCAGGTCAGACCGGAATAACAGCGGACAATATCCAACATCAACAGCACGTTGCTGTACAGGCCACATGGGCGCGTGCCTCAAAACTGCAGGACACAGTGACTAAGCTGAAGAACTTGCTCGGACCTGCAGCTGACGGGCCCCCTGAAACATCAGGGCCATACGCCGGGATATGGCAAAAGCTACTCGCTACTCAGGTAAGATCCCTCCGCAACATGTACCTTGCATCTGTGTTGGGATCTGGTCTGTTGTGATGTGAATCACAATTACTGTGGTGTACAAGTCATCCGGGAACAGGTGCAAGCTAGTACAGTCGCCTCACACACATTATCTTGCAGAAGAGTTAGCCAACCTTGAACGCGAGATTGCGGGCAGCGCTGGAAGAGGCTATGAAGTAGAAGTCCTGGAGCCATTGCGGCGCACACAAGGCCTGCAGGCTTGCTTTCAGCCACCAACGGCAGCAGTGTTGACGTCCGCAGCCTATTGGCTGTGGCCCGTGAACAGCATGTTAGGAGAGCAGATGAGGGTTATGTGCAGCAGGGGGCAGGGGCAGGGGCAGGGTAGGGTAGGGGGGGGATGGCTAAGGCAAGGGGCATGTGACGAGGCCGTGCAGCGGTCTGCAGCGGTCCTCGTGGCTTCCATGGGGGCTATGTGGTCGATTGGGCACGATCGACCAAAGTGGCGCCCGGGGTGCCTTGGTCGAATGGGCACGATCGACCAAAGTGGCGCCCGGGGTACTGCAGTCGATTGGGCCCAATCGACCAAAGTGGGCGCCCGGGGTGCTGCGTCGATTGGGCACGATCGACCAAAGTGGCGCCCGGGGGTGCTGCGGTCGATTGGGCACGATCGACCAAGTGGCGCCCGGGGTGCTGCGGTCGATTGGGCACGATCGACCAAAGTGGCGCCCGGGGTGCTGCGGTCGATTGGGCACGATCGACCAAAGTGGCGCCGGGGTGCCTTGGTCGATTGGCACGATCGACCAAAGTGGCGCCCGGGTACTGCAGTCGATTGGGCCCAATCGACCAAAGTGGCGCCCGGGGTGCCTTGGTCGATTGGGCACGATCGACCAAAGTGGCGCCCGGGGTGCTGCGGTCGATTGGGCCTCCAGGCCTTTCTTGCATTTTAGGATGTCCCTAAGCTGACCTCGTCCCCTAGGACTCCGTAAGGATTTCATGCATGCTGACTTAGAGTCCTCAATCGTAGATGTAACAAATCTGAGTGATGCCCTGGTGACGTCACACTCCATCATCGGGATGTCCCATGACTGTTCCGTGACATCCCTGTTATGCAACCTGTGTCCCCCAAGGATCCTCAGCCCATCTGGCACAGGTCCCGCAGCTGTCCTTACTCTGTCCCTCGTCAACTCCACCGTCCTCTCGGACAGTCCTCATACCGCTCCTCTAGCAGTCGCTCCACTGTCTTCAGAGTCCCTATGGTGCCCTTCCGGCGTCCTGTAAGGATGTCCCGAAAGTGCTGGCACCATAGTTATAGTGAGGGTGCTGTGGCCGATGCCAGTTTGGTTGGTTGCAATATCCGATTGGTTTTTTCCCCAAAATTTTTTTGCATTTCCTAGGTATGGCGCATGGAAATTGAGGATTGTGCGAACATTGTATGACCTGCACGAGCGTCACACCACTTTTGACACAGTCATTTCCTCGCCCGGGCTGGCGGGGGTTGTGGACAAATTGCAAGTGTGGCTGCTCTTGGCTGACAGATAATGGTGGTGGCCAGCGCTAGCAGAAGTGCGCATGCCACCAAAGTTACTAGTGTACTGTTGCACAACGCCCCATGCATGTCATTGGCCATATGCTTTTGAAGGATGCATGGCAATTTGGTGGCGTCTGCATTTCATGATCACGTCCCATGATCACGTCCCCTTACTCTTATGAATACACTTGCTGATACAGTGAGGGGCCTGATCCAGTTGTTGTATACGTATCGCGCGTACGTATACGCGTTGCAGCGTGTTGTTCCTTCCCATACCCTTGCGAGCAAGGGCGCCGAGGCCAACGTTAACGCCCGTCTGGGGTGTTGCTTGATGCCAGGGGTTCACACCAGACCTGGTCCAATTTAACCTTGACAATGACTAGAGATCCAATCCAGAGCCAGGATTCGACCCGAGCTAATTGCAAAGCATGCTTGCAATGTACCTTGGCGAAGCGCCTTCGAACAATCTTGAATCACTTCAAGTTCCCCAAGGGTGGCATAGTAAGCGATTACTGTGATTTGCTGGTGCCAATTCTTACATGCCAGGAAGTCATTTTCTCATACAGGCATCCTTGGACAGTCCACGTGTTGATGTCCTTGGGTTACAAATATGAAATCATCCATCCTCGTCACACTGCACTCTTCCTGCTGGTAACTCCATTGATCTGAGTCTGGCTGCATGCCAGTGATGAATCATCCGGGCGCTGCTCCCTTCATGTAGACCAGCTATGCGTCAGCCCTGTGAGACGATGCCAAACCTTGACCAGCCAGTTTGGTCGTTTATGTGATCTTCGAGACAAGTGCCGGAACATCCATGCCTGCCGTGTTTGTTAATGGCATTGACTTGAGTCCATGATCTATCAATTCCTTGACGTTACTGTCATCAACATAGCCATACCATGTGCTTGGTAGAGTCGTGCTGGGTCCATCATTCAATCTTTGGTAATGAAGCCAGGAAAGCCACAGAAGCTCCGTATTGAAACCATTGATTGTCTTGCCACCATACAGTGTATACACATGTCGACCGGAGCATCCTGCACAAATGCATGCATCCAGTCACACAGTCGCCGAGATCCCCTTGTTGAAGAGTGCCAACGGAAAGCTCAGGCTTCAAAGCTTGCTCCGCTCGATACGTTTCAGGATCGCGAGCTTTGCTGTTTGTCACACCTTGGGCATGGCAAGGTGGCAAAAGTAACGCAGTACTTGAACAAAATGATGCTCGCTTGAGTACAATCTTTCACGCATAGATATCCCGGCATACATCTTTGATAGTCGCTGTCCCGGGATGCAACTGAATCCTGTGGGACTGTAAAGGCGCTCATTACCGGCCTGTGTGGAACGGCACCAAACCCAGGAATGGCATGTTCCAAGGACAAAGGGAGGTAAGCCATCTCTTGCCCTGCAAGCACCAATGATGATACACCAACTGTCGTGATCCAGCCATGCACAGGACTACGGTGACCATGCATGGTGGCATACACAGGACTACGGTGACCATGTGTGCCAGGATACACGGTGCTGATCCGGAGTGGCTATGGGGCAGCCATGCACCGATGGCTGACCATATGCACGAGCAATGCATGCAGATTGCGTGCCAGCAGACATTGATTCTGATCGTATCCGTATGAGTCGTTTAGAGAACGCTTATATAGGCTCTGTCGATCGTAGTGTAATCACTCTTTCTCTACTGTCCGAAGTCTCACGTGTCGTCGCCTCCAACGAAGATACAGTGCTGTCACCGGCAGATACCTAGACAGCAAGGTATGTGACAGTACCCTACCCCTGCGCATAGCTACGGCATGCTCAGGATCCCACAGGCCTTAGGCCGCGGTCCAATGGATTACAACATGGTATCGATGATGATTGTGGGTGTTCTTGTGATGTCTATTAGCATGCGAGAGAGTCCAGGGGGAACCTGCGGTTGCGGCTGTGCGTTTCGATGAGCGAGTCACACCGCTCTAGCGTATAGCTGACCGTAGAGAGATTAGATACGGCTGATGCAGAATGCTACGGCGGAGCTGCATTATGCTGGTGTGCTGGTCTCGCAAAGAGGCCTACGGGTCTGCGTGTCCTGCGACGTACAGTGATCGTTGCAGGACTCCACCATTCCGAGACGATTCAATGGCATCTCGCCAAGGATCTATCGGATCTGACGGTGTGGAGGGAGCTGTTAACCCTCCGCACCACCGCACTCGCTCCACAGTGCGCCGCGAGCAGGCCGCGGAGGGTCAGTTCATGCCCCACGGGGAAGGACAAGACGCTGGGACCTACGGGTATCTCAGTGTAAACCCTCTGCAGGCCGCCATGCCGAGCAACGCTGATCCTACGGGGAATGCGAGTGAGGCAGCGGTGCACGGAGCGAAGCACGCGCAGCAAGTGGCTCAGGCTGCACACTGGGATGCACACTGGGTTGCACACTGGGATGCACACTGGGAGAGAGTAGCTTGCTGGTGAACGATCCACTAGCACAGAATAGCCAGGCCCATGAGTCGGTCAAGCATTGGCTGTTTATTACTCTGCCAAAGGAGGATAGGGATTTCGTGTCCAACTGTAGCTTTGTCCATGAGTTGTGGTCATTGCTTCATGCCAAGTACATGCCTTCAGTCGAGGTAGAGATTCAGAAGCTGTACCAACAGCTTAGTGGTGCTAGACAAGCAGGCAAACCACTAGAAAGGCATGTCAATGAAGTAGTGGGCATAGTGAACCAGATGAGGGGTCTGGGGGAGAATGTGCCTGACCAGTTGTACCGCTCTAGGCTACTGGCAGTAGACAGAGAATATGCGTTGTTGCAGCCGATGCTGCAGCAGCTGCCAGTGCAGCAGATAGTGTCCACATTGCTGACACACGCTCAGACTAGCAGCCAACCTGCTCCATCGCGGTTCCCACGGGAAGATCGCGGTGGTCAGCAGCGTTTGGGGGACGAGGGTATCGTGGTGGACGCCACGGTGGTCGCCATGGTACACCCCCACAGGTTGCTGCAGTGGGAGCGGGGGGAGCAGACAACCGTAAGTGCTTCAACTGCAATAAGCCTGGTCATTTGCAGAAAGAGTGTCCCTTGCTCTCAGCAGAAGTCAAGCAGTTTCTGCAGAAGCAAGCAGCTGCAGGGCGAGGCCGTGGCAGAGGCCGCGGTGGCCCGCAGGTGGCTGTAGTTGATCTAGCTGAACTGCGAGCTGAATGTGGTGATGGGCCAGCGCCCAATATGCCATACACGTTTCTGGTGGATAGCGGGTCTGATCTGAACATCTGCTTTGACTATAGCATATTCAGTGAGATCAAACCACCGGATATCACAGAATGCCAGCCTCTAGATCAGGGCAGGCTAAAGATATATGGCATGGGCACTATCAGGGCGAATGTGGGGAAGTACGTGACAATGAAGGGTGAGCTGGTGCCTGTGGACATTGAGCTAGATCATGTTTACAGGTTGCCAGCGAGCCCGATAAACATCCTATCAACGACTGTGCTGAAGCGGTCGAACATATTCTTGCACACAGGCAAGGCAAATACAGTAGAAATGCCTGGCTTTCATGATCAAGCCCAGATGTTTGTGGGCAACTGTGAGCAGGGTGTGGATAGTGAGGACAACCCCACACCGAGCTGGTATTGCGGGACAGGCAGACCAATATGGGAACTGCGCCCTGTAGATTCAGGGACAGACTGGACCAGTGCTAACAATCTTTTCCACAGAAATAGGAAATGGGTTGGTGAGCAGGCGAGAGTCGCTGCAGTGGATGGTGTACCTATTGGTCAGAGATCTTCCTTCCAGGTTGATCCATTTTTCCTGGTGCATATCGCGTTTCACCGTGCTGGCAACCGGTTTCTCAAACTG
Organism: Ulva mutabilis; assembly: GCA_900538255.1. Lineage (NCBI taxonomy): Eukaryota > Viridiplantae > Chlorophyta > Ulvophyceae > Ulvales > Ulvaceae > Ulva > Ulva mutabilis. Next base: position 7,197 of record UNSF01000265.1, read on the forward strand.
ATGCGAGATAATCCAGACCTGTTCGACCTCAAGCTGCCTGAACCTACGGGAGTAGCACTTGAGTGTCATGGTTGCCATGTGGCGGAACAGAGAAGTGGTGACAGAGCACAGCATGGGGGCAAAGTGACAGAGAATGCCACGTATGCTGGAGAAGTGTTGCATGCGGATCTGGCTGGACAGATAAAGCCAGTGGGCATAGGAGGAATGAACTTCATCCTGGTAGTGGTGGATGAGTACAGCAGGTACTCGCATGTGATCCCGCTGAAGTCGAAAAGCGGTGCTGCTGAAATGATATGCCTTCTGCTAGAACGCATCCGCACTCAGACTGTCTATGACAAGGAGATAGGGGTGCGGAGGCTGCATACGGACCAGGGACGTGAGTTCAGCTCTAACCACCTGGCTCAGTACCTTGAGTGGCGGGGAATAGTACACACGTTCACTGACACCGCCCAGCATGAGTCTAATGGGTTGGTAGAGCGAAAGATCGGTGTGCTGAACACGTCAGTGCGGGCAAGCCTGCTGCAGGCAGCAGTCCCTGCATTCCTGTGGCCGGAGGCATACATGTGCGTGAACCATGCACACAACCTGACGTCGAGTACAGCACTGGAAGGTGTTCGGCGGAGGGAGGCGAAGCAGAGGCTGGAAGAGAGGTTAGTTGCCACCAGCCATGAGCCATGGTCCACGAATGAGCAGCAGCGGGCTAAGCAGCTGAGGGTCCGGAAGGCGGGAGCGCTTGCGCTGAGCCTGAAGGAGCTCTGTGAGCAGCTGAATGCCAGGAGAGATGCGGCATTTGTGGAAAGGTGCATAGAGAAATGTGGATGTCAGGGAGATAGTGCCATACTTGTTGTGGTTTCGGAAAGTCAGTGAAGATGATTTCCGTCTCGTGGTGGCACAGGTGAAGCCTTTCGGGTGCCCAATGTATGTGTATCCGCGGAGGGAGCACTTCAGGCACCTGGAGGAGCGAGGAATCCTCGGTGCCTATATGGGACCGGGTGGAGGTCCTCATATGGACAGGGTGTATGTGAAGCGTGGGAATGGGGGAGCAGTGCGGATGTACAGGCACACGGCTGCTCCACCTGCTCTGGTGAAGGATTTCGCGCAGCGATTTCACATGGCTGGGGAACCTACGGCGGACCCAGTTGTGCTAGAGAACTATGAGCAGGGTGAATTTGAGATCCTGCCAGATCAGTTCACCAGTGTAGTGCCAGAGGCTGAGTTCTTGCCCAACATGAAGAAGTGGGTGAAGAGCACCAGTGTGCGGGCAGTGCGTCCACCAGCCAGTCGTGAACACATGATGCCCGAGAGGGGCAGAAATGTGGATTGGGCTGAGGGGGAGCATCCGGGTCTGGGCCATCAGCACTGGGAACCAAGCAGAACGTTGCATAGGCGTTTCAAACCACGAGAGGAGCTACCTGAGGGTGACCTTAGTTCTCTCCTAGAGTGTTGGGTGCAGAGCTGCTGGCGCGCCATGAGCGCTGGCACACACCGGAGATCAGTGATGCAGTGGTTGCAGCGCGCTGTGATCTTGCAGCGGCTGACAGTGCTGCAGCTGTGCCGCACTGGGAATATGATGCAGCAGACCAGCCGTCTGGGCCACTGAACTGCGAGTTCAGGCCTGCAGAGACAATCCCTACGCGGGATAGAGCTGTGCTGCACATGGGAGACTGTGACATCTATCCGCTTCCAAATGATGAGGAGGCGGATGAAGATGCATCTGGTAGTGAGGATGACTCTGAGCCTGAGTCTAGATCCCGCTCACGCTCAGCGGAGCCAGTCCAGCGGTTGATGAGCAAGGAGCTGAGTGAGCCACCCCCATCTGTGCGAGCTGACGGTCACGGCGGCAGCCGAAGTTACCGCGGGTCCACGTTGTCAGGGCGTGATGACCGGGACAGATATGATAAGCCACGGCATATATCTGGGTCTGAGGGCCAGGGGCAAGGCGAGCTACGGCATGTGCCTAGGGGAATAGCGACAGGCGGTGATGGCTCAGGGGGAGAGTCAGCACCAAGTGCCGCGAGGGGCAGCGGAGAACGTCTGGATCCGCCACATGAGGTGGGGATTCGATGGGTTCCAAAGCCTTTTCATTTGATTCGCAAAGTCTTGAGACCTGCTGTCCATGCTGTGGGAGCCATTATGAGTGATGTTGCTGTTGAGCGCATCTCCCCGGAGGGTGCACGTGAGCATGATGCTGGGAGCTCCACAGTGTTCAATGATGAGAGTGACGTCGGTGACTTAGCTGAAGGAGTGTCTGCGACGGCTGACAGTGTGACTCCTGATGCAGAAAAGCCGACGGGGCAGGAGGTGACTCCGAACGGTGGCCCTACTGCTAGCCTTTGTGAGTCCAGGCGTGCAGCTACCGTGAGGAAGAAGGTCGAGGTCGTAGTAGATGATCCAACGGTGCAGCAGGCCATGCGTGGCACTCACCGTGAGCAGTGGATCACGGCCATGCTCGATGAGCTGACCTCCTTGAGAGAACATGACGTGTTTGAGCTGGTCGAGTGCCCATTAGGAGCGAAGCCTGTGACAGGCAAGTGGGTGCTTAAGATCAAGCGAGGAGCACAGGGTGAAATTGAGCGTTTCAAAGCCAGATATGTAGCCAGGGGGTTTACGCAAGTGGAGGGCGTAGATTTCTTTGAGACATGGGCACCTGTGGGCAGTTATGCTACCTTCAGGGCTCTGTTATCGGTCTGTGCAGTAGAGGATCTAGAGACGAGGCTTATAGACATAAAATGTGCTTTCCTGAATGGTGTTCTGGAGGAGGAAGTGTATGTGGCACAACCTCCTGTACTAGATGATGGGTCTGGTATGGTGTGGCGTCTGAAGAAGGCGTTGTATGGTCTGAAGCAGGCTGCCAGGGAGTGGCACAAAGCGCTTGCAGAGCTCTTGTTGAGTATGGGCTTTGTGAGATCAGCCAGTGACCCCGCACTGTTTATCTGCAAAGTAGGACGTTGTCTTATTTTTCTGTGGGTCGATGATCTGTTGATTTTCGGTCTGGTAGAGCAGATGGATGATGCCATCAGAAAGAGCCTTGAGGCATTTGAGGGTCGTGACCTGGGGGAGCTGGGATATGTGCTGGGCATGGAGGTCATACGTGATCGCGCTGCTCGCACTATCACCATCACACACAGAAAGAGCATCAGGGACATGCTGGAGAGATTCAGCATGAGTGAGTGCAGACGGGCGCCAACTCCTTTGGTGCCAAAGCAGAAAATGTTTAGCCTGAAGGAAGATCCTAGCCAGGAGAAGGCTACAGGCACAAAGCATAAGAGGTTTATGCAAGCCGTAGGAAGCATCTAGTATGTGGCAGTTGTGTCGCGTCCAGACATCGCGTTTCCGGCTAATGTCTTGGCCAGGCATATGGCTGGGAGTGCCAAATGTCATTGGAATGGTGTCCTTCACGTACTGAGATACCTGCGAGGGACCATAGACTTTGGCTTGACCTTTAGTGGCTCCAATGGGGGATGTGAGGTGTTGGCAGGACCAGCACTGGGAAAATTTCGAGATAGACTGCAGCTTGCGGTAGTACAAGCTTAGTCTAGGGGGAGTGTCGTGATCCAGCCATGCACAGGACTACGGTGACCATGCATGGTGGCATACACAGGACTACGGTGACCATGTGTGCCAGGATACACGGTGCTGATCCGGAGTGGCTATGGGGCAGCCATGCACCGATGGCTGACCATATGCACGAGCAATGCATGCAGATTGCGTGCCAGCAGACATTGATTCTGATCGTATCCGTATGAGTCGTTTAGAGAACGCTTATATAGGCTCTGTCGATCGTAGTGTAATCACTCTTTCTCTACTGTCCGAAGTCTCACGTGTCGTCGCCTCCAACGAAGATACAGTGCTGTCACCGGCAGATACCTAGACAGCAAGGTATGTGACAGTACCCTACCCCTGCGCATAGCTACGGCATGCTCAGGATCCCACAGGCCTTAGGCCGCGGTCCAATGGATTACAACACCAACCTGTCTCAGCAAAACCTAGAATGAAGCTTGCACTGCAACATGAATGGCACGTCGTGGATAAGCATGGCTGCACCTGCATTGAAAAACATACATCTGTCCTGTGTTGTCGCCAAAGGAGCACCATAAATGTATACCTGTCAATTGCCTTGCGGAGGGAGGAGGGACATTGGAGTCAATGCGCAAGAATTGATCTGCAGAGCAACCACGTTTCATCATGATCATTATGATCAGTGCACACACATTGAGTGGGCAATAGCGTCAGGGATCCAAACCGAATCCGTGACAATTAATATTCTCCATGACCGTCACAACTTTTTAGCTGGGACAGCTGCAGTAAGCCGCTGAGCGTCGAGGCATACTGAGTTCAAACCGGGAGTCGACTGTGCCATGGGGATGTCTGGGCGACACGCTGTACAACATGGCGTGTGCAGAGGGTGGCAAGTGAGGGTGGCAAGTGAGGCTCCAGTCGCAGAAAACCCCCAAGGTGCTCCTTGATACCGAAGATGTAAGTAGCTAGAATATGACAAGTCACTGTGCTCCCGGCTGCAACTAGCAATACCCTGGCAATCGTTGGGTTGACTCCCTGCACACTGCGATGTGCGTCGTGAGTGTCGTAATTCAGTGGACCGCGGCCTAAGGCCTGTGGGATCCTGAGCATGTCGTAGTCATGCGCAGGGGTTGGTGCTGTCACATACCTTGCTGTCTTAGGTATCTGTCCGTGACAGCGCCTGTACCTTCAGTGGAGGATGAATGCACGTGAGACTTTGGACAGTAGAAGAGAGAGTGATTACACTACGATCTGTAGAGCCTATATAAGCGTTCAATCAACGTCTCATACGGATACGATCAGAATCAATGTCTGCGGCACGCAATCTTGCATGCATTGCTCGTGCATATGGTCAGCCATCGGTGCATGGCTGCCCCATAGCCACTCCGAATCAGCACCGTGATTCCCCGCATACATGGTCACCGTAGTCCTGTGTATGCCACCATGCATGGTCACCGTAGTCCTGTGCATGGCTGGATCACGACACTCCCCCTAGACTAAGCTTGTACTACCGCAAGCTGCAGTCTATCTCTAGATTTCGCCAGTGCTCGTCCTGCCAACACCTTAGTAAACATATCAGCTAGCATGTCTACCGTGCTAACCCAGCTGATAGTTAACTCATCGAGTTCTACGAACTCTCGGACCCTCACGTCCCTGACCCTGATGTGCTTAGAGCGGTCACTAGAGATGGGGTTCACTGCTAGCAAGTTGGCACTCTTGTTGTCACCCCACAGCGTTGGCTTCACAGCCGACAAACCAAGATCAGTGCACAACTGCTTAGCCCACATCACCTCATTGGCTGCTGAACTCATAGCAATGAGCTCTGCCTCAGTTGTATCACCAGCCACAATAGTCTGCCTCTTCGAACGCCAGAACACACAGTTCCCATGCATCCGGACTACTACTCCTGACACGCTCTTCAAGCAAGCACCATTGGCGAAGTCAGCATCCGTAAATGCTTCCAACACCTCACATCCCCCATTGTCATTTTTGCACATTGTCATTTTTGCCTGTATGGTCGAGAGCTTTCTACCTCTGCTACGCTAGCGTACGCATGCTCGGCACGCTGCGCTCGGCATCCGCTAGGCGGACACACACAGCACTGGTAGATTTTAATTTCTGGAATTAGCTGCTTCGCGCGAGTTGCGGCAGTTGGCGCGCGCTGTGACGCCTGCGCCTGCTTTGTACCAGCGGTACCGGCAGTCGCAGCGGCTTTGCTCCGCACACCTCCTCACCTCGCAGCGCTGCAGCGTAGACACTGTACATTAGGCATACTTATTTTTGCTCTCGGCCACGGGGCCTGGGCCTGGCCCTAGGCCTCGCACTTTCTGCGGGTGCGCGTGCACCAACCACTTCGCGCCAGCGCAGCGTAATCACGCCCGAAGGCCCCAGCCTCGCTCCCACAGCATAGCACTACAATGAACGAGGACCTGCATGTGCCTTGCCCCGCGTGCCCTCGCCGCTTCCGCGCCGCCGGCGATCTGCTTGCCCACTGCCGGGGCTGCCACCCGAAGTACAAGTTCACTGAGGACCAACAACGGGCATACAGCTGCTACCACTGCGAGGCATGCAAGCTGCCCTTCTCGAGATACAACGATCCGGAGGGCCACAGGCATGCAGCAAATTGTCGCGGCGTACCAGCGGACTCCCACGCCCCCACTCCCGCCCGCACCCGGTACAACGGCCGCACGTGCACGCCCACCAACACTGGCCGTGGCCGCTCGCGCTCACGACAGCGGACACCGCCGCACATGAGGGCGCCACTGCCGCGGGCCCAGCCCTCACTCGTCAATGATGACCTGGCGGGACGACACACAGCCAGTTCGCAACCGCCACAGGGAGGCTCCGGTTTGGTGTGCCGAACGCCCACCCCTGCGGCTGCGGCGGGCGCCGGCTCGACTGCGCCTCGGCCGCAAAGCCAGCCACCCGCCCGCACCGATTTGACCAAATCGTGCTGTCTGACATCGGTAGATGAGCACCACAGACTTGACGGCGGGCTGGCTGGTGGCCAACAACCCCCAGGTGACGTCCCGTCACCACTGTCCACCGGAGCCACACTGCATGATAGCGAGGTGCACGATCAACGCACAGAGCCGCGCAGCGCCCGGCCGTCCGCAGGCGTTGCCACCTCACGTGCAGTCGTGCGTTCACCTCGCCGTGTGGCCCATGCGTGTGACAACGGGACAGCTACCGCAGCACCTACGCCAGTCGTGGCTGCACACGCAGGGACCAACCATGGGACGTCCCCGACCGACGCGCCTGCCCCCATTTGCCGCGCGCCGGCTCGCCGCCATGCCACTCCCCCCCGACCCTCCCAAGCGCCCCGCCTCCCCCCCAGCCAGCGCGCTGTCCTCCCGGACGTCTCCCGCACTGCCATTAGCGCTGGCCCACGGGTTGACTCCCACATGCGCGATCTGACGGAAGCAGACCTCGTCAGCGACACCGAGGTGGATCCAAAGCCAGCCTCAGACGCGCCGCCATCACTGGAGGCCCCCTACTCGGACGTGCGGATCCCTCAGGGTGTGCCGAACGAATGCAGATCCAGCTGGGCCGACGTTGTGGCCGCAGCGCTGGAACGTACCGCCGATGCGGCCGAGCGCGGTCACCGACCCAGTGTAGAGACAGAGCTCAGGCTCCTACTCCTGCTGCCCAGCCAGGCCCTCGGCAACACTGGCGCAAGCAGGGGACGCGCCAGGCGAGTCAATGCCCGCGTGCGCGAGATCCGGAAGCGGACCAGGGAGCAGATGTTGCTTGACACAGCTGAACATAGCGACCCCGGCCGCACTCGCACGGAAGTTGTGGCGGACATCGCAATGGCAGGGCGCATGCACCGACATGCATGCAACGGCAATGTTGGCCGCGCCGCGCGCTGCTTGGACAGCAGCCCCATCGTTCCCATCGACCAGAACTCACTGCCACGCTTGCGAGCGCTGCACCCACCCGCGCCCCCTCCAAAGCGCGCAGCGCAGCCTACCCCAGCCGGCAGCCGCTCAGCGGAAGTCTCAGCGGCGCGGTTTGAGGCTATCCTGCGGAACCTGACACAGGGCTCAGCGGCCGGCCCCAGCGGGTGGACATACGAGCACGTCCGCAGCGCCGGGCTGTATAACGAGCGCACGGGCGAGGCCATGCGCCGCTTCGTCAACCTCCTGCTGTCGGGCACCATCCCCCACTCCGACCTGCTGCTCGCCAGCCGCCTGATCGCCATCGCCAAACCGAACGGCGGCGTTCGCCCGATCGCTATCGGAGAAGCATTCATGCGCCTCGCCGGTATCTGCGCGCTGGCGTGCGTCCCAGAAGCGCCGGGCCTGCTTGCCCCGCACCAGATTGGGGTCGGTGTACGCGGCGGCCCTGAGATTCCGAGCCACGCGCTGGCCCCGGACTTCTCAGATGCGGAGACGGTCACAGTGCAGCTCGATCTCGAGAACGCGTTCAACCGGATTGACCGCGAGACCATCATCGCGGAGATTGACGCGCAACTCCCCGCCCTGGCCGCATTCGCACGCATGGCGTATGGATCGCCATCGCCGCTGCTGACACGTCAGCAAGACGGGTCGCACGCGGTTTTGTGGAGTGCATCTGGCGTGAAGCAAGGCGACCCCATCGGCCCCCTCTACTTCGCCATCGCGTTCCGGCCCACGCTATTAGCGGCGCAAGAAGCGGCCCCTGACACGTTAGCCATCGCGTGCCACGATGACCTTACGGTGCAGGGCACGGTCGAGCAAGTGGTCGCCATGGGTCGAGTTGTGCAATCCCGTCACCAGTGCAACAAGCAGAAGACGCTCGTCCACTGCACCGATCCCGTCAAGGCCTCGCACGCAGCCGCCTGCCTAGGCGCCACGGTCGCCACTGACGGCATGGTCGCATGTGGCGCGCCACTGGGCACCCCTGCCTATGTGGAGGCGTATGTGCGCCGTAGATGCAAACGCACCGTCGAGCTCATGCAAAAGCTGGCAGGCCTCCCGCTGGCGGCCCAGACACGGTGGGCTGTCCTCTTCCAGTGCCTGCAACATCGCGAAGCACACCTGCTGCGCACTACCGACTGGGCCCACCTCGAACAGCCGCTCATGGGCGTCGAGAACGCCAGCGTACACGCCATGTGCCGCATCATTGAAACGCAACAGCTCACCGACCTACAGCGTGAGCAGGCCTTGCTCCCTCATAGACATGGCGGCATGGGTCTGCGACACTACACAGCCGACGTTGCTGATGCCGCGCGCCTCGCGTCGGCAGCAGTTGCGCACGCGGTGCTCGCGGACGGCATCGACGGCGGCAAGCCGTTCCGCGGCGACGCCGCGGTCAAGCACCAGGCCCGCCTCGCACGCTTGCGGAAGGCATGGCCGGCCGTGCAGGGAATCTCAGACAGCCCGACCCCAGCCGACGCCTGGGCGTCTGACGCTGGCTCGAAGCTGCGCATGACGCAGCTCCAGAGCGCGCTCAGCCGGGCGGAGGCCGACGCGCGCTGGACCGCCACGCGCGACTATCTCGAGACCCTGAAGCACGGTCCGAATCCCCAATCGGCGGAGACGGCGTGCGCTGATCTCGCTCGCCTCCTCAGCTGCTCTGGCTCGCTGGCCTCGGCGTTCCTCACTGCCTGCCCCGGCCCGGTGACGGGCCTGACCGACCATGAATTCCAGGTGGCCGTGCTGCTGCGGCTGGGTGAGCCGCTACTACCCGTCCTGGAGTCGGATGAGGCCTGCCCCTGCGGCCGTGTGGCTGTGTCCGGTACACACAGTGTCATATGCGGACAGCTATGGGCAAGTTCAGTCCTAAAGCACGACCTCATCACCGTGGCTTGGAGGCGGGTGCTCATGCGCGCGTCGATCGCTTCGTCGCTGGAGCCGCACGTTGGCAAGCTCCCCGGGGGCATACGCGTGCTCCCCCTCCGCGGCAGCCGGCAGTCGCCACCAGCCGCGCCGCCGGCGGACTTTACGCGCCCGCCGGCTGCGCCGTCTGCGAGTGCACCGGCCGCGCCGTGTCAGCAAGACCCGCCGCCGCCGCCGCCACCGCCGCAGTCACCGCCGCCGCCGCCGCCGCCACCGGACCCCCCCAGCCGATGCCGCGCCGGTCCAGCCCCCACCCCATCTCTCGCAGGCCCTCCAGGCTTCGGACGTGCCCCACACCCCTCATGGCACCCAAGCCCCGGCTCCGGCCTCCCTTACCCTTACTGCCGCTACCGCCCCCCCCGCCGCGGCCCACGCCCCGACGCGCGACGCGCCCCTCGCCTCTGACCGAGAGGCAGCGCCTCCTGCCGCACCCCCGCTGCCCCGATCGCAGCGGCCTCCGCAGCGCGGCAACCTCTTGGCATTCCTCACCACGCGCATGGCGCTGCTGGACGTGAAGGTGATGCACCCGCTTGCCAGGTCGCATGTGCGCGGTGCGTCACGTGAGGCTGGCGCGACCGCCGAGAAGGGCGCACGGCAAAAGCGCGACAAATATGGCGCCATCACAGGTGCCGCCCAGTTCATCCCGCTCGTGCATGAGACGTATGGCAGGGTTGGACGGGACGCGTACCGCTTCCTCCAGACGGTCGCGGAGGTTGCCGCGGGACACGGGGCGGTGTCAAAGCGTACTTTCCTTCTCAATGCCATGCGCGACCTGTCCACAACATTGTGCCGCGCGCTGGCGCGCCAAGCCCGCGCGGCCGCGCCCCTCCGTGCTAGACTGGTCGGACGGGCGCTGCTGCCGGGCCTTCCTGTCCCCACAGACGGCCTGCCGGCGCTGACAGGCCATCGCGCATAAGCTTGCGTCGCCCCCCCCCCCCCCCCTCGCCCATCCCGCCCCGAGAGCCCCCCCCCTCCACCCATTTCACCCTGCAGCCCCCCACCCCCCCCCCCCCGCACCCGACCCCTCCCTCTTCCCTCCCTCCCTCTTCCCTCCTCCCAGCGCACGTCCGCCGTTTCTCCTCTGCGCCCCTCCCGGACACCGCTCGGGCTGCCGGGCTGGCTGAGGCTATTGCTCCTGGGACCGGTGCCTCGCGGCCTCGGACATCGCCGTAGCGCGCGCTGTCGCGCCCGTGCAGACTGCTTGTGTCGCGCTGACGACCGCTTGTGAGCCCGGCGAGTGCTGGCTGTGTGTTTGGTGTGCGCGTGGCCTGCGTGGTACTGCGTGGTGTGTGCGTGTCTGCTTTCGCGCTGGCGTTAGTTCGTTCTGGCATTTGCTCGTGCGGCGCGTGGCCTTGGTGCTTGCGGTGGCCGGTCTGTCTGTTTGTTTGTTGCCTGGTCTGTTGCCTCGGCGCTGCTGAGTCCTAGATCTATCACTGTGTAACACATCCCCCATTGGAGCCACTAAAGGTCAAGCCAAAGTTTATGGTCCCTCGCAGGTATCTCAGTACGTGAAGGACACCATTCCAATGACATTTAGCACTCCCAGCCATATGCCTGGCCAGGACATTAGCCGGAAACGCAATGTCTGGACGCGACACAACTGCCACATACTGGATGCTTCCTACGGCTTGCATAAACCTCTTATGCTCTGTGCCTGTAGCCTTCGCCTGGCTAGGATCTTCCTTCAGACTAAACATTTTCTGCTTTGGTACCAACGGAGTTGGCGCCCGTCTGCACTCACTCATGCCAAATCTCTCTAGCATGTCCCTGATGCTCTTTCTGTGTGTAATGGTGATAGTGCGAGCAGTTCGATCACGTATGACCTCCATGCCCAGCACATATCCCAGCTCCCCCAGGTCACGACCCTCAAATGCCTCAAGGATCTTTCTGATGGCATCATCCATCTGCTCTCTGTGACCGAAAATCAGCAGATCATCGACCCACAGAAAAATAAGACAACGTCCTACTTTGCAAATGAACAGTGCAGGGTCACTGGCTGATCTCACAAAACCCATATTCAACAAGAGTTCTGCAAGCGCTTTGTGCCACTCCCTGGCAGCTTGCTTCAGACCATACAACGCCTTTCTCAGACGCCACACCATACCAGACCCATCGTCCAGCACCGGAGGTTGTGCCACATACACTTCCTCCTCCAGAACACCATTCAGGAAAGCACATTTAATGTCTATATGCCTCGTCTCTAGATCCTCTACTGCACAGACTGACAACAGAGCCCTGAAGGTAGCGTAACTGCCCACAGGTGCCCATGTCTCAAAGAAATCTACGCCCTCCACTTGCGTAAATCCCCTGGCTACGTATCTGGCCTTGAAACGCTCAATTTCACCCTGTGCTCCTCGCTTGATCTTAAGCACCCACTTGCCTGTCACAGGCTTCACTCCTGTTGGGCACTCAACCAGCTCAAACACATCATGTTCTCTTAAGGAGGTCAGCTCATCGAGCATTGCCGTGATCCACTTCTCACGATGAGCACCACGCATGGCCTGCTGCACCGTTGGATCATCTACTACGGCCTCGACCCTGTTCCTCACGGTAGCTGCACGCCTGGACTCACTAAGGCTAGCAGTAGGGCCACCGTTTGGAGTCACCTTCTGCCCCGTCGTCTTTTCTGCATCAGGAGGCACACTGTCAGCTGCAGCTGACACTCCATCAGACAAGTCACCGACGTCATTCTCATCATCATTCATTACTGTGGGGCTCGCAGCATCACTCACATGCTCACGTGCTTCCTCCGGGGAAATGCGCTCAACAGCAGCATCACTCACAATTGCTCCCACAGCATGGACAGCAGGTCTTAAGATTTTGCGAATCAAGTGAAAAGGCTTTGGAACCCATCGAACCCTCACCTCATGTGGCGGATCCAGACGTTCTCCGCTGCCCCTCGCGGCACTTGGTGCTGACTCTCCCCCTGAGCCATCACCTCCTGTCGCTATTCCGCTAGGCACATGCCGTAGCTCGCCTTGCCCCTGGCCCTCAGACCCAGATATATGCCTCGGCTCATCATATCTGTCACGGTCATCACGCCCTGACACCGTGGACCCGCGGTGACTTCGGCCGCCGCCGTGACCGTCAGCTCGCACAGGTGGGGGTGGCTCACTCAGCTCCTTGCCCATCGACCGTTGGACTGGCTCCGCTGAACGCGAGCGGGATCTAGACTCAGACTCAGAGTCATCCTCACCTCCATCACTAGACTCAGTACCACTCACTTCCTCATCAGTTGGAAGCGGATGGATATCACAGTCCCCTATGTGCAACACAGCCCTATCCCTCGTAGGGATCGTCTCTGCAGGCCTGAACTCGTGGTGTAGAGGCCCAGACGGCTGGTTTGCTGCATCATAGTCCCAGTGTGCCACCGCTGCAGCATTGTCAGCCGCTGCATGATCGCAGCGCGCTGCAACCACTGCCTCACTGATCTCCGGTGTGTGCCAGCGCTCATGTCGCGCCAGCAGCTCTGCACCCAACACTCTAGGAGAAAACTCGGGCTCACCCTGAGGTAGCTCGTCTGTCGGTTTGAAACGCCTATGCAGCGTTCTGCCTGGTTCCCAGTGTTGATGGCCCAGACCCGAATGCTCCCCCTCAGCCCAATCCACATTTCTGCCCCTCTCTGGCATCATGTGTTCACGACTGGCTGGTGGACGCACTGCCCGCACACTAGTGCTCTTCACCCACTTCTTCATGTTGGGCAAGAACTCAGCTTCCGGCACTACACTGGTGTACTGATCGGGTAGGATCTCAAACTCACCCTGCTCATAGTTCTCTAGCACAACTGGGTCCGCCGTAGCCTCCCCAGCCATGTGAAATCGCTGCGCGAAATCCTTCACTAGAGCAGGTGGAGCAGCCGTGTGCCTGTACATCCGCACTGCTCCCCCATTCCCACGTTTCACGTAAACCCTGTCCATGTGAGGGCCTCCACCCGGTCCCATATAGGCACCGAGGATTCCTCGCGCTTCCAGGTGCCTGAAGTGCTCCCTCCTTGGATACACATACATTGGACACCCGAAAGGCTTCACCTGTGCCACCACGAGACGGAAGTCATCTTCTTTGACCTTCCTAAACCATAACAAGTATGGCACAATCTCTCTGACATTCACATTTCTCATATGCTGCGCCACAAATGCCAATTCTCTCCTGGCATCCAGCGTCTCACACAGCTCATTCAGACTCAGCGCATGCGCTGCAGCCTTCCTGACTCTCAGCTGCTTAGCCCGCTGCTGCACGTTCGTGGACCATGGCTCAGAGCTGGTGGCAACAAGTCTATCCTCCAGCTTCTGCTTTGCCTCCTTCCGCCTCACACCCTCCAGTGCTGTGCTCGGCGTCAGGTTGTGTGCATGGTTCACGCACATGTATGCCTCCGGCCACAGGAATGCAGGCACTGCTGCCTGCAGCAGGCTCGCCCGCACTGACGTGTTCAGCACACCAATCTTTCGTTCTACCAACCCATTTGACTCATGTTGGGCGGTGTCAGTGAACGTGTGTACTATCCCTCGCCACTCAAGGTACTGAGCCAGCTGACTCGAGCTGAACTCACCTCCTTGGTCCGTGTGCAGCCTCCGCACCCCTACCTCCTTGTCATAGACAATCTGAGTGCGGATGCGTTCTATCAGAAGGCATATCATCTCCGCAGCACCGCTTTTCGATTTCAGCGGGATCACGTGTGAGTACCTGCTGTACTCGTCCACTACTACCAGGATGTAGTTCATCCCTCCTATGCCTACTGGCTTAATCTGTCCAGCCAGATCCGCATGCAACACTTCTCCAGCATACGAGGCATTCTCTGTCACTTTGCCCCCATGCTGTGCTCTGTCACCACTTCTCTGTTCCGCCACGTGGCAACCATGACACTCAAGCGCTACTCCCGTAGGTTTAGGCAACTTGAGGTCATACAGGTCTGGATTCTCTGTCATCAGTTTGAGAATCCGGTTGCCAGCATGATGAAACGAGATGTGCACCAGAAATGCTGGGTCAAGTTGGAAAGAAGATCTCTGACCAATAGGTACACCATCTACCGCAGCGATTCTCGCCTGCTCACCAACCCATTTCCTATTTCTGTGGAAAAGATTGTTGGCACTAGTCCAGTCTATCCCTGAATCTACAGGGCGCAGTTCCCATATTGGTCTGCCCGTCCCGCAATACCAGCTCAGTGTGGGGTTATCCTCACTATCAACTCCCTGCTCACAGTTGCCCACAAATGTTTGGGCTTGGTCATAGAAACCAGGCATCTCTACTGTGTTTGCCTTGCCTGTGTGCAAGTATATGTTCGACCGCTTCAGCACAGTCGTTGATAGGATGTTTATTGGGCTGGCTGGCACCCAATAAACATGATCTAGCTCAATGTCCACAGGCACCAGCTCGCCCTGTACTGTTACGTACTTCCCTACATTCGCCCTGATAGTGCCCATGCCATATATCTTAAGCCTGCCCTGGTCTAAGGGCTGGCACACTGTGATATCTGGTGGCTTGATCTCGCTGAACATGCTATAGTCAAAGCAAATGTTCAGGTCAGACCCGCTATCCACCAGAAATGTGTATGGCATGTTGGGCGATGGCCCATCAGCACACTCAGCTCGCAGTTCCGCTAGGTCTACCACAGCCACCTGAGGGCCCCCGCGGCCTCTGCCACGGCCTCGCCCTGCAGCTGCCTGTTTCTGTAGGAACTGCTTGACCTCTGCGGAGAGCAAAGGGCAATCTTTCTGCAGATGGCCAGGCTTATCACAATTGAAGCACTTCCGCCTATCTGCTCCCCCTGCTCCCACTGCGGCAACCTCTGGGGGTGCACCATGGCGACCACCGTGGCGTCCACCACGATACCCTCGTCCCCCAAATCTCTGTTGACCACCGCGATCGTCCCATTGGAATCGCGATGGGGCAGACTGGTTGTTATTCTGAGCATGCGTCAGCAGCGTAGACACTATCTGCTGCACTGGCAGTTGCTGCAGCATCGGCTGCAGCAGTGCATACTCTCTGTCCACTGCCAGTAGCCTAGAGCGGTATAGCTGATCAGGCACAGCTTCTCCCAGACCCCTCATCTGGTTCACTATACCAACTACCTCGTTGACATGTTTCTCTAGTGGCTTTCCCGCCTGTCTGAGTTGCTGGTATAGCTTCTGTATTTCTACCTCGACAGAAGGCATGTACTTGGCATGCAGCAGTGCCCACATCTCATGGACAAAACTGCAGTCTGACACGAAATCCCTATCCTCCTTTGGTAATGTTACGAATAGCCAATGCTTGACTGACTCATGAGCCTGGGTATTCTGTGCCAGTGGGTCATTTACTAGCAGGCTACTTTCCCCCACCATGTTTGCCCAACTCTCTACCTCTTTCTTGAACACCCGAAAGTGATCATATCTGTGGTTCCATACCGGGAACTTGTGCTTTTCTACTAGCGACTTTCCCGGCATAGACTTAGGCATAACGAGCGACAGTGCGCTCGCGAGAGTTGCAACATCGATCGACCCGGCTGTTGCTGCCGCCCCGGATGACATCGCAGCCTGCGAAGGCTGCGGTATCGGAGGTGGTATCTGCTGCGCTGCCCATGCTGTCTGGGCAACGTGTGGCACTTCCTGCGCTCCGTGCACCGCTGCCTGAGCACCCGCATTCCCCGTAGGATCAGCGTTGCCCGGCATGGCGGCCTGCAGAGGGTTTACACTGAGATACCCGTAGGTCCCAGCGTCTTGTCCTTCCCCGTGGGGCATGGACTGACCCTCCGCGGCCTGCTCGCGGCGCACTGTAGAGCGAGTGCGATGATGCGGAAGGTTAACTGCTCCCTCCACACCGTCAGAACCGATAGACCCTTGGCGAGATGCCATTGAATCGTTTCGGAGTGGTGGTGTCCTGCAACATGACCACCATATGTCGCAGGAAACGCAGACCCGTAGGCCTCTTTGCGAGACCAGCACACATGTCGTGATCCAGCCATGCACAGGACTACGGTCACCATGCATGGAGTGGATGCACGGTGCTGATCCGGAGTGGCTATGGGACGCCATGCACCGATGGCTTACCATATGCACGAGCAATGCATGCTAGATTGCGTGCCGCAGACAATGATTCTGATCGTATCCGTATGAGTCGTTTAGAGAACGCTTATATAGGCTCTGTCGATCGTAGTGTAATCACTCTACTCTGCCAAAGACTCACGTGCTATATTCCAAAGACTGAGAGCGCACTGTCACAGCGGAGGCCTGTACACCAGCCAGGTATGTGACAGCGCACTATGAGAATGCTGCCAGCACTTTCGGGACGTCCTTTGCCCAGATTTCCAGAAGGACGCCTGGAGGATGGCACGACGACCAATTGGTGTCACCGGGAGGGCGGCCTGAAGCCGCCCTGGCACAGCGGGACGCCCTCATGCCAGTACCACGAGTTCGATGACTCATAGAGGTCGTCACTGGGATGACCTGAGTAGGGGGCAGGTGACGCGCATAAGCCGCGTCGAGTGACGTCACGTCGGCGGCGGTTCAAGCCGAAATGACGTAATCTAAGCCGTTCACCTTGCAGGACGTCCTGCGGACCTCCCATGCGCGCCAAGGGAGATGTCCTCTCCAGCACCCGCATGAGAGGTCCAGGAGTGGGAGGACTGCTGAGGGCGTCCAGGATGGAGTTGTGTGGGACACGTACACGATGGGATAGTAATATGCACATATGCGAAAGATCTTGCCTACGACATTGACACAGTATCGTCCACTGTGAGGCACGAGGGTTGTGGCCCATGGCTGGTCGATTGGGCCCAATCGACCATCGTGGCGTCCCGGGTGCTGTAGTCGATTGGGTACAATCGACCATAGTGGCGCCCGGGGTACTGCGGTCGATTGGGTTACAATCGACCATAGTGGCGCCCGGGGTACAGCAGTCGATTGGGTTACAATCGACCATCGTGGCGCCCGGGGTACTGCAGTCGATTGGGTTACAATCGACCATCGTGGCGCCCGGGGTACTGCAGTCGATTGGGCCCAATCGACCATCCACCTGTGCAGACGGTTCGACTGTCGAGAAACTGGAATCAGACAGGACAGGTGACTTGGACATCAGTGGCACGCGTATATACGAGTTGAGGTCACGAGCGTTCACATGGACTTCACTGTGCTCAAGTGCGCATAGTGGCCTGTGGTCCATGACTGGTCGATTGGGCACAATCGACCATAGTGGCGCCCGGGGTACTGCAGTCGATTGGGTTACAATCGACCATCGTGGCGCCCGGGGTACTGCAGTCGATTGGGCCCAATCGACCATCCACCTGTGCAGACGGTTCGACTGTCGAGAAACTGGAATCAGACAGGACAGGTGACTTGGACATCAGTGGCACGCGTATATACGAGTTGAGGTCACGAGCGTTCACATGGACTTCACTGTGCTCAAGTGCGCATAGTGGCCTGTGGTCCATGACTGGTCGATTGGGCACAATCGACCATAGTGGCGCCCGGGGTACTGCAGTCGATTGGGTCACAATCGACCATAGTGGCGTCCGGGGCACTGCGGTCGATTGGGCACAATCGACCATCCACCTGTGCAGACGGTTCAACTGTCGAGAAACTGGAATCAGACAGGACAGGTGACTTGGACATCAGTGGCACGCGTATATACGAGTTGAGGTCACGAGCGTTCACATGGACTTCACTGTGCTCAAGTGCGCATAGTGGCCTGTGGTCCATGACTGGTCGATTGGGCACAATCGACCATAGTGGCGTCCGGGGCACTGCAGTCGATTGGGCACAATCGACCATCCACCTATGCAGCTCAGACTGTCAGACTGTCGAGCAAGTCGAATCAGACAGGACAGTGCATACACGCGTGACTACGTTAATTCACGGCTCGATCTGGTCGCCGAGACAGTGTGGGGCAGACAAGCCGAGCGATGGACTGTGGCCGCGTCCACAACGCAGCACGGCAGTCCCCGGCGCACGGCGGAAGGATCCCACATCGCACAACGGCTAGATGATGTTCATGAAACGTGTACAGGTGGGAATGTCACCTGTCCTGTTTCCGGAGGCTGGCGTGCTGTGTAGAGCACCCGCGGCGAAGCAACAACCGCTGCATCCGACGAGTGCGCCACGCTTCTCAGTCCAGCAAAGCAGACCTATGTATAAGAGTATCTAAATATAAAGGTGCGATGATCTTATGCTCCGTCAACGGCTCACCGGCGTCAAGCATCCCGCCATATCCGGGCAGGCACTCAGAACTCGTATTATCGCCCTAGAACCTGATAAAACTCTTAAACACAGGCGCAAGGACATTATAGAGATGAGATAGAGCGTGCGACGAGGTCAATATCGACCTGTGATGGACTGTCGACGTTGTTGCCGGAGTGTGAAACATCGCTCGCTGCACGAACGTAGATCAGCGAGAGGCCAACCATGATCGACATACTGTTTCATTCTGGTTGACTTAAGGCTGAATATTCGTCTGGGGTCGCGTGATATTTCGAACAGTCGGCCCGCGTGCCTCAGCAGCCGCGCCATGCCGCTTATCCCCTGTCACCACAGAACACATGCATGGATGTCGGTCGCGTGTCACCTGTGCCTGTCCAATGCCACCTTCCGCAGTGCAGTGAACTTTCGCAGAACAGAGCGTGCAACGGCGTGTCACCACGTCGTGAAAGCAATCCATCATGGTTTCCTTGTCCGATCACGAGCATGCAAACAAAACGAGGCGGGACTTTACATGTCCCGCGTGGCACCTATAGATGACCAAACACAAACCAGCAGTGTGACGTGCTGTTCTCATAACTGTCAGTCAGTGCGCTGTGCCTTGCATGCGCTTCTGTCACTCACACTCCTATCAGCCCCCTCTGCCTCTTCAGCACCCTGCCCAGCGCCTTTGCGCTTGCCCGCATTGCCTGCGCCTGCCCTGCCTTTGCCAGATCCGCCCGCCCCATTTCCCTGAGCACCCTGCACCGCAGCAGCCCGGCCTTCCGCCTGGCGTGCTCCCCCCTCGCCTGCTGCGGCATGTACTCCACCTGCCTCCCCCGCGGCCACGTCGTCGGCCCCTACCTTGCCCTCGCCACCTGCAGCCTCTCCCTCTCCCTGAGCACCCTGCACCGCAGCACCCCGTCGGCTCGTGCGGATGGGACTGGGCTGCTCCTTCAGCCGCCTTCTCGCCGCTGGGCCAGGATTGAAGGTGTCCTCGTCCCCACTGGTTCCCTTGTCTGAACTGCTGGCAGTGACGCTGTCCTCATCGGCTGCGCTTGGGTTGCCCATGTCCCCTCCGGCTAGGCAATCCTCATCATTGTCTGCCAGTGGCCCCGAGTCGGAAGGCTGTGTTGGCTGCGGGCCGTGTTGCTCCCAAGCTGCCCGGATGTCATCGCGCGAGACACCCTCTCCCTCAGCCACTTCCATGGCCTTGTACAACAACTCCAGCCACTTGTCATCGCGGTCTGGCTTGTACTTCCTCGCGGCAGTGAATAACGCCACCATGGTGTCCAGACAGCCTTTGACCCGGGCGCTCTCTTCATCTGAAGTCAACTGGGTGTCGGGCGGTACCGGTTCTTGCAGCTCCATTGAGACGACGACCCTGTTGTCCGGCGTGAGGTCCACCCAGGCACCCCCGATCTCAGTACGGCCTACATGGGCATGAACCCCTGGTTGGAGCGGGTGACATTACATCAAACACATGCAGTGTGCATGCATGTAAACTCAAGGAAAGGCCATGCATTAGCACCTACTGGATCAAAACACTTCCTGGTATACAGTGGGCATATTGCCATGACAGTGCACACCTTTTGCAATGCCAGGCGATTTGGCATCCATCTTCCTTGGCCCGTCACTTGTTTTCTTTCTGTTCCCGCCTTTGTTCTTGTTCTTCTTTCCCCTCCCAGACCCTTTCTTTGCCCCTGGCTTTGCGCCTTTGCTCCCCGCAGCACCCTGCTGACCCTCATCACCGTCATCATTGTGCCCATCGCTCGCTGGGTCCGCCGGAGGTGGAGCCGGAGGCGGTTCATGCAGGCCAGCACTGCGTAGATCCACCCCTTCTAGCATCATCTTCATGTCCGGGTCCCTGTCGTCCAGGAGCCGCTGAATGCACGCCCTTGTCAGAGCGCGCACCTCGCCCGCTGACGCCAGCGAGACCGTCTTGAGCTGTGTTGTGAACCACAGCGCGGCCTCACCTCCATCCGGGCCCTTGTTGGTCATGAACCACTCCAGGGCTGCGAAGCCCCACTGCCACCAGGGCTGTGGCATATGCTTACTTGCAACCCGGATGGCCTTTGTCCTGGGCGATGGCATAGCCGGACTTGGGAATAGCAGGTTTGCTGCACACAGCGGTGCATGTCGTGTGGGTTTATATGCTGCACGGCAGCCTGAGAGTACAATGCAGGTTTACATTGAGCGCAATGGAAGATGCCAATGCTGCAAATTGCACACCTTGAACGGCAATGAGTGCTGCCACGGTGGCAGCGCCCCAACAGTCCCAGACGCAGTCCCACTCGGGTGTCCCCTGAGCAATCGCCAGTTCACCGCTCGTGGCATTCCCGCAGATGCATCTGAATAGGCGGTGGAGCTTTGCAAAGCCGCGGATGTCGGCCTCCACCGCCGATTCAGTCGTGTCGAAAACGTCCCACTGCGACCCGAGAGTCTGGACTAGTCCTTCGTACGTCTCTAAGATCCGCGGAACCTGCATGCATGCCGCCCCTGTATGGCTGAGGGACCCCCCTGGTGCCATATTCGGTGCTCCGCGGTACAGTTCCATGCAGGAGCAGCACCCAGTATTGTACCCTAGTGTGCATGACTGTGTACAGCGGTCGGGGTTTTACCTGAGTTGCCTGGGTCCCAAGCTGGGCCGCATACGCGCAGGCGACGCCACCGATCTGCTGGGTTGCCGCACAGAACTGCCCCATGACGTTCACCTCCTGTATGCACAGCCGTCATTTGCGCTTATCATCTACATCATGCCTGCGGTGTTTACCCCTCAGGCTGTAACCCCCACAAAAATGGCAGGGTGTTCGCGTAGGGATCGCACCGTCACCTGACATACATGTGTCGCCGTGTTCAGCATTAGCCGTAACGTGGGAGCACAAGCCATCATCTGCAGGAACCGGGATGATGGATATAGCTGCACGGCGTCGTTCTTGCTGTTGGGCAGCTTGATGGCCTTCCTGATTAGCTGCAGCCCCTTCGAACTGCCATCAGTTCCTGCGAGCATGTGCCTCATCAACTCCCCCATCTGCGAGCTTGGTGCGTCCTCGGGGTTGGTAGTTCCCGGCATGAGGAGGTAGTGGTGCAGCGTGGATCCACCGGGCGCCCACGATGCGGTATCTGTGCCCTTGGCAGGGGAGTTGGCATACTCCCATCTGCCCGGGCACCCGGTCGATCCGAAGGTATCTCCCGGGGTGCTCATTGCACATCGCATGCACCACCAGGCGGAGGAGTTCCACGTGATTCTTTGCCTCGTACTCTGCAGTCAAGGACACCATGTGCTTGCCAGGTGAGACATCCAATTCGCATCACGTGTACACAGTAGGACCTCTGCGGTTCCTAGCGGCATAAATGTTGGTAGACCTGTAACGTACCTTTCGTGAAAGTTTGACGCGCATTCAGTACTTCGCGGCACTCTCTGACTGTTCTCTGGCCAGCAACAAGCTGGCCATCGAAACCCACATCGGCCGTCTGGCTCTGAGTGGCAAATGTCGGTGCACCGCTGCCACTCTTAGGTGACTGAAGGTCGTGTACAGTCGTGAGCGGCGGCTGTGCGCGTCCGTGTATTGTCACCTGCGTAGCAACGCCGTTCTTCGTACGGATCTTGCCGTGTCAATCACTTGCTGCTCTGCCGATGCCCTCCTCGACAGCCACAACTGCCACAGTCATGCAAGATATTAATGGGAACATACCTGGATAGTTTTATTGGCTGCGAATGAGGACGTCTTCTGTAGCCCGGCATCCATGATCCGCTGGCCATCATCAGGGCCGTCTGCGCCGGTGCCAGAACGCCATGCTGGGGTCAGGGCCTCGAAGTGCTGCATCCACGCATAGAACAGGATCAATGCCCAGTACGTGTTGATCTTGACAGCGCCTCCGAGACCCTGCCCTGGCAGATGATCTGGCCCGTGCACTCCTCCACCATGGCGCGAAATGTGCCTTCATGGTTCATCCGCGCGATAGTATCGGCGGTGAACTTGCCCGTCCCAGCTGCTACTGCATCTGCTACGGATATATTTTCAACTGCGGCAGGTGCAGCCTGTTCTGCATGCTCGGGAAGACGGTCCATACTATCACTTGTGTACACGGCGATGGGTGCGGTTCCGAATCGACTCTGTGCACGTGGAAGGAATTCTGGACGTTCACCATACGCACAGGTGTTTGTGTGATGGTCTCGCTTCACCATTTGGATCCCGTTCGGCATGAATGCCCTTGGGTGTCTGCAAGTGCAAGCTCTCGGATGCACAGCGCATGTACTGGAGGGGTATGGGTACAGTGGATGCTGTGGGTGCGAACGCCACCCCTGCTGCCACAGCTTTTCTGCATTGGATTGCACCCGCAAATGGACCGGGAACTGAGCGCCAGGCAGGTGAGCATGTAAGCGAGTGAAACCCCCGCTGCTGCTCTTGCTAGAATAATTATCGGAGACTTACTGTGCAGCAAACAGTACAAACCCAATACAGTGGACCAACTGCAGGTGGTGCGTGCAACATGTTCAATCCACCGGAGCGCAATATGTGTGCACAGGTTACGCTACACCACCTGGTCTGAGTCCCGGCACGCTTGCTATTACAGCCTATGTCAGGTCAGGCTGTCTAGTCAGCCGTACTACGAATGAAACCCATTCAGGACACTACGTGCCCTTGTCGCCGCTGCTACCAGTGCTGCCCTGCACAGCCGCTGCTGTGCAGGGCTTGCCCCCCTGACTGCCCTGCTGCGCGGCCTCCTCCGCAGGCTCGCAGCCCGGGCTGCGCTGCACCCCTCCCGCAGTGCGGCGCTTGCCCCTGGTACCGCCCCGCTTCGTGGTATCGGCTGCTCTCCCTTTGGCCTGCGCGGGCTTCGCTGCCGGACTGGGTTTACCTCGACTCCCCTTCGCCGTAGCCCTAGTTGGTCGGGTGCGGCTGGGGCTGGGTCCTGCTTTCCAGCCACCGCTTGGGGTTGACGGAGCTGCAGTCCCTCGCCGTACACGATCCGAGGTCCTCTGATTCGCCGCCCCTTCAGCCCAGGCTTGACATTCCGCTCTGTCATGTCTCAGGGCCATCCAGCTGAATCCTTGGATCATATCGCTGTACAGTACACGGCAGTGTGGGCGCATGGGAATCCATCCTGCTCATGTATGGGTCAAAGGCACGGCAGGTCAGGTTGCACGCATCTCGGTGTTCAGTTCCTATATCAGGCATTGGCGTGATCGCACCGTGCGGCCTGCGGGCTACGCGCCACTGCGTCAGGGATGTGTCGTATGGCGGCATCAACTTCTGCCTTCAAGCCGGACTCCGACTCTGCGGTGCTATCTCGTGCATGACCAAGGCCAGGTGCACCCGGTACAGTGCCTTACAGGCTTGCACGTCGCCCTGCTTGTACCACTGTAGTCTCGTCCCGGGCCACGGTATGTGCCACAGGGCGTCATGACGAGGCGGCCCGTTTACACGGAGCGCAAATCGCGCTTCCCTTGTC
>UNSF01000226.1:0-64293 GCA_900538255.1 Ulva mutabilis
GCCAGTCCTATCAACATCCTTTCAACAAAGGAGTTGAAAAAGTCTGAGATCTACTTGCATACGGGCAAGCATGCAAACCGGGTAGTGATGCCTGGGTTTCATGACCAGAGCTATGGGTTCCACAGGAACTGTGAGCAGGGTGAGGATGAGGATGGAAAACCTACTCTGACATGGTTCTGTGGGAAAGGCAGGCCGATATGGCAAATGCGACCGGTAGATAGAGGAGCAGCCTGGACAAGTGCGAATAACTTGTTTCATAGGAATGGGAAATGGGTACGTGAGCATCAGCAAGTTGCTGCGGTGACCGGTGTACCGAATGAACAAGGTTATTCCTTTCAGGTTGATCCATCATTCCTAGTGCATATCGCCTTTCACCATGCTGGCAATCGGGTACTCCAGTTGATGAGAGACAACCCACAACTGTATGACCTGAAGATGCTGAAACCTACGGGGGTAGCGCTTCAGTGTCATGGTTGCCACGTGGCTGAACAGAGAAGCGGCGATAGAGCACAGCACGGGGGTAAGGTGACGGAGAATGCCACCTATGCTGGGGAAGTGTTGCATGCTGATCTAGCAGGGCAGATCAAGCCAGTAGGAATCGGGGGTATGAACTACATCCTGGTAGTGGTGGATGAGTACTCCCGGTACTCCCATGTGATTCCGCTGAAGTCCAAGAGTGGGGCTGCAGAAATGATATGCCTGCTGATTGAGCGAATCCGCACTCAGATCGTGTATGATAGAGAGGTTGGGGTGCGGAGGCTGCACACTGACCAGGGTGGTGAGTTCAGCTCTAACCAGCTGGCTCAGTACCTCGCGTGGCGTGGCATTGAGCACACATACACTGCCACGTGCCAGCATGAGTCCAATGGAATGGTGGAGAGAAAGATCGGTGTGCTGAACAGGAGTGTGAGGGCAAGCCTGCTGCAAGCGGCTGTGCCTGCATTTCTGTGGCCAGAGGCGTATATGTGTGTGAACCATGCGCATAACCTGACGCCTAGCACAGCTCTAGAGGGTGTTAGGCGGAAGGAGGCCAAGCAGAAACTGGAGGAGAGGCATGTGCAGACCAGTCGTGACCCGTGGTCAACGAATGAGGCTGTGAGAGCTGCACAGTTGCAGACGAGGAGGGCTCAGGCTCAGCAGATGAGTCTGCAGGCTCTGGCTGATGAGGGTATGGCCAGGGGCGATGGGAAGTTTGTCGCCCAGTGTGTGAAGAATGTTGATGTCAGACAGATTGTGCCATATCTGTTATGGTTCAGAAATGTGAGTGAGGACACGTTCCATCTGGTGGTGGCCCAGGTGAAGCCTTTCGGGTGTCCGATGTATGTATATGCTCGGAGAGAGGACTTCAGACACCTGGATGAGAGAGGAGTGCTCGGTTTCTACATGGGACCGGGTGCTGGTCCTCACATGGATAGAGCTTACGTGAAGCGAGGGAATGGGGGAGCAGTGCGTATGTATAGGCATACGGCTTCTCCACCAGCTCTGCTGAGAGAGTTCGCGAAACGTTTCCACATGTCGGAGCAAGCTACGGTGGATCCGGTCATGTTGGAGAACTACGAGCTGGGAGCATTCGAGATCATGCCCGATGAGCATACTGGTGTAGTACCTGACGTTGGTTTCTTGCCCAACATGCAGAAATGGTTGAGATCCACTAGTGTTAGGGCAGTGCGACCACCAGCCAGTCGTGATCACATGATGCCAGAGAGGGGCAGAAATGTGGATTGGGCTGAGGGGGAGCATCCAGCGCTGGGGCACACACACTGGGAACCAGGCAGGCAGTTGCATCGGCGCTATGTGCCGGATGATGAGTTGCCTGAGGGTGAGCCGCCGTTTTCACCGCGTGTTTTAGGCTCTGAGCTGATAGCCAGGCATGAGCGGTGGCACACGCCTGAGATCAGTGAGGCAGTGGTGACAGCGCGTTGCGCTTACACGGCCGAGGACTGTGTGAATAGGGTACCACACTGGGAGTATGATGCGGTTCAGCAACCATCCGGTCCGCACAATGCTGAGATGCGACCGAGAGATGTGATCCCTACGCGGGATAGAGCAGTGCTGGATTTGAGTGGCTGCCGCATTGAGCCACAGGGTAGTGAGAATGATGAGTCTGAGGGGAGGAACAGCCAGGGGCTGCCAGTGACTCTGCTGAGTCATTCTCAGGGGCATCTGAGCCCTCAGGATCTCGGTCTCGATCGCGCTCGCGTTCACCGCAGCGAGTCCAACGGTCGATGGGCAAGGCGCCGAGTGAGCCACCCCCACCTGCGAAATCTGAAGACCACGGGATGTACAACCGATGGCAAGGGTCAGCGGTGTCAGGACGTGCAGTACGCTGGGAGCATGATGAGCCACGGCATATGCCACAGCGTGTTGATAGTCAGGGGCAAGGCAAGCTACGGCATGTGCCTAGTGGAAGAGAGGCAGGCGGAGCTGGCTCAGGGGGAGAGTTAGCACCAAGTGCCGCAGAAGGCAGCGGAGAACATCTGGATCCACCACAAGAGGTGAGGGTTCGATGGGTTCCAAAACCTTTCAAATTGATTCGCAAAACCTTAAGACCTGCTGTCCATGCTGTGGGAGTGAATGAAAGTGAGAATGCTGCTGTTGAGCGCATTTCCCCGGATGATGCACGTGAGCATGATGATGCTGGGAGCTCCACAGTAGTCCATATGGAGAGTGACGTCGGTGATCTGGCGGATGGAGTGTTTGCTACGGCTGACAGTGTGACTCCTGATGCAGAGAACACGACGGGGCAGGAGGTGATTCCGAGCAGTGGCAAGACTGCTAGCCGCAGTGAGTCCCGGTGTGCAGCTGCTGCGAGGAAGAAGGTCAAAGCTGTGCTGGACGATCCAACGGTGAAGCAAGCCATGAGAGGCTGCCATCGTGAGCAGTGGATCATAGCAATGCTTGATGAGTTGACCTCCTTAAGGGAACATGATGTGTTCGAGTTAGTCAGGTGCCCAGCAGGAGTGAAGCCTGTGACAGGCAAGTGGGTGCTTAAGATTAAGCGAGGAGCACAGGGTGAGATTGAGCGATTCAAAGCTAGATATGTAGCCAGGGGATTTACGCAAGTAGAGGGCGTAGATTTCTTTGAGACATGGGCACCTGTGGGCAGTTATGCTACCTTCAGGGCTCTGTTGTCTGTCTGTGCTGTAGAGGATCTGGAGACGAGACACATAGACATTAAATGTGCTTTCCTGAATGGTGTTCTGGAAGAGGAAGTGTATGTGGCACAACCTCCTGTACTGGATGATGGGTCTGGTATGGTGTGGCGTCTGAAAAAGGCGTTGTATGGTCTGAAGCAAGCTGCCAGGGAGTGGCATAAAGCGCTTGCAGAGCTCTTGTCGAGAATGGGCTTTGTGAGATCAGCCAGTGACCCCGCACTGTTTATTTGCAAAGTAGGACGATGTCTTATTTTCTTATGGGTCGATGATCTGTTGATCTTCGGTCGTAAGGAGCAGATGGATGATGCCATCAGCAGGATCCTTGAGGCATTTGAGGGTCGTGACCTGGGGGAGCTGGGATATGTGCTGGGTATGGAGGTCATACGTGATCGGCCTGCTCGCACTATCACCATAACGCACAGAAAGAACATCAGGGACATGCTGGAAAGGTTCAGTATGAGTGAGTGCAGAAAGGCGCCAACTCCGTTGGTACCAAAGCAGAAAGTGTTTAGTCTGAAGGATGATCCTAGCCAGGAGAAGGCTACTGTCGTAGAGCATAAGAGGTTTATGCAAGCCGTAGGAAGCATCCAGTATGTGGCTGCTGTGTCGCGTCCTGATATTTCCTTTCCGGCCAATGTCCTGGCCAGGCATATGGCTGGGAGTGCGAAGTGTCATTGGGCTGCTGTCCAGCATGTACTGAGATACCTGCGAGGGACCATAGATCTTGGCTTGACTTTTAGTGGCTCCAACGAGGGAAGTGAGGTGTTGGAAGCATTTACGGATGCTGACTTCGCCAATGGTGCTTGCTTGAAGAGCGTGTCAGGAGTGATAGTCCGGATGCATGGGAACTGTGTGTTCTGGCGTTCGAAGAGGCAGACTATTGTGGCTGGTGATACGACTGAGGCAGAGCTTATTGCGATGAGCTCAGCAGCCAATGAGGTGATGTGGGCAAAGCAGTTGTGCACTGATCTTGGTTTGTCGGCTGTGAAGCCAACTCTGTGGGGTGACAACAAGAGTGCCAACTTGCTAGCTGTGAACCCCATCTCTAGTGACCGCTCCAAGCACATCAGGGTCAGGGACCTGAGGGTCCGCGAGTTCGTAGAACTCGATGAGTTAACTATCAGCTGGGTTAGCACGGTAGACATGCTAGCTGATATGTTTACGAAAGTGTTGGCGGGACCAGCACTAGCAAAATTTAGAGATAGACTACAGCTTGCGGTAGTACAAGCCTAGTCTAGGGGGAGTGTCGTGATCCAGCCATGCACAGGACTACGGTGACCATGCATGGAGTGGATGCACGGTGCTGATCCGGAGTGGCTATGGGACGCCATGCACCGATGGCTTACCATATGCACGAGCAATGCATGCTAGATTGCGTGCCGCAGACAATGATTCTGATCGTATCCGTATGAGACGTTTGGTTGAACGCTTATATAGGCTCTACTGATCAAAGTGTAATCACTCTACTCTGCCAAAGACTCACGTGCTATAATCCAAGACTGAGAGCGCACTGTCACAGCGGAGGCCTGTACACCAGCCAGGTATGTGACAGCGCGACCCCCTGCGCACGGCTACGCCATGCTTAGATCCCACAGTGCCTACGGGCTACGGTCTACTGAATTACGACAATATTGTGTCCTCAGACGGGATCAAGCCTGATCCAGCGAAGGTAAATACGGTCAATGAGTGGCCTCAGCCTCGCTCTGTGTATGAAGTGCGCAGCTTCTTGGGACTGGCCAACTACTTCCGTCGGTTCATTCGTGTCTATGCGAAAATTGCTGCCCCTCTGACAGATCTGCTCAAGGGTATTACAGCGACTGATCGGAAAGGGAAAATGCTGCAGTGGGGTAAGCTCTCAGCTGAGGCTGCTCATGCGGTTGAGACTGCGTTCAAAGCAAAGTGGACACATGCATGTGCTGCTGCTTTTGAACAACTGAAAGCCGCTCTGGTCAGTGCTCCAGTTTTGGCTATGCCAGATTTTTCCCGCACGTTCACAGTTGTGTGTGATGCGTGCACTGCTGCCCCTGCAGTGGGTGGTGTACTGCTACAAGACAAGCATCCCGTATGTTTCTTTTCAAAGAAATTATCAGGGCGTGAAGCAGCATATTCTGCTTCAGACATTGAAATGTTGGCTGTCGTGTATGCACTGCGTGAATGGCGTTGCTACTTGGAAGGGCAAATGGAACCATTCGTGATCGAAACGGATCATCAGCCAAATACGTATGTTGATCAGTCAACTAATCAGCACACTCTGAAGCGCAGAGCGCGGTGGCTGTATGAGTCAAGTGCGTATAATTATGTATGGAAATACAGACCTGGTGAATCTAATATGGCTGATCCGTTGTCGCGCGCGCCACAGCACTTCGCTTTGGTACAAGCTGGTGGCTGTGTATGCACGCTTGATGGTGTAATGGCCCACCAGCGCCGAGCTGCTATCGCGTTGCTGTTTTCGGGCTCCGTGCGTGGGGCACGCACTCCTCCCCCGGGGAAGAGAGGCAAAGGCAAAGGCAAAAAACTTAAATCTACACAAGTAACAGATGGTTCTGTTCAGCCCATAGCGCAAGCTATCAAAGGCTACTTGGTGGACAATTTGCTCGAACGCTGTCGCAAAGGTTGCGAAGAGATGCAGTTAACGGATGCAAGACGCTTTATAAAGCTAGACCTGTACAGAAACCAAGATGGGTTGTACTGGACATCCAATAACAGGCTATACATCCCCGACGTTGGCACGTTGAGGCAAGAATGCATAAGCTCTGTGCATTCACACCCGCAGTATGGACACTACGGGATTGCTCGAACGATCCGTAAGGTAAAGGAAGTGTTTCACTGGGAACGTGTCTCAGTAGACGTGGCAAATTTCGTTAAGACTTGCGATTCCTGCCAACACGTCAAAGCATCGCACCAGTTGCCACAGGGCGAGCTGCACCCCTTACCTATACCCGGACGTCGCTGGGAATCAGTGTCATTAGATCTGATAACTGATCTTCCCACAACAGAGCGTGGAAACAACACCGTGGTCGTGTTTGTGGACCGTCTGTCGAAGATGGTGCATCTGGCACCGTGCACAAGAATGTCACAGGCACAGATCTCGTACATCTGTTCGAGGATCATGTGTGGAAACTGCATGGGATTCCCAGCAGCATTGTGTCAGATCGGGACGTGCGCTTTGCGTCGTTCTGGACTCTTATGTGTGAACACTTCGGCATTGACCACAACAAGTCAACGGCAAAGCACCCACAGTCTGACGGTCAAACAGAGAATGCAAATGGTGTCTTGGAAGATACGTTGCGACACTTTGTTACTGACTCGCAGAAGAACTGGGACACGCTGCTACCAGTGGCTGAGTTCGCCATGAACAACGCCTACAACTCGACCATCCAGACAACGCCGTTCATGTTGAACTACGGGCAGAATCCCGACACGCCAGTGACTCTGTTTTTACGCAAACAGAATCCGCGAGTGAACCAGTTCGTCGGCAGGTGGTCTGAGCAGTTGCAAACTGCGAAGCAGTGTATTGAGGCTGCACAGCAACGGCAAAAAGCTTCGGCTGACCGTCGTAGGCGACCAGCTGAGGAGTTAGAGGTCGGAGACCTGGTATTGATACATATCAAACACTTCAAGCTGAAGCGAGGGCTCAGGCTCAAGCTTGCTCCTCGATATTTGGGCCCATTTCCCATAACTGAGATCATTGGCACTCACAAGAGTTGCCTGCCCCACTGCACCGCATGCACAATGTGTTCCATGTGTCCTCTCTGAGGAAGTATCACAGCGATGGTACTTATCAGCCCCCGACAATTCCAGAGGTTGAGGACTCTGAATTGGTGTTCGAGGTTGATCACATTTCTGACACCAGAGTTGATGCCCAGCGGCAGTACTTTGTGCATTGGGTTGGTGGTGGCCATGGCTGGCATGATGCAATGTTACTCGGTGGCTGTGACCATCACATCCGGGACTTCTGGCGTAGCCGCAACCAGGAGCCCCCAGCAGATGCTTTCCCCTTATCTTTTGAAGAGCTAACGCAGTTGCTTGAGGGCAAGCAACCTTAGCGGGGGAGCTCTGTGACGATACAAAGCTGTACGCGGCACCACAAGCCTCTGTAGCATAGATTGGTAATCTGTGAAGCGCCAGAGTGCGCCATGCCCGTGGTCCAGGCATAGGTTAGGGACGGCTTGGTCAGTCATCCTCACACCATGCACACGGTAGCATAGAGAAGGTTGTGGTAAGTGGTCACCAACACTGGCCTACGAGATAACTTGGTTGCATGACCAGGTCTCGTAAGCCAAGGGCCTCTAACGGGCGTGTTGGCGTGTGTGGGGATTGGCAACATTGCACATGTGCCAAAGGCAGGAGTCACACACAGGCCGAACACTATATAAGCTTATGGTGTGATGGCTGGACCTTAGAGGGTTTAAGTACAGCTTTAAACTTACACAAGGTGCTACGGTTAAGAGGCACTGTGTTGGTAGGCTGTCGAGCGACGTCTTCGTCTGCATGGTCACCTCCCATGTCCGCGCCACGGCGTGCCACGAGTGGAGATTCTGACTGCTTCAGATGCTAATTTCTGTCAGTATTGATAGTCTCTTCGCCGGCTGAGCTCTGCGCTGCTCAGTTGGCACTGCGGTGAAGGCTGCCCGCGTAGCAGCGCGCGCCTGCCAGCCTTCCGAGCGTGCAGCACGCGCATAGCCCTCGCAAGTAGGTCAATATACTGCATACAACTAGGCGTTCGTAGTCTCGACGACAGGATCCCCAGCGCCTGAGCCTACTCCTTCTGTGGGTGCGCCTGCACCAGGTGCACAGCACCACTTTCTGGCTTGCGCGATCTGGCCATGGATCCGCGCAAGCGTTGGACGGCGGTCCAACCCACTCAGCATCGAATCAGCAAATCGTCCGCTGTGATTCCGCGCAAGCCGTGCCCATGCTGCGGCACTCTGTTCGGGTCGCCGCAGCAGCTACTGCAGCACTGCCGCAGGCAGCACGCTGGTCACACGTTCTCGACAGCAGACCTCGCCCAGCTGAACGGAGCCACGTGTCACTTCTGTGCGAAAGTGTACTCGCGGCTCGGCCTGGGCGCACACGAGAAACGGTGCCCGTCGAACCCCCAACGGCGCAGCAATAGCACTGCAGGGCACCCCACAGCACAGTGCAGCCTTGGCCCCGCACAGCCTGCTCACCGCCGCACCCAGCCTCCGGCACAACCGGCGCCCGTCACTCCGCACTCGACAGCCCGTCCCCGCTCGCAGTCGGTCACGCGCTGCGGCCTGGTACCCCGCGAGGCCGCCTCGGGGCCTGCGTCAGCGCCGGCTGCAGATGGGAGGGGAAGCAATGTCCGGCCACATAGCCTGCCGCCCGCCAGCCGCCTCGCGCAGCACCTCCTGGCCGTGAATGGCGAGTACCACGGGAACGGCGGGTCGGCAGGCGGCCGTCAACCTCCAGGTGACGTCCCGCCGTCGCCTGCCCCGCCCCCATGTGATGCTATCATGCATGACGCCGGCGCAGTTGCCAGCCCGACCGCCGCGACCCCCACTGCGGCACCAGATGTCATGCATGACACCGCTGCCGGCAACGGCCAGCGTGCGTGGCCAACACCGACCGAGTCCACCGGTCTGCCTGCGCCTGCCACGCTAGTCAGCCCTGCTCACGTAGGGAACCACGCCATGGTCGCCCCTGAAGGCACGCAGCCCAGCCTCAACGCCCAGCCGCGTCCGCCCGCGCCGCCATCGGGCCTGGCCGAGTCAAGCCTATCCGGCCTGCGCATCGGCTCCGCGCCCGCCGACAGCGTCATGCAGGACGTCGGCACAGACTCCGCCGGGGTGCCGGCGGCAACCGCACCAGCCGTGGAGGGGGCTTCCTCTCCGGGCGTGGCTACGCCATACCGCGACGTCAGGGTGCCTCAAGAACTCCCCAGGTCGGTCACTGATGTCTTTGCCGCGGCCGCGGCCGACTGCCTGGAGGCCATCCACGATGCCGTCAAGCGCGAGCATGATGCGAGCAAGCAGCAGCACATCACTGAGCTATTGATGCTCCCTACCGAGCTGCTTGGGGACAACCGCGGCGGCAGCGGGCAGCGCCGGCGGGTCCTGGCGCGCATCCGTGACCTCCATAAACGCCGACGTGCTGCCGCGCCGGCTGATACTGACGCCGATGCGAAGCCCCAGCGCACTCGGACAGCGCTGCTGGCTGACCATGAGCTGGCCGGGCGCATGTATAGGCACTGCCGCAACGGCAATGACGGGCGCGCGGCCCGCTGCCTGGACAGCAGCCCGCTGGCAGCCGTTGATGCGGCCACTATAGCAGCGTTGCGGGAGCTGCACCCGTCTGCCCCCCCGCCCGTTCTGCCGCACACCGCTGACCTCCCGCCTCCCGCCGCAGTGATCGGGGAGGAACAATTCCATCAGATCGTGCTGAACCTGTCGCGGGGCACGGCAGCAGGGCCCAGTGGGTGGACAAACGAGCACATCCGCGCCGTGGCACTACATGACCCACGCATCCGCGCCGCGCTGCGCCATTTTGTCAATGACCTCCTGTCGGGGAGCATCCCCCACACGGCTCTCCTCCAAGCCAGCCGACTGATCGCCCTCGCCAAGACGGCAGGCGGCGTCACGCCCATCGCAATCGGTGAGTCGCTGATGCGCCTGGCGGGCATCTGCGCGCTGGCGACGCTGCCGGATGCAGCCAGCCTGTTTGCCCCGCTGCAGGCCGGTGTCGGCATCTCTGGGGGTGCTGAGATACCAGGCCATGCGCTGTATCCTGACTTTCATGACCCCGATGTTGTGACCGTCCAAGTGGACCTCCGCAATGCCTTCAATCTGTGCGATCGGACCGCCATGCTGGCAGCCGTTGCACAGCACGCCCCGGGTCTCTTGCCATTCGTGCGGATGTCATACCAACAGGCATCGGCGCTGCTTCTGCGGCGCCCGGACGGCGCACATGAAGTGCTGTGGAGCGAGACCGGCGTGCGACAGGGCGACACGATGGGGCCGTTCCTCTTCAATCTGACGTATCAGCCGACTCTGCGAGCAGCGAGCGAGGTCAGCGGCGGAGCGCTGGTCACGGCATGCCACGATG
The DNA here is from genome assembly GCA_900538255.1 of Ulva mutabilis. Lineage (NCBI taxonomy): Eukaryota > Viridiplantae > Chlorophyta > Ulvophyceae > Ulvales > Ulvaceae > Ulva > Ulva mutabilis. The sequence continues at coordinate 10,221 of UNSF01000226.1, forward strand.
ACACGTACCTGCAAGGACGGCCGCAAGATGTCGCCGCCGGCGCAGCACTGATCATGGGTAGGCACCCGTGCCAGCCGCAGAAGACTAGCGTCTACTGCGAGGACACGGACACAGCTGCGCATGTCGCCGCCTTGCTCGGTGCGCGCGTCGCCCCGGACGGCATCGTGGTGTGCGGCACCCCGCTGGGTAGCGATGAGTTCGTCACAGCACATGTCTCCCGCCGCTGCGCAGCCACTCGCGCGCAGATTGCGAAGCTGACCGCACTGCCACTGTCCCCTCAGGTGAAATGGCTTGTCATGCACAACTGCCTGCAGCATAGATAATCCCATTTGTTGCGCAGCACGCAGTGGCGGTTTCTGGAGCAGCCGCTGCACCAAGTGGAGACAGCGCTGCTGAAGGGCCTCGGCGACATTCTGGATGTGACCAGCCTTACGGATGCACAGTGCCTGCAAGCCCTGCTTCCCCACCGCCACGGCGGCATGGGCCTACGCAGGTTCACCCAACCCATCGCCGACGCTGCTCGCCTGTCGTCCGCTGCACTCGCCCATGCAGCCCTCGCAGAAGGGACGGATCGCGGCCTGCCGTTCCGTGGCGATGCGGGCTTTGCCATGCGCCACACTCTCGAAGAGTTGCGCCAGCAGTGGCCAAGCATCCCGGGGCTGTCTGAGTGCCCCGCCGAGCCCGCGGCATGGGCGGGCCTGAGCGGCGGGGGGTCTGCCATCCGCATGTCACGGCTGCAGAATGCAGTCGGCCGGGCCGACTCTGACGCCCGGGCGGCTGCGCTGCTTGCAGCGCTGGATCATGGGACGCGCAGCCCGTCGTCAGCAACACGCGAACACAGCCTTACCAGCAAGGCGCGCTTGCATAGTTGCGCAGGCTCGATGGCCTCAGCTTTCCTGAAAGCCAGGCCCGGTGCGACTGAGCTGACTGCCACAGAGTTCCGCGTGAATGTGCGCTTGCGCCTAGGTGAGTCACTGTTCACCGGCCCAGAGGCGGACGGCGACTGCGTGTGCGGCCGGGCATCGCCTGCTGATGGTTCGCATGCCCTGGTGTGCAATGCGGTGTGGCGCACGGTGGTCGCCCGCCATGATGCGATCACGCAGGCATGGCGCCGCTTCATCATGCGGGCGGGCGTCTCCACGTCTCTTGAGCCCAACATCAAGAGCCTCCCGCAGTACCCGGATGTGCCGGGCGCACGGCCGCCCGCACAGCCGCCCGGCCCCTCCTGTGAGCCTGCCAGCTGTGCTGCCGCTGGTGCGCTCACTCCACCCACCCCGGCCCCCAGCGCCTCGGCCGTGCCTTCCACCCCATGTGGCACCCAGACGCTGGCGCATTCCCCGCCTGCCCCCTTGCGCCCCTCCGGACCGGCGGACAACGCTGCCCCGCTCGGCGACGCCGCCACGGCGGACGGCACCTCAGAGGGACCAGCCGCCGCGGCTGCACTCGTCGCTGCTGCCATCTCAGCCGTTGTTGCCTCGTCCGAGGTCAAGGCTGCCGCGGCCGACACGGCAGGCGCCATGGACGTAGACGTCCCCGGCGAGGCGGCTGTCGGTTACAAGGGCGCGCGAGAGCTCGGCGCGGCAGCTGCCGCCGCCGCCGCAGTGGCCGTGAAGGCGGCCGCCCCGGCCGGCGAGTGCGCGGTGCGGTGTGAGCACCTGCCACAGGTGGGCCCGGTGGCCACTAGTCCGCCGCGACGCCTGCCCGAGGGCCGACGGGGCCGCGCGGCCGCGGCTTGCGCCCGGCCGCTACCCCCCCGCTCGCAGCGCGACCCGGAACGGGGTGATCTGCTTGTGATGTTGCCCTGCGACACCGTTGTCGCCGATGTGTGCGTGACCTGTCCGGTGGCCCCCTCCCGGGTCGTCGCCGCGGCAAACACGCCAGGCGCTGCCGCCCAGCTGATGGACGACCGGAAGCGAGACAAGTACGGCCGCTCCGGCACAGGCGCATGTCGCTTCGTGTCCCTGTCGCATGAGACGTTTGGCCGTGTGGGCACGGGTGCGTTCGCCTTCCTGAATAAGATCGCTGACTTTGCTGCGGCTTCGGGGGCCGTGTCCAGGCGAGCGTTCTTGCAGAATGCCATGTGCGAACTCTCCACAACTCTGTGCCGTGGTGTGACGCGCCAGGTCCTCGCTGCGGCTCCGCTGCGTATGCGGCTGGCGGGCAGGGCGGTGGTGCCTGGCCACGATGTCCCGTCGGACGTGCTATAGGCGGTCGCTGGCCGCCTTGCTGGACCGGGTGCCGCGGCTGCAGCAGCGCAGGCCGGCCCCGCGTCTGGTCGTGTTGGCCCGCCGAACCTTCCCGCGAGCCACCGTGGGGGGAGTGATGCGGCGCCGCTAGTGCCCTTCGCGCCCCGCCCCGAGGCCCCTGTCGGGCGGCCGGAGGGGGAGGGCTGGTACGCCTTGCACTGTGGGGGGCGTGCGCCCCCGGGCTCTCATGTGCGGGGGGCCCGTGATGGAATGCTCCAGTGGGGCAGGATGGAGTGGGGGTGCTGCTGTAGGGGGGTCGGTGGTGGCTGGTTTTGCTGGGGTGGGCAGTAGTGCGGTGGTGGTTGTTGCTGTGCGCGGTTGTGGCGCGGGTGCCGTAGTGGAGGGGTGCGGGAGTGCGCGTGCGTGTGGGTGCGTGGGTGTGGTTGTGTCGGCTGTGTCGGTTCGTTGTGGCTTTTTCGCCTGGGAGAGTGATTGCTTTTTGCTGGTGTCTACTTTCGGGGGTTTTGGCCGTCTACTTTCCTTCCGTTGCCCTCGCTGCCGGGCTATTGCGTTCATCTCCGTGTAACACAGGTCCATCCCAAATGCTTCCTTGAGTATGCCTGGCGTGCTAATCAGACCCAAAAGTGTCTACTGCATCAGTTCGTCCCGTATAGCGAGCCTTGCAGCGTGCCGTGCCGTTAACGTTGCGCTCACGGAGCTGGACTTTCAACATTCTCATTGCATGAAACTGATTGACCGTGAGCTTTGACGCGATGCCGTGCATGCCAAAACATGTTCAAGAAACCTGACATGCTGCGTGTCACGTTTCGGCGCATGTCGCTTCCAGCCAAGAGCTCCAGAATCATTTCACTGTGCAGCTCGTGGTGCCTTACGCATTGTAGTCTTCACCGACCGGCTGTGCACAGCGCGCTGCCGCGTGGGAGCCCAGGTGTGCGGGTACTTGCAAGTTTCCATACTACACACGTCATGGGACTGGTTGTGCACATGACGTGTGTTACACGGAGATGAACGCAATAGCCCGGCAGCGAGGGCAACAGGCGCGCCCGGCACATCCGGGTACTGCGGGAGGCTCTTGATGTTGGGCTCAAGAGACGTGGAAATGCCCGCCCGCATGATGAAGCGGCGCCATGCCTGCGTGATCGCATCATGGCGGGCGACCACCGTGCGCCACACCGCATTGCACACGAGGGCATGCGAACCATCAGCAGGCGATGCCCGGCCGCACACGCAGTCGCCGCCCGCCTCTTGGCCGGTGAACAGTGACTCACCTAGGCGCAAGCGCACATTCACGCGGAACTCTGTGGCAGTCAGCTCAGTCGCACCGGGCCTGGCTTTTAGGAAAGCTGAGGCCATCGAGCCTGCGCAACTATGCAGGCGCGCCTTGCTGGTCAGGCTGTATTCGCGCGTCGCTGACGACGGGCTGCGCGTCCCTTGATCCAGCGCTGCAAGAAGCGCAGCCGCCCGGGCGTCAGAGTCGGCCCGGCTGACTGCATTCTGCAGCCGTGACATGCGGATGGCAGACCCCCCGCCGCTCAGGCCAGCCCATTCCGCGGGCTCGGCGGGGCACTCACACAGCCCCGGGATGCTTGGCTACTGCTGGCGCAACTCGTCGAGAGTGTGGCGCATGGCGACGCCCGCATCGCCGCGGACCGGCAGGCCTGGATCTGTCCCTTCTGCGAGGGCTGCATGGGCGAGTGCAGCGGACGACATGCGAGCAGCGTCGGCGATGGGCATGGTGGAGGAAGTGTTGCATGGTGTGTTACACAGTGATAGATCTAGGACTCAGCAGCGCCGAGGCAACAGACCAGGTAACAGGCAAACAGACAGCAAACAGACAGACCGGCCACCCCAAGCACCAAGGTCATGCGCCGCACGAGCAAATGCCAGAACGAACTATCGCAAGCGCGAAAGCAGACACGCACACACCACGCAGTACCATGCAGGCCACGCGCACACCAAACACACAGCCAGCACTCGCCGGGCCCACAAGCGGTCGTCGGCGCGGCACTAGCAGTCTGCACGGGCGCGACAGCGCGCGCTACGGCGATGTCCGAGGCCGCGAGGCACCGGTCCCAGGAGCAATAGCCTCAGCCAGCCCGGCAGCCCGAGCGGTGTCCGGGGAGGGGCGCAGAGGAGAAACGGCGGACGTGCGCTGGGAGGAGGGAAGAGGGAGGGAGGGAAGAGGGAGGGATCGGGTGCGGGGGGGGGGGGGGGGTGGGGGGCTGCAGGGTGAAATGGGTGGAGGGGGGGGCTCTCGGGGCGAGATGGGCGAGGGGGGGGGGGGGGGGGGGGGGGCGACGCAAGCCTATGCGCGATGGCCTGTCAGCGCCGGCAGGCCGTCTGTGGGGACCGTCTGTGGGGACAGGAAGGCCCGGCAGCAGCGCCCGTCCGACCAGTCTAGCACGGAGGGGCGCAGCCGCGCGGGCTTGGCGCGCCAGCGCGCGGCACAATGTTGTGGACAGGTCGCGCATGGCATTGAGAAGGAAAGTACGCTTTGACACCGCCCCGTGTCCCGCGGCAACCTCCGCGACCGTCTGGAGGAAGCGGTACGCGTCCCGTCCAACCCTGCCGTACGTCTCATGTACGAGCGGGATGAACTGGGCGGCACATGTGATGGCGCCATATTTGTCGCGCTTTTGCCGTGCGCCCTTCTCGGCGGTCGCGCCAGCCTCACGTGACGCACCGCGCACATGCGACCTGGCAAGCGGGTGCATCACCTTCACGTCCAGCAGCGCCATGCGCGTGGTGAGGAATGCCAAGAGGTCGCCGCGCTGCGGAGGCCGCTGCGATCGGGGCAGCGGGGGTGCGGCAGGGGGCGCTGCCTCTCGGTCAGGGGCGAGAAGCGCGTCGCGCGTCGGGGCGTGGGCCGCGGCGGGGGGGGCGGTAGCGGCAGTAAGGGTAAGGGAGGCCGGAGCCGGGGCTTGGGTGCCATGAGGGGTGTGGGGCACGTCCGAAGCCTGGGGGGCCTGCGAGAGATGGGGTGGGGGCTGGACCGGCGCGGCATCGGCTGGGGGGTCCGGTGGCGGCGGCGGCGGCGGCGGTGATTGCGGCGGTGGCGGCGGCGGCGGCGGGTCTTGCTGACACGGCGCGGCCGGTGCACTCGCAGACGGCGCAGCCGGCGGGCGCGTAAAGTCCGCCGGCGGCGCGGCTGGTGGCGACTGCCGGCTGCCGCGGAGGGGGAGCACGCGTATGCCCCCGGGGAGCTTGCCAACGTGCGGCTCAAGCGATGAAGCGAGTGACGCGCGCATGAGCACCCGCCTCCAAGCCACGGTGATGAGGTCGTGCTTTAGGACTGAACTTGCCCACAGCTGTCCGCATATGACACTGTGCGTACCGGACGCAGCCACGCGGCCGCAGGGGCAGGCCTCATCCGACTCCAGGACGGGTAGCAGCGGCTCACCCAGCCGCAGCAGCACAGCCACCTGGAATTCATGGTCGGTCAGGCCCGTCACCGGGCCGGGGCAGGCAGTGAGGAACGCCGAGGCCAGCGAGCCAGAGCAGCTGAGGAGGCGAGCGAGATCAGCGCACGCCGTCGCCGCCGATTGGGGATTCGGACCGTGCTTCAGGGTCTCGAGATAGTCGTGCGTGGCGGTCCAGCGCGCGTCGGCCTCCGCCCGGCTGAGCGCGCTCTGGAGCTGCGTCATGCGCAGCTTCGAGCCAGCGTCGGACGCCCAGGCGTCGGCTGGGGTCGGGCTGTCTGAGATTCCCTGCACGGCCGGCCATGCCTTCCGCAAGCGTGCGAGGCGGGCCTGGTGCTGGATCGCGGCGTCGCCGCGGAACGGCTTGCCGCCGTCGATGCCGTCCGCGAGCACCGCGTGCGCAACTGCTGCCGACGCGAGGCGCGCGGCGTCAGCAACGTCGGCTGTGTAGTGTCGCAGACCCATGCCGCCATGTCTATGAGGGAGCAAGGCCTGCTCACGCTGTAGGTCGGTGAGCTGTTGCGTTTCGATGATGCGGCACATGGCGTGTATGCTGGCGTTCTCGACGCCCATGAGCGGCTGTTCGAGGTGGGCCCAGTCGGTAGTGCGCAGCAGGTGTGCTTCGCGATGTTGGAGGCACTGGAAGAGGACAGCCCACCGTGTCTGGGCCGCCTGCGGGAGGCCTGCCAGCTTTTGCATGAGCTCGACGGTGCGTTTGCATCTACGGCGCACATACGCCTCCACATAGGCAGGGGTGCCCAGTGGCGCGCCACATGCGACCATGCCGTCAGTGGCGACCGTGGCGCCTAGGCAGGCGGCTGCGTGCGAGGCCTTGGCGGGATCGGTGCAGTGGACGAGCGTCTTCTGCTTGTTGCACTGGTGACGGGATTGCACAACTCGACCCATGGCGACCACTTGCTCGACCGTGCCCTGCACCGTGAGGTCATCGTGGCACGCGATGGCTAACGTGTCAGGGGCCGCTTCTTGCGCCGCTAATAGCGTGGGCCGGAACGCGATGGCGAAGTAGAGGGGGCCGATGGGGTCGCCTTGCTTCACGCCAGATGCACTCCACAAAACCGCGTTCGACCCGTCTTGCTGACGTGCCAGCAGCGGCGATGGCGATCCATACGCCATGTGTGCAAATGCGGCCAGGGCGGGGAGTTGCGCGTCAATCTCCGCGATGATGGTCTCGCGGTCAATCAGGTTGAACGCGTTCTCGAGATCGAGCTGTACTGTGACCGTCTCCGCATCTGAGAAGTCCGGGGCCAGCGCGTGGCTCGGAATCTCAGGGCCGCCGCGAACACCGACCCCAATCTGGTGCGGGGCAAGCAGGCCCGGCGCTTCTGGGACGCACGCCAGCGCGCAGATACTGGCGAGGCGCATGAATAATTCGCCGATAGCGATCGGGCGAACGCCGCCGGTTTAACGATGGCGATCAGGCGGCTGGCGAGCAGCAGGTCGGAGTGGGGGATGGTGCCCGACAGCAGGAGGTTGACGAAGCGGCGCATGGCCTCGCCCGTGCGCTCGTTATACAGCCCGGCGCTGCGGACGTGCTCGTATATCCACCCGCTGGGGCCGGCCGCTGAGCCCTGTGTCAGGTTCCGCAGGATGGCCTCAAACCGCGCCGCTGAGACTTCCGCTGAGCGGCTGCCGGCTGGGGTAGGCTGCGCTGCGCGCTTTGGAGGGGGCGCGGGTGGGTGCAGCGCTCGCAAGCGTGGCAGTGAGGTCTGGTCGATGGGAACGATGGGGCTGCTGTCCAAGCAGCGCGCAGCGCGGCCAACATTGCCGTTGCATGCATGTCGGTGCATGCGCCCTGCCATTGCGATGTCCGCCACAACTTCTGTGCGAGTGCGGCCGGGGTCGCTATGTTCAGCGGTGTCAAGCAACATCTGCTCCCTGGTCCGCTTCCGGATCTCGCGCACGCGGGCATTGACTCGCCTGGCGCGTCCCCTGCTTGCGCCAGTGTTGCCGAGGGCCTGGCTGGGCAGCAGGAGTAGGAGCCTGAGCTCTGTCTCTACACTGGGCCGGTGACCGCGCTCGGCCGCATCGGCGGTACGTTCCAGCGCTGCGGCCACAACGTCGGCCCAGCTGGATCTGCATTCGTTCGGCACACCCTGAGGGATCCGCACGTCCGGGTAGGGGGCCTCCAGTGATGGCGGCGCGTCTGAGGCTGGCTTTGGATCCACCTGGGTGTCGCTGACGAGGTCTGCTTCCGTCAGATCGCGCATGTGGGAGTCAACCCGTGGGCCAGCGCTAATGGCATTGCGGGAGACGTCCGGGAGGACGGCGCGCTGGCTGAGGGGGAGGCGGGGCGCTTGGGAGGGTCGGGGGGAGTGGCATGGCGGCGAGCCGGCGCGCGGCAAATGGGGGCAGGCGCGTCGGTCGGGGACGTCCCATGGTTGGTCCCTGCGTGTGCAGCCACGACTGGCGTAGGTGCTGCGGTAGCTGTCCCGTTGTCACATGCATGGGCCACACGGCGAGGTGAATGCACGACTGCACGTGAGGTGGCAACGCCTGCGGACGGCCGGGCGCTGCGCGGCTCTGTGCGTTGATCGTGCACCTCGCTATCATGCAGTGTGGCTCCGGGGGACAGTGGTGACGGGACGTCACCTGGGGGTTGTTGGCCACCAGACAGCCCGCCGTCAAGTCTGTGGTGCTCATCTACCGATGTCAGACAGCACGATTTGGTCAAATCGGTGCGGGCGGGTGGCTGGCTTTGCGGCCGAGGCGCAGTCGAGCCGGCGCCCGCCGCAGCCGCAGAGGTGGGCGTTCGGCACACCAAACCGGAGCCTCCCTGCGGCGGTTGCGAACTGGCTGTGTGTCGTCCCGCCAGGTCATCATTGACGTGTGAGGGCTGGGCGTGCGTCAGTGGCGCCCTCATGTGCGGCGGTGTCCTCTGTCGTGAGCGCGAGCGGCCACGGCCAGTGTTGGTGGGCGTGCACGTGCGGCCGTTGTACCGGGTGCGGGCGGGAGTGGGGGCGTGGGAGTCCGCTGGTACGCCGCGACAATTTGCTGCATGCCTGTGGCCCTCCGGATCGTTGTATCTCGAGAAGGGCAGCTTGCATGCCTCGCAGTGGTAGCAGCTGTATGCCCGTTGTTGGTCCTCAGTGAACTTGTACTTCGGGTGGCAGCCCCGGCAGTGGGCAAGCAGATCGCCGGCGGCGCGGAAGCGGCGAGGGCACGCGGGGCAAGGCACATGCAGGTCCTCGTTCATTGTAGTGCTATGCTGTGGGAGCGAGGCTGGGGCCTTCGGGCGTGAGTACGCTGCGCTGGCGCGAAGTGGTTGGTGCACGCGCACCCGCAGAAAGTGCGAGGCCTAGGGCCAGGCCCAGGCCCCGTGGCCGAGAGCAAAAATAAGTATGCCTAATGTACAGTGTCTACGCTGCAGCGCTGCGAGGTGAGGAGGTGTGCGGAGCAAAGCCGCTGCGACTGCCGGTACCGCCGGTACAAAGCAGGCGCAGGCGTCACAGCGCGCGCCATGTTGACAAATGATCTCTGTCGTTACAGAAGAAACATAAGTGAATACCTCAATGATGTGCAAGCCCTTATATAGGTACAGGCACCTGGCAGAATCAATGTACTACTGCACACATTGCACTTGTCTTGTGCTCTGCGTGTCTCCAGAGAGTTCTCCGCGTCACGAACTCTCCAGACCACATGTCCTAGTCACTTCCATTGTGACGTAATCATGCACACAGGTGATCCTAGATCCTCCTGGAATGAACCAGATACTTCCAGATACTTCTAGATGTTGACTCAGTTCCAACATTCCCCCTGATTCAATATCTAGGGTGTATCAGAATTGTCAACCTCATAGATCTCAACCAGACCTAACTTGCTACGATGCTCGTCAAACTGCGGCTTTGGAAGAGCCTTTGTCATGACATCAGCAATCATGTTTCCAGTCGGCACAAACTCAACATCAATCTCACCCCTAGCCACCCTCTCTTGCAGAAAATGGTGGCACACATCAATGTGCTTTGCACGCTGGTGATGCGTAGGATTGCGCATCAGTGTCAGAGCAGCTTGATTGTCGCACTTGAGAGTGATGCACGCAGCTCCGTCATCTTGCATCGTTGCCTTCAGCTTGCGCACCCACAGCGCTGTCTTCGCTGCTGCTGCGGCCGCCATGTACTCGGCCTCCATGGTTGAAGTCGCCACAGTTGGCAGGAACTTTGAGCTCCAGTCGATTGCTCCCCCGGCCAGCAGAAACACAGAACCCCCCCTGCTCCGCCGCTTGTCGGGATCCGCAGCATAGTCTGAGTCTGAGAAACCCTCAAACTCCAGTTTCCCGGTGCTGCCATACTCAAGCCCCAACGCCTTCGTCTTCTTGAGGTACTGAAGAAGCCATTTGACACACTGCCAGTGCCTCACACGCGGCTGTGCCATGAACCGCGCCAGCAGTCCCACAGCATGAGCAATGTCAGGGCGTGTGTATGTCGACAGATAGAGCAACATACCCACAGTCTCAGCATACTTCGTCGTATCAGCGAAGTAGTCGTCGCCCTCGAGCTCCTTGCTCAACTTCAGGTTCGCCTCCATGGGAATTGACTTCGGCTTGGCTTCAGTCATTCCGGTCTTCTGCAGAATCTTCTCAGCATACTTCTGTTGACTGATGGTAATTGTCTTGGCTTCTCGGTCTCTTTTGATCTCCATCGCGAGAAAGAAAGCTGCTGCTCCGAGCTTGCGAATGTCAAACTCTTCAGCTATGATGTCAATCACTTCAGCCACTTCTGCCTTGTGCCCGATGATCAACCCATCATCGACGTATATCAGCAGAAATGTGCGCTTGCCAGCTTTGTCGAACAGGAAGAGGCATGGATCTGCACATGACACTTCAAACTCATGCGCCTCCAGGACCCGCTTCAGCTCAAGCTGCCAGGCCCGCGCAGCTTGCTTGGGCCCATACAGCGCCTTCTGTAGCTTCAGCACCTTGCCTTCTCCAAAATCACATCCTTCAGGCACCTCGATGTATAGCTCCTCATCAAGTGGCCCGTTGAGAAATGCTGTCTTCACATCGATCTGCTCGATCTCGTAGTCCATCACAGCTGCCAGCGCCAGCATGGCGCGAACTGTGGCATGCTTGACCACGGATGCAAAGACTTCATCGTAGTCCACCCCTTTCCTCTGAGTGAACCCCTTAGCCACCAGCCTGTCTTTGTACCGCTCGATCAGCCCCTCCCGAGTCCTCTTGCGCTTCTGAACCCACTTGGTCTTCAGCACCGTCACTCCTTTGGGCTTATCAACGGCTTTGATGACACCCATTTTTACGAGAGACTGCACCTCACTGCCTCTTGCATCCCGCCAGATTTCAGCATCCGGCTGGTTCTCAGACTCCTCCATGGTGGGCTCATCAGGTAGCCCATCATCATGCACTTGAGCCGCATGTGCATAGCCATCCTTCAGTCTGCTGGACGGCGCACGTGTGCGCTGTGGCAGCTGCCTCGTCGGCGCCTCTGCCGATGGCTGCCTAAACCTGACCTTCTTCTTGGGTGGCTTGGGTGCGTCAGCTTCTTCGGATGATGTCTCATCAGCTTCCCCACGCCCCAGCTCCCCAGGTCGTTGCCCAGCTCCCCCAGACCTTCGGTCTTCAGGTGGCTTCTCCGCTCTTTCCGACCCCTGGTCCGCAGGTCGCTGCATCTCCGTGCCGTGTGGCACATTGAGAGGCTCAGCAGCCTCAGAATGGTTATCATCATCATCATCACCATCATCATCTCCCCCCGCTGCTGTGCCCTCAACAAACTTTACATGGCAGCGCACAACTGTCGTGCCATCCGGTAGCAGAACACGCCATCCTTTGGTGCCCGATTCATACCCCAGAAACTGCCCCTGTTCACTCCAGGCAGACAGCTTCTTTCGCTCTTTTGGGTTGAGCCGGCAGAACAATTTGCACCCGAATGTCCGCAAATGACTGATATCTGGTTTTGTGCCCCAGAACAGCTCATGCGGAGTGATCGTCTGCTTCATTTTGGGCGAGACATTATAGACAGCCGTTGCAGTCGCAAATGCATCAGCCCAATATTTCTTTGCCATGCCAGATTGCAGCAACATCACTCTAGCTTTCTGGGTGACCGTGCGATTGAACCTCTCAGCACGACCATTTTGCTGAGGGGTGTAAGCAGTAGATCGATCACGATAGATGCCTTCAGACTCGCACCAGGCATCGAACTTCTTATATTCCGTGCCTCGATCTGTCCGTACAGTCTTCACCTCGCGCCCAAGTTGGCGCGCCCAGCCCAGTAGGATGTTTTTCAGCTGCGTGCTGGCTTCACTCTTGTACTTTAACGGCACCACAGCCGCATAGCCGCTATAGTCATCTATCGCCGTTCGTACATACTCATTGCCGCCCACTGATGCAGGCCTCACCGGCCCCATCAGGTCCGAGTGCACCAGCTCCAGCGGTGCTGTCGTTCTTTACCCTGACGCCGGGTGTGAGTCCGCCACATGCTTCGCCTTGCCACACAGATCGCATGTGTCCTCTAGCTTGGCGCGGACCTCTGTCTCTGTCACGTTCATTCCCGTGACCGACTCATTCCTGATCATCCTTAGGATGGTTCCATAGCTCAAGTGCCCCAGCCGCTCATGCCATAGCTCCGCCTTATCCCGACTCGCTACCAGCGCTGGCACTATCTTGCTATTGCCAGTTCTCATGGCCTGATATCCAATGCCTTTCTCTGGCATCTGCCCCATTGTTCTCAAAACAGCTTGTCCGTTCTCCGGGGTAGCCACGCCTATCACTCTTCCGCCTTTCCGCAGCAAAATTTTCCCGCTGCTGGCTTTTCCCTCAATATCGACACCTTTTGCCATCGCAGCCGTGCCCGAGAACAGATTGCTCGGCGCCTGTGGCATCAACAGGACGTCGGAGAGGGCCCATGCGACTTGCCTCCCCCCGACCCACGCCGTCAAATCTACTCTGCACTTTGCAGCTGCCCTCACGCGGCTACCATCTGCCACTGTGACCGACACATCACATGGCTGAACATCCCTGGCAAGATCGACATCCCTGAGTATGTGATAGCTAGCCCCCGTATCGAACACCCACTTGATGATGTTGCCATCATCTCTGTGGAACCCTGCCTTGCCGGCAGCCGACACGTCTGCAACGTGTCGCTTCTGAGCACTGAACTCACCATGACCTGCCTTAGCTGATACCGTCATGGCCACCGCGCCCGCTTGACCGTGCCTGCCGTTGCCTCTGTTTCCCCGCTGCTTCTTCGGACAATCCTTCCTGAAATGTCCGTACTCCTGACATCTGTAGCACTGAATCTTGGACATATTCTTCCTCACCGCGGCCTTCAGAACAGCCGCCTCTGAGCTCAGCTTGCTCTCAAGCCTGCTCTCGGCCGACCTCAGGTGTTGAATCAGGTCTTCCATGCTGAGATTCGTCTGCAACAGCAGCGTCTCCCGCACATACTCGTACTCCTCTGGCAGCCCGCGTAGAATGGCCCGCTTGATTCGCTGGTCCGACACAGGCTCATCCGGCGTCTGTAACTGTAGCCGGAGCCTCAGTGCACGATTGATGTACTCCTCCATGCACTCTGTCTTCTCCTTCTTCAGCTGGGTCATCTTTTCTTCGAGCGTCGCCCGCGCAGCCTCTAGGCTGTTCTTGTACATATGGACGAGTGCATCCCAAGCTCCCTTTGCTGTATGATGTACCACCACCATTGGCAACAGCGTAGAGCTGACGTGGCTCAGTATGAGGACCAGAGCCTTCCGGTCGCGCTGAACCTCGGGATCTTCCGGAGGCAGTGTGCGCACATCCCGGTAGATACAATCCCCCAAGCCCTTGTACACAAGGAGACCTTCCATCCGAATAGACCAATCCCAGAAGTTGTCGGCTGTAAGCCTCTCTACTTCTATGTCTTTGCCCATCTTGATATCGAAGTGCTACTGTCGAACGCGGAACTACTGAAACTTGCAAACGGCTAACTTGCACGCAGTTCTACACGCTATAGGGTAGCGCAGGACCCATAACCTGTTGACAAATGATCTCTGTCGTTACAGAAGAAACATAAGTGAATACCTCAATGATGTGCAAGCCCTTATATAGGTGCAGGCACCTGGCAGAATCAATGTACTACTGCACACATTGCACTTGTCTTGTGCTCTGCGTGTCTCCAGAGAGTTCTCCGCGTCACGAACTCTCCAGACCACATGTCCTAGTCACTTCCATTGTGACGTAATCATGCACACAGGTGATCCTAGATCCTCCTGGAATGAACCAGATACTTCCAGATACTTCTAGATGTTGACTCAGTTCCAACACGCCAACTGCCGCAACTCTCGCGAAGCAGCTAATTCCAGAAATTAAAATCTACCAGTGCTGTCTGTGTCCGCCTAGCGGATGCCGAGCGCAGCGTGCCTAGCATGCGTACGCTAGCGTAGCAGAGGTAGAAAGCTCTCGACCATACAGGCAACAGTCATCTCTGTGTGATACGTTGCATGGTGTGCGGTAAGGGCCAGGAAGCGGGGATGCAACTGTTGAAGTGATGAAACAGATGTTGGCACTGCTCGGGGCACACGGCGAGCAGTGGCGAGGCAAGCGTGTACACGTGTGCACGGGGGTGGCTGGGGCCGCAAGTGCGTGTAGTAAAGGTACGATGTGGGCTTCATGTGTAAAGGTACGATGTGGGCTTCATGTGTGCACGCATGGGTGCTGAAGGTGTGGGGAATTGCGCTGGAGTATGACATGGAGGTCAGCGCGCAGTATCTCACAGTGTAAGGGATCGTTCTCCCCAGCGGGGAAGGGCTGTCCTGCAGCTCCGGATTGCATGATTGCATGCTGAGGAGAAAGGTGCTTGAGTGAGTCTGGCAATGGAAAGGGCCACTTGACGTGGGTTGCTGTGGGTCATTGGGTGCTGTGCAACGTTATCAGCATGGGCAGGAGCTGCCTACGGTATCCCTGTATATCCAGTCTGCTTTGTGGTCAGATGTTTTACACGGTGATAGATGTAGGACTCAGCAGCGCCGAGGCAACAGACCAGGCAACAAGCAAACAGACAGACCGGCCACCGCAAGCACCAAGGCCACGCGCCGCATGAGCAAATGCCAGAACGAACTAACGCCAGCGCGAAAGCAGACACGCACACTCTACGCAGTACCACGCAGGCCACGCGCACACCAAACACACAGCCAGCACTCGCCGGGCCCACAAGCGGTCGTCGACTCGACACTAGCAGTCTGTGTGACGGTGCCACTGATGTAGCACCTTGTGTTACACGGAGATGAACGCAATAGCCCGGCAGCGAGGGCAACGGAAGGAAAGTAGACGGCCAAAACCCCCGAAAGTAGACACCAGCAAAAAGCAATCACTCTCCCAGGCGAAAAAGCCACAACGAACCGACACAGCCGACACAACCACACCCACGCACCCACACGCACGCGCACTCCCGCACCCCTCCACTACGGCACCCGCGCCACAACCGCGCACAGCAACAACCACCACCGCACTACTGCCCACCCCAGCAAAACCAGCCAACACCGACCCCCCTACAGCAGCACCCCCACTCCATCCTGCCCCACTGGAGCATTCCATCACGGGCCCCCCGCACATGAGAGCCCGGGGGCGCACGCCCCCCACAGTGCAAGGCGTACCAGCCCTCCCCCGCCGGCCGCCCGACAGGGGCCTCAGGGCGGGGCGCGAAGGGCACTAGCGGCGCCGCATCACTCCCCCCACGGTGGCTCGCGGGAAGGTT
The DNA here is from genome assembly GCA_900538255.1 of Ulva mutabilis. Taxonomy (NCBI): domain Eukaryota; kingdom Viridiplantae; phylum Chlorophyta; class Ulvophyceae; order Ulvales; family Ulvaceae; genus Ulva; species Ulva mutabilis. Next base: position 25,542 of record UNSF01000226.1, read on the forward strand.
CGGCGGGCCAACACGACCAGACGCGGGGCCGGCCTGCGCTGCTGCAGCCGCGGCACCCGGTCCAGCAAGGCGGCCAGCGGCCGCCTATAGCACGTCCGACGGGACATCGTGGCCAGGCACCACCGCCCTGCCCGCCAGCCGCATACGCAGCGGAGCCGCAGCGAGGACCTGGCGCGTCACACCACGGCACAGAGTGGTGGAGAGTTCGCACATGGCATTCTGCAAGAACGCTCGCCTGGACACGGCCCCCGAGCACCTTGTGTAAGTTTAAAGCTGTACTTAAACCCTCTAAGGTCCAGCCGTCACACCATAAGCTTATATAGTGTCCGGCCTGTGTGTGACTCCTGCCTTTGGCACATGTGCAATGTTGCCAATCCCCACACACGCCAACACGCCGCCGTTAGAGGCCCTTGGCTTACGAGACCTGGTCATGCAATCAAGTTATCTCGTAGGCCAGTGTTGGTGACCACTTACCACAACCTCCTCTATGCTACCGTGTGCATGGTGTGAGGATGACTGACCAAGCCATCCCTAACCTATGCATGGACCACGGGCATGGCGCACTCTGGCGCTTCACAGATTACCAATCTATGCTACAGAGGCTTGTGGTGCCGCGTACAGCTTTGTATCGTCACAGAGCTCCCCCGCTAAGGTTGCTTGCCCTCAAGCAACTCCGTTAGCTCTTCAAAAGATAAGGGGAAAGCATCTGCTGGGCCCCGGGGCTCCTGGTTGCGGCTACGCCAGAAGTCCCGGATGTGATGGTCGCAGCCACCGAGTAACATTGCATCATGCCAGCCATGGCCACCACCAGCCCAATGCACAAAGTACTCCCGCTGGGCATCAACTCTGGTGTCAGAAATGTGATCAACCTCGAACACCAATTCAGAGTCCTCAACCTCTGGAATTGTCGGGGGCTGATAAGTACCATCGCTGTGATACTTCCTCAGAGAGGACACATGGAACACATTGTGCATGCGGTGCAGTGGGGCAGGCAACTCAACACGAAAGCTGAGCTTGTGAGTGCCAATGATCTCAGTTATGGGAAATGGGCCCAAATATCGAGGAGCATGCTTGAGCCTGAGCCCTCGCTTCAGCTTGAAGTGTTTGATATGTATCAATACCAGGTCTCCGACTTCTAACTCCTCAGCTGGTCGCCTACGACGGTCAGCCGAAGCTTTTTGCCGTTGCTGTGCAGCCTCAATACACTGCTTCGCAGTTTGCAACTGCTCAGACCACCTGCCGACGAACTGGTTCACTCGCGGATTCTGTTTGCGTAAAAACAGAGTCACTGGCGTGTCGGGATTCTGCCCGTAGTTCAACATGAACGGCGTTGTCTGGATGGTCGAGTTGTAGGCGTTGTTCATGGCGAACTCAGCCACTGGTAGCAGCGTGTCCCAGTTCTTCTGCGAGTCAGTAACAAAGTGTCGCAACGTATCTTCCAAGACACCATTTGCATTCTCTGTTTGACCGTCAGACTGTGGGTGCTTTGCCGTTGACTTGTTGTGGTCAATGCCGAAGTGTTCACACATAAGAGTCCAGAACGACGCAAAGCGCACGTCCCGATCTGACACAATGCTGCTGGGAATCCCATGCAGTTTCCACACATGATCCTCGAACAGATGTACGAGATCTGCGCCTGTGACATTCTTTGTGCACGGTGCCAGATGCACCATCTTCGACAGACGGTCCACAAACACGACCACGGTGTTGTTTCCACGCTCTGTTGTGGGAAGATCAGTTATCAGATCTAATGACACTGATTCCCAGCGACGTCCGGGTATACGTAAGGGGTGCAGCTCGCCCTGTGACAACTGGTGCGATGCTTTGACGTGTTGGCAGGAATCGCAAGTCTTAACGAAATTTGCCACGTCTACTGAGACACGTTCCCAGTGAAAGACTTCCTTTACCTTACGGATCGTTCGAGCAACCCCGTAGTGTCCATACTGCGGGTGTGAATGCACAGAGCTTATGCATTCTTGCCTCAACGTGCCAACGTCGGGGATGTATAGCCTGTCATTGGATGTCCAGTACAACCCATCTTGGTTTCTGTACAGGTCTAGCTTTATAAAGCGTCTTGCATCCGTTAACTGCATCTCTTCGCAACCTTTGCGACAGCGTTCGAGCAAATTGTCCACCAAGTAGCCTTTGATAGCTTGCGCTATGGGCTGAACAGAACGATCTGTTACTTGTGTTACACAGTGATAGATCTAGGACTCAGCAGCGCCGAGGCAACAGACCAGGCAACATGCAGATAAACAGACCGGCCACCGCAAGCACCAAGGCCACGCGCCGCACGAGCAAATGCCGAACGATCTGTTACTTGTGTAGATTTAAGTTTTTTGCTTTTGCCTTTGCCTTTGCCTCTCTTCCCCGGGGGAGGAGTGCGTGCCCCACGCACGGAGCCCGAAAACAGCAATGCGATAGCAGCTCGTCCCTGGTGGGCCATTACACCATCAAGCGTGCATACACAGCCACCCGCTTGTAGCAAAGCGAAGTGCTGTGGCGCGCGCGACAACGGATCAGCCATATTAGACTCACCAGGTCTGTATTTCCATACATAATTATACGCACTTGACTCATACAGCCACCGCGCTCTGCGCTTCAGAGTGTGCTGATTAGTTGACTGTTCAACATACGTATTTGGCTGATGATCCGTTTCGATCACGAATGGTTCTATTTGCCCTTCCAAGTAGCAACGCCATTCACGCAGTGCATACACGACAGCTAACATTTCAATGTCTGAAGCAGAATATGCTGCTTCACGCCCTGACAATTTCTTTGAAAAGAAACATACGGGATGCTTGTCTTGTAGCAGTACACCACCCACTGCAGGGGCAGCAGTGCACGCATCACACACAACTGTGAACGTGCGGGAAAAATCTGGCATAGCCAAAACTGGAGCACTGACCAGAGCGGCTTTCAGTTGTTCAAAAGCAGCAGCACATGCATGTGTCCACTTTGCTTTGAACGCAGTCTCAACCGCATGAGCAGCCTCAGCTGAGAGCTTACCCCACTGCAGCATTTTCCCTTTCCGATCAGTCGCTGTAATACCCTTGAGCAGATCTGTCAGAGGGGCAGCAATTTTCGCATAGCCACGAATGAACCGACGGAAGTAGTTGGCCAGTCCCAAGAAGCTGCGCACTTCATACACAGAGCGAGGCTGAGGCCACTCATTGACCGTATTTACCTTCGCTGGATCAGGCTTGATCCCGTCTGAGGACACAATATGACCCAGGAACTTCAATTCCCGTTTGAAAAACTCACATTTGGACAGCTTGGCTTTGTACTTGTGCTCGCGCAGAACGTCGAGAACAATACGCAAATGTTCAAGATGCTCTTGCTCAGTGCGAGAGTAGATCAAGATGTCGTCGAGGTAGACGCACACAAACTTGTTCAACTGTTTCGCAAAGACACGATTCATCGTGGCCTGAAAGATAGCAGGCGCATTGCACAGTCCGAATGGCAACACTCGCCACTCATACTTGCCAATATGCGTGTTGAAAGCCGTTTTCTCCCAGTCACTGGAGTGCAGGCCGATCTGGTGATAACCTGACGTCAAGTCTAGGGAGGTGAAGTGCTTTGCACCACCCAGATTATCCAACAGATCATCAATCCGTGGCAACGGGTACTTATTCTTAAGCGTGAGTTTGTTAAGTGCGCGGTAATCAATACACATGCGCAGTGAGCCGTCCGGCTTTGGAACGAACAACACTGGTGCACCATACGCAGAGGCAGACGGGACAATGCGCCCGGCATCCAAGAGCTCTTGGACCTGCTGCTCTACTTCTTTGCGTTCTTTCATGGACAGTCTGAAAGCTGGCCTGTTCGGCGGAGCGGCATCGGGTTGCAACCGAATGCCTTCGGGAGTATCATCTACCCGTTCGCCAACGCATGGTGCCTCAAACACATCCGCATACTCAGCAAGTAATGTGTCAACTTGCTGGTCGCGCGATTGCGAGGTGTCACTCTTTTGTTCACGACAAACCATCAAGAACGGTGCTGGACGGTCTGTACAAGGCCGTGTTAGCAGTCGCATGGCTTGAATGTGAGACAATAGAGGTACAGTGCCATCCTGTGCAAGAGATGGGCTTACAGGAGTGGTGCTGTCCCCATCGCTGTGGGGTGTTAGGCGGACTCGTCTGCGATGGAGCCACATGCTCGCAGGCACGTACGTCCAAGCATCAGAATTGCCATAATCAATGCAAGCACCCTCTACACGAAACCAGTCATCCCCAAGAATAACGTCTACCCCTGGTACCATATCAATGACACGCAGAGTCACATCAGACTGGTATGATTGGATTTTGAGTTTGCAGTGCACATAACCCGAGGTAGAACTCTGTCGACCATCGGCCAATACAATTGGTACAGACTCTTTTGTGATAGACAGCTTATGCCGTTGTGCAAATTCTTTGCTGACAAAGCTGCATTTTGCGCCAGAATCCCCAAGCGCTGTGCATGGTACACCCGCAACTGATGAGTAGAAGACAAATGTCAAATCATCGTGTTCAACATCACCAGTGTCATTGATGCGTGCAGACAACGGCGCAGTGTGAAACTGTCGCAGTGCTGGAGGCAAGTCAGACAACTTGTGTGCACCAGAGACATATGCAGGTGGATCATACCAAGCCATCCCTAACCTATGCATGGACCACGGGCATGGCGCACTCTGGCGCTTCACAGATTACCAATCTATGCTACAGAGGCTTGTGGTGCCGCGTACAGCTTTGTATCGTCACAGTCTGCACGGCTGGCTGGCTGAGGCTACGGATCCTGGAACGGCTGGCTGAGGCTACGGATCCTGGAACCGGTGTCTCGCGGCCTCGGACATGGCCGTAGCGCACGCTGTCGCGCCCGTGCAGACTGCTAGTGTCGAGTCGATGACCGCTTGTGGACCCGGCGAGTGCTAGCTGTGTGTTTGGTGTGCGCATGGCCTGCGTCGTACTGCGTGGTGTGTGCGTGTCGGCTTTCGCGCTGGCGTTAGTTCGTTCTGGCATTTGCTCGTGCGGCGCGTGGCCTTGGTGCTTGCGGTGGCCGGTCTGTTTATCTGCATGTTGCCTGGTCTGTTGCCTCGGCGCTGCTGAGTCCTAGATCTATCACTGTGTAACACAGTCTGCACGGGCGCGCCAGCGCGCGCTACGGCCATGTCCGAGGCCGCGAGGCACCGGTCCGGTGGTCAGATGTGCTGTCTTTGTGCATCATGGACGCCTGTATGCATTCCACCTGGGGCAATTATCCAGGATCTGCTGTGTCATGTGATGAGGGAAAGGTTTTAGGCATGGTAGTGATCCTGCCATGGTGGCCGACGCAGCCATGGTTCCCTTGGATCCTTCAGTGTGTGTTACACAGTGATAGATCTAGGACTCAGCAGCGCCGAGGCAACAGACCAGGCAACATGCAGATAAACAGACCGGCCACCGCAAGCACCAAGGCCACGCGCCGCACGAGCAAATGCCAGAACGAACTAACGCCAGCGCGAAAGCCGACACGCACACACCACGCAGTACGACGCAGGCCATGCGCACACCAAACACACAGCTAGCACTCGCCGGGTCCACAAGCGGTCATCGACTCGACACTAGCAGTCTGCACGGGCGCGACAGCGTGCGCTACGGCCATGTCCGAGGCCGCGAGGCACCGGTTCCAGGATCCGTAGCCTCAGCCAGCTCGGCAGCCCGAGCGGTGTCCGGGGAGGGGCGCAGAGGAGAAACGGCGGACGTGCGCTGGGAGGAGGGAAGAGGGAGAAAGGGAAGAGGGAGGGATCGGGTGCGGGGGGGGGGGGGGGGGTGGGGGGGCTGCAGGGTGAAATGGGTGGAGGGGGGGGGCTCTCGGGGCGGGATGGGCGAGGGGGGGGGGGGGGGGGGGGGGCGACGCAAGCTTATGCGCGATGGCCTGTCAGCGCCGGCAGGCCGTCTGTGGGGACAGGAAGGCCCGGCAGCAGCGCCCGTCCGACCAGTCTAGCACGGAGGGGCGCGGCCGCGCGGGCTTGGCGCGCCAGCGCGCGGCACAACGTTGTGGACAGGTCGCGCATGGCATTGAGAAGGAAAGTACGCTTTGACACCGCCCCGTGTCCCGCGGCAACCTCCGCGACCGTCTGGAGGAAGCGGTACGCGTCCCGTCCAACCCTGCCATACGTCTCATGCACGAGCGGGATGAACTGGGCGGCACCTGTGATGGCGCCATATTTGTCGCGCTTTTGCCGTGCGCCCTTCTCGGCGGTCGCGCCAGCCTCACGTGACGCACCGCGCACATGCGACCTGGCAAGCGGGTGCATCACCTTCACGTCCAGCAGCGCCATGCGCGTGGTGAGGAATGCCGAGAGGTCGCCGCGCTGCGGAGGCCGCTGCGATCGGGGCAGCGGGGGTGCGGCAGGGGGCGCTGCCTCTCGGTCAGAGGCGAGGGGCGCGTCGCGCGTCGGGGCGTGGGCCGCGGCGGGGGGGGCGGTAGCGGCAGTAAGGGTAAGGGAGGCCGGAGCCGGGGCTTGGGTGCCATGAGGGTGTGGGGCACGTCCGAAGCCTGGAGGGCCTGCGAGAGATGGGGTGGGGGCTGGACCGGCGCGGCATCGGCTGGGGGGTCCGGTGGCGGCGGCGGCGGCGGCGGTGACTGCGGCGGTGGCGGCGGCGGCGGCGGGTCTTGCTGACACGGCGCGGCCGGTGCACTCGCAGACGGCGCAGCCGGCGGGCGCGTAAAGTCCGCCGGCGGCGCGGCTGGTGGCGACTGCCGGCTGCCGCGGAGGGGGAGCACGCGTATGCCCCCGGGGAGCTTGCCAACGTGCGGCTCCAGCGATGAAGCGATCGACGCGCGCATGAGCACCCGCCTCCAAGCCACGGTGATGAGGTCGTGCTTTAGGACTGAACTTGCCCATAGCTGTCCGCATATGACACTGTGTGTACCGGACGCAGCCACGCGGCCGCAGGGGCAGGCCTCATCCGACTCCAGGACGGGTAGCAGCGGCTCACCCAGCCGCAGCAGCACGGCCACCTGGAATTCATGGTCGGTCAGGCCCGTCACCGGGCCGGGGCAGGCAGTGAGGAACGCCGAGGCCAGCGAGCCAGAGCAGCTGAGGAGGCGAGCGAGATCAGCGCACGCTGTCTCCGCCGATTGGGGATTCGGACCGTGCTTCAGGGTCTCGAGATAGTCGCGCGTGGCGGTCCAGCGCGCGTCGGCCTCCGCCCGGCTGAGCGCGCTCTGGAGCTGCGTCATGCGCAGCTTCGAGCCAGCGTCAGACGCCCAGGCGTCGGCTGGGGTCGGGCTGTCTGAGATTCCCTGCACGGCCGGCCATGCCTTCCGCAAGCGTGCGAGGCGGGCCTGGTGCTGGACCGCGGCGTCGCCGCGGAACGGCTTGCCGCCGTCGATGCCGTCCGCGAGCACCGCGTGCGCAACTGCTGCCGACGCGAGGCGCGCGGCGTCAGCAACGTCGGCTGTGTAGTGTCGCAGACCCATGCCGCCATGTCTATGAGGGAGCAAGGCCTGCTCACGCTGTAGGTCGGTGAGCTGTTGCGTTTCGATGATGCGGCACATGGCGTGTACGCTGGCGTTCTCGACGCCCATGAGCGGCTGTTCGAGATGGGCCCAGTCGGTAGTGCGCAGCAGGTGTGCTTCGCGATGTTGCAGGCACTGGAAGAGGACAGCCCACCGTGTCTGGGCCGCCAGCGGGAGGCCTGCCAGCTTTTGCATGAGCTCGACGGTGCGTTTGCATCTACGGCGCACATACGCCTCCACATAGGCAGGGGTGCCCAGTGGCGCGCCACATGCGACCATGCCGTCAGTGGCGACCGTGGCGCCTAGGCAGGCGGCTGCGTGCGAGGCTTTGGCGGGATCGGTGCAGTGGACGAGCGTCTTCTGCTTGTTGCACTGGTGACGGGATTGCACAACTCGACCCATGGCGACCACTTGCTCGACCGTACCCTGCACCGTGAGGTCATCGTGGCACGCGATGGCTAACGTGTCAGGGGCCGCATCCTTCAGTGTGAAGTTCTGCATTGACCAACCATCAGTTGTCTGCATTGACCCGCGCCACAACCGCACACAGCAACCACCCATTAGGATTTGTAAGGGCTTATCAAACTTGTTGACGTGTGCATGTGAGCCCGCGTGACCGATATAGCGCGGCTGTAAGCACTGTGCAGACTGATTGGATCCTTACAATCCTAGATGGACCACCTGATTTGGATTTATACATTGCTGCAGGTGCACCATCAACATACGCCCAACACTGGTTGAGCGTGCACGTCACAGCGGTCATTCTGCCATCCGTCTGCACTTGGATGTGAGCCAGATGTACTCCAGAAAAATGGCCTTGTTGGTTTGTGCAGCTATAGCCGCAGCCGCTTCACAGCTGCATGCCGTGCACGCACTCGGCAACGCTCACCGGGAGCAGGACCAGGTGGTGATCGCGGCCAGCATTCGAGTAGCTGACTTCACCAGCATTCCACAGAACACGTCTGATTTAGTTCAATTCACGGTATCGGAGGACGAACTGAAAGGCACAGTCACCGCTGGGGTCGCAGATGATGCAGCGCCTTACGGTGTGCAGCCTCTCGGACCCCTTGGAATCGAACAACTGGTTCTGGCCGTAGAAACTGAGCTGGTATGGTTTTTTTTCTGGTGTTTGGTGGGCGATGCTCGTTCATGACGTTAACACTAGCCAGTGCCGTTCGCGAGCTCGATATCGGTCGCCCCGATGGCTCTAATTGCAGTGAGACAGTCAAGGGTCATCTGGGGACTAGGCCTGACGTGACTCCAGCTTATCATATGTGCTGAAATGTGGCAAAACCCAGCTTATCATATGTGCTGAAATATGGCAAAATGGAGGGCAAGGGCACCACAAAACTCTCCAGATTGCCATTGAATTGACATCACGATTGCACATGCTCAAGACAGTCGCGTTTCCTGGGACTTGTGGGGGCTAGCAGAGCGGGCTGCTCACCATGAGACATGATGTGTTCTGTGCAAACAGGCTGATCTTGTCCCGATTGTGGTTGTCTAGCACCGCTGGTTGCTGCGTGCCGCATATTCTGATCGTATGCGCGCGCGCGCCTCTGTTATGCGGGTAGCATGCACAGATCTTCTGTGGGTGCCCAGGTGGGGCACACCGTATACCCTAGCTACTGTGTTGAAACTGAACCCATGATGTCTTCAGGCCTCCACTTAGTTATTTGTAGCATCGTCCCTTTCATCTCTGCAATGGCCTCAACATGCCATAGCGCCTCAGCCAGAATCGGCGTTCCATCACACGTGTATATGCACTGTTACATCGAGGGGCTCCGATCCAGTGCACCAAACGAACGTACAACTAGAGTCCAGACTCACATGCTACCTAGCGGATGCGAGCCGGCCAGGCGATCACCTGGCACGAACTGCGCACCCGTGAGCCGTGCTACCCTGGACATGGTCTGACGTGTATATGCATGTACGTGCTGCATGCCACATGTACATGCATGCACTGCGTACGGCACATCGACCGACAGGGGGATCACATTGTGCAGGGCCCTGCCCTGCCTTCCTACCTACCTTTGCATGAATGTTAGCTGTATTGGGTCTACCCAGGCGGAAACATTACTGCTGCGGTAAGCTGGTCAAGCAACCCACTGACAGACTCCTGGCTATGTATGCTACATGCTTTGTCGCCTGTGGCCACTATCGCAATGGGATGCCCGCTGCGCAGCCTTGAATCGTCGATGCTTTACCCTGACGCTTTAACCCCTTCTCGATCCAATCTGCACAGGACGGCTTACTGTGTACACCCATCATGCGGCACTTCTGCCCTCTCTGGCCGGTCGTGTGCACGCAAGGTTACACTGCATGCTTCCGGCCTGCTGGGGCCTGCTGTGTGCGATACACAGCCTTTGTCAGCTGTTCAGTTCATGAACACTTACTCAGCTGTCCAGCAGCAAGGGTAGACTCAGGCATGCAAGCGTGCAAGCATCCAACCTCAGTTCTACCCGTAACAGCAGAATAGCAACGGCTTTCTGCCATCAGCTGTGGAACGCTCGGATAGTCGGAAATGGAAACAACACCCACACACAGCTCTCCTGCGTGGGAAATGAGCGTGAGACAGTTTCTGAAACAGCCCTGTCAGTGCAGGACACCGTCCCGGCCTCTGCCGCCACGCGGACACCCATCGTCAAGTTTCCAGGATTTGCGCTCACAGGCAGGTCCATGGGCGAGTCCGCCGCCGGGCCGCAGCAGCACAGCATCCCCACCGTATTTGCCCCCTTTCACGCAGGCACCATCTTCCAGCTGGCGGGGCGGGAAAGTCCGCCGGGAGTTACGCTCAATTTTTCCAACATGACACTGCTCCTGCCAAACGTTACATACGAAGGCATTTACCAGTCGGGATTCCTGGACTTCTTTGACATCGGCCAGCGGGCTCGCTTCTGCTTCACCAATAGGCATGCCCTTGGCACCAATGCAACATGTGCATGCGTGCAGAACCGCAGCGTTTTGAACTGTTCTTGCCGCACAGCCTTAATATGTGCGTGCTCGCGAACGCTTACGAGTCTTGCAATTGCGCTGCGTTGTCCCACGGAGGATTCCACATCGATGCGCGTGCAAAGCAGCTGAATGCTCGCAATCTGGGCTTTCACAGGCATTGGCATTAGACACAACGCAGGGTGTATGTTCACTAGTAGTACACATCCGCCCATGCTTCTCGGCCTTCGTCCACCTCAGCCGCATAGCCCACTGCAACTTCAAGTTCTGCATCACCAGCATGTACATGTACCCCTGGACTTGACCTCCCACAGACCTTGTACACATATGTCACATGATATTGGCTCCATAGTGGAAGTTCACCGTGGCCGTTTGGAGCGCACGCATGGCATATGGGCAGGATCCTCGTTGACCAGAGCCATGTTGCACTGATAGAGCCTGATCATGAGGACCGTGTAATACGGGCACAAGTAGGACAAGCACGCATCTGATGTGTTACACAGTGATAGATCTAGGACTCAGCAGCGCCGAGGCAACAGACCAGGCAACAAGCAAACAGACAGACCGGCCATCGTAAGCACCAACGCCACTCTCCGAACGAGCAAATGCCAAAACAAACCAGCACCGGCTCGAAAGCACACTCACACACCACGCAGTACCACGCAGCCCGCATCTGATGTGCTGCCCACGACTGAGTTTGGGCTACACGAGCATGCATGCTGCGGATGATGCACAAACCTTCATAGTAGCCGCCGTGTTCTGCATCCAGCTGCCAAGCTGCCACTGGAATTGTTTCGAAAGACGCACATGACTTGCAGCATTGTGCCAATGCTCTGACAGCAGGCTTTCATCGGCTGCACATCAGCATGTGACATGACCGCCCACTCAGGAGCGAACCTGCACGTGCCACTTCACACGGACTGCAACCAGTCAGCCAGTCCCGCGTACGATTGCGCTTTTTGTAGCGATACCTGATTTCAGTGATCTGCAATCCCGAAATTAGCCGAAATGCTTTTAGTGTCGCCCGAACTGGTTTCTGCTTCAAGTCGAGTTCAGTGTAAAATGATACGTGAAAATGAAGCATAAACATGCACAAATCGTCAGCTCTGTGATGGTCTGCAACGTTTCTCGATCTCCTGTCAAGCTTTCAAGCGCAACGCAGTGCCCAGCACTGGTTTTCTCTCTGCTCGTTAACAATCCTGTTCTAGGGTCATCCTTGAGTTCAAATCTATTCATAGCAGAAAACCTCACTACAATTTGGCAACACTAGTCATCAACTTAGTCGTCAACTTAGTCATCAACTTGAATGTGCTCGGCTTGTGCATAAATCAGCCTCAAAGTACGCCTGTAGCCACCCAAGCATGCAAGAACGTACAGAGCTGCATCTGTCCATGGCCGCTGTGCAGTGTTCTGGTGCTAAAGTCATGCAATGGCTACATTCCCAACATCTACCACATGTGGTGCTGCACGGCCCGCCAGTGCAACATCCTCTACACGCAGCAGGCCATCGAAGACCTTGGCTACGACAGCATTGACGACCTGGAGTACATCGCGTGCTTTGAGCGCCAGGCCAAGCCGGATCTGGAGCCAGAACCGCCTGCAGAGGAGGCGACTGGGGAGACGGTAGCGGTTGGCATCCGAGTCGCCGACTTTTCGACTCTGCCGCAAACTCTGCTGCAAAACGTGACGGCGAATTTGGAGTTTTCCGTGCCAGAGATCCAGCTGGAAAGCTCGGTGACGGTGCTCGCCGCCGGCGATGACAGCGTGCCATACGGCACATATGCGCTTAGCCCTGCCGCAGTGGAACAGTTGGAGCTGGCTTTGGACACCGAGCTCGTGCGACTCGCAAACCTAGGCCTGCACGTGTCAATGCTGTGAACACATGCGCACCCCGTCATGACAACGCATCAACACAACTGCTCGCAGTACATGAATGCGCTCCCATGACCATTACTAGAATGCAGATGCATGTCTCCTTGTCCGCGGTGTGTGTCGTCGTGAGGCTGAGGTGAGTGTGGTTTGCATCAGCCGAGCTGCCACATCAACATGATCAACTCAACACCGCATAGAGCACTGCGCTATGTTATCCATGTTCTGCTGCTGGTCTGTTTGCATAGACCGCATATGACTGGCCAATGCATGCAGCTCGCGGTAGGAGTCCATGGTAGCTGCAGTCTTGATCGATCTGGTCAGGCCACCCATGCAGCAATGCGAGTGCAATGGTGTCCACTCCCGTGAATTATCAGGTCGAGCCTGTCACGGGCGGCACCTAGTACACCTAGTACACCCAGTACACGTGACCGTGACATGCACAGCTGTGTGGCGTGTCATGGCGATGACGATTGACCCGAAGGCCGGCAAAGCTGCAGCAGGTCAAACCTGTGCATGCATGCAGGGCTTGGTACCGGCGTCTGCGGCCACTCCTACGCTCATCGTCAAGTTCCCCGGCGTTTCGCTACGTGGCGAGTCAGTGTTGGACACCCTCAGCGCGCAGCAGCTCCGCCGCATCCCCACCGTCTTTGCCCCCTTTCGCGCAGGCACCATCTTCCAGGTGGATGGGCAAGATACTCCGCCAGGCGTGACGCTCAACTTCTCGAACATGACGCTGTTCATGCCTGACGTCATATACGAAGACATCTACACCTCCGGTCTCATGGAGTATTTTCAGTTCGGCAGATCTGCCCGAGTCTGCTTCACAAACAGGTGTGCGCCCCTTACCTCAGCTACAGTGCAAAAATGTGCCAGACCCGAGGCCTGGTGTTGATGCCATAAAGCCATTCTAGACTCGGCAGTTGTGGTGTTGGCCCGCCCCGTGAAGCACATGTGTACACGTCAATGTCTCTGCGCCAATTGCCTGACAGCTTGGCTGAGGTCCTCCCTGCCCGCGACTCACAGTCACTCGTTCGCGTGCAGTGTGCTGGTGCTAAAGTCATGCGACGGCTACATCCCCAACACCTACCACATGTGGTGCTGCACGGCCCGCCAGTGCAACATCCTCTACACGCAGCAGGCCATCGAAGACCTTGGCTACGACAGCATTGACGACCTGGAGTACATCGCGTGCTACTCCAAGGAGGCCAGCGGTAGCCAAGATCTCACCAATGTAGCCGCAGCGCCTGATGGTGGGGTGCCTGTGCTGGTTGGAGGCCCAGGAAGTCCTGTGCTCGGCGTTGGCGCACCTGAGGCAGGTGTAATCGAGAGCAGCAGTGCGCGAAAATGTACAGTCTGTCAGAGGTTTATGCATGTGTCTGCTTTCATGGTTGTAGCCGTGATGGCATCATTCTGGCGCTAGCAGATGTGACTGCGGGGCGTGGCAGATGGCATAGAGCGCATTGGTAGTCTCAACCAGACTTCCAGTGCTCCGCTGCCCGTTTGTGCGGACAGAATTGACTGTTCAAGATAGTTATGTTAGCAAGATCTTCCAGTGCAATGATGCAGGCGCGGCAATGAATTTGGTGGGAAGTTGTCAACTCGTGCTGTCGCGTGTCCTCTTTTGAGTGCATGCATGTTGTGCAACCGGTGGCAGCTGGAGCTTATGACGAGAATGCCTGCTGTTGCGAAGTGACGTTGATAATAGCCTTGTCATCGGACATCGAACAGAAAGGGCTGGGGTTAACAATTGATCTGTGCCATTTTGGCGGGGGGGTAGAATCAGACAAGCTGTATGCGTTTGTAATTGATCATGATATGAGGTTGGTTTGCAGTCAATTGCAAGGTGCGACTGCCACTGACACTGCCTAGGCCTCTGGCACTGTTGTGTTTTGTAGTAATCACGTACTACCGTGAGTGAGAGCACACTGTCACTGGCAGCCCCACTGGAGCGGCTTGAGTACAACCAACAGAAAATGCACACACACTTCCGCAACGCCTTGCTACCTCAACTGTGACTGTGGCAGCACTCATGTGCCAGTCCGTGTTGCTCTGTCTAAAAGTTCAACCCAAGGTCATCTGAAGATACTGCTATGCATGTGTGCAATACTAAGCGAATCAGCAAGCTGGGGGGCCAGATCAGCGTGAATATTGATGGATGCGTACACAATGGCCACTGCGCGGTCGAAGATGCTTACATGCCAATAGCAGCATGCTTATCACATTTCATTTCATCAAAAGCTTTGTACCACTGTACGATTTAAACCGTCTTGTACCACTACAGCAGCGAAGGACAACGGCTTGGGTCTGATTCAAGCTACTTGGCGGCCAGTCGCCGCACGTCAATGCCAAGGTCGCGCGGTTCAGCGGCTAGGGATTGCAGCAGTGCATCTCGCTCAGCCACTCCCAGTGGTGCTAGCACCTACACAGCAGCCGCCCTCTTGGTTGCCTGAGGCGCAAGCTTAAGGCAGACAAATGTGAGCACCTATAGCACATGTGTCACGCCATGTTTGCCAATACAATAAATTGGATCATTAGAGCATGCGCATATTCATCAGACTGGAAGCTCTTGTTGCACAGCTATGGCTGAGAAGATTGCAGGGCCGCGCCTCAAAGTGCGCGCAGCCTTAGCACTATAGCCATAAAAATCTGAATAGAAAAATCTGAATAAAACGATTCGCGGGACTCGCTGCAGCCCAAGACCATGGCTGGAGGGCATCGTTATATGCGCATGTAGCTGTGCACAGCAGTACAAACTGCCCTATTGCACCACATGTATATCTGCACCTTCGCAGAGGCAGACGTCCGGCTAGACACAGTGACCTTTCCGCACAGACTGTTTTGACATGTGTACAGGCCTATGTTGGGACATAGTAGATTGAGAACACTGTTTCAGCAGATATGTACACATTTGTACATGGCCGACTTTGGCACTAGTACTTGTACAGACAATCGCAGCACTGCCATCTAAAGCCTTGAACATTCAAAACTGACAGTATGTTTAAAATTAGCGCACCTCTAGCATTCTGTCCGCACGCCAGTTGTTGTGCATTCTCTTCAGGGCTTGCCCTGTTGCATGCAGTCCTACACCCTGCGTGTATTTGCAATTGCGAACATGCCGGTGAGGGTCAGAGTCACTTCCACAGTCTCTCAAGCACACGCCACAAAAGGGGATTTGACAGCCTTCGTGGCGGCAAGTGAGCGCCATGCCACTGCAAAGATGTGGCAACCGATGAGGACGTCCTTGAATGACGGGCATGTGACGCGGAGAAGACGTCATGAATGACCGTGGGATGACCCCAAGGGGTCGTCATCGACACTCTGACAGGGTGTCCTCAGTGCAAGCGAGGACAGTACAAGGACGGTGCAAGGACAGTGGGATGACATGTGCACGACATCATGAGGACGTCATAGTTATGGGAAGGCAGGTACAAGGTCTGATGAGGACGTCATATTCACTACAGACTTACAGTGACTCTAAGGGGACGTCCATATGACACAACCCAAGCATCGCTATGACGTCACGATGAAGTACTAAGTATAAATTTGATGACGTCCTGCCTTGCGAGGACGTCACGTAGGGATCATCGTGACGTCCCCTTGAAACCTGAGCGGTCCCCGCGCCATACGTCACCAGGACGTCATCTATGACGTCACGCCGGGGACGTCTTGCCTTGCGCTAGGCCGTCCCCGAGGCCGTCCCCGAGGCCGTCCTGCTCGGAGCCCAAGAGGCCACTTGCTGACCTTGCTCCCGCACGCCTCTTCTCGCCACATGGCCTGGCTTCAGTCACTCGATCATGCACTTCGCCATCGAATCCGCATTGTCTATCTCTCCCACTGGCCGGCTCTGGCAGGCAATCGCCACAGTTGCCGGTCTTGTATGGTCTACGGGTGACAACGATGCGCTAGACGTAACTCTTTACAAGTAAAAAAAGAAGGCATACCTCCCTCCAACGCGGCATTGGCGTCCTCTTGCATCGAACGCAACTCTGCCGGCAGGTGACTTGGAGTGAATGGCCGCAGCGGGATGCTATGGACCGGCACCACACTTAGGACACCATGGTGAGTTGTCCTCGTGAAGTGTTGTACCCACGGCAACAGAAACTTGCGCACTAGGCCCTGATATGCAAGACAGCGCGCACCTCCGCTTCCATTAGCAGATGCCATATTGGGGCTAAGGGCCCCGTGGTGTCCGGTGCGCTGTCTCCAAGCACGGGCCTCAGCTTTTCCACCTACTGCTCCAGTTCCTTGACACGCTGGACTGAACTCTGCAGAGTGAGATCTCATCTCACTATTTTACATGTTGGGAGCACTGGTGGCTGTGGCTGTGTCTGTAGCTACAATACATGCGTGGCAGTGTGTGATGTCCACTGCAACAGAGACCGTAAACCTCGGGTCCTGGTTGATTCACACCTGTGCTGAACGGCGGGATTCGCTATGCGTTGCCGCACTCGGGGCTGATGACCTAGCCAAAGCGGCCTCGGTTGCAGTACTAGGACCAGCGTGACTGGCGGCTGCTGAGTGGGTGGTGGTGGTGGTGGCCTGTGGGACATCCTTGCCACCGTCCTTGCATACATTCACTCTCCCACGCGCGGCAACCCTCTACACACCACATTGCTTTATCATCCGGTCAGATGAATTGGATCTCATGCCAGTGGATCTGTACCGAGTAGGCCAAAGTGGGTAACTGGGCGGACACCCGTGGTGCTCTCAGGCGCAGCAGGGATGCGCACAAGGGGATGACGTGCCTGTTCTCTGTCGTCCTCCGCCAAAGACCAGTCGGCCACCTTGGCTGGCGAGTCCGCAACATCTTCAGCATCCCCAGCCTGTCTCTTGCTTGGTGCTTGTGAAGGCGCCGCTGTCTCAGCCTTGCGCATCAACCTGGCGTGCTGTTTCTCCAGCATTTTCATGAGTCCGGTTGGAACCGCGTACACTCCGCGCATTGCCCAATCTTCACACGTTTGTGGGCTTTCATGAGGGTCGTCCGGGTGGGGTACCTGCGGGACTCATACTTGGTCACATACTGATATGCGGGTTACAAGCCCTCCATTGATGGCCTCCCAACAGTTCCACGGGCCGCAACGGCATAGATGTGATTGATGAGGTCTTGATGTACACATCAACATGTACTCATATAGGTGACAGGTCAGCATGCATGGCCTGCTTTATGTCACGCTCGGTCGGCAGTGGATGCTGCGTACGTACCAGGAGGGTAGTGAACGCCTCCAGCTATTTCATGTCATCTGTGCTGGCTGGCATGTCAACATTATTAACAAAGCAGTATTTCTCCTCTCTCTTGTTGATGAGGTTAGACATGGACCTGCGTATGTCCGCGTACCTGCATCGTACGACCCATGGTCAGCACGAGTACTGCGGTAACCATAGAGGAGCGTGAACATGGAAGTGAAAAGAACGCACTTGAATCCCTCTTTCTCTTCTGCAACCTCCAGCATATCCCTCCATACTTGGGCAAGGTTTCTGCACAAGGCTAAGCCTTTCTCCATGGCAGCCACCTCGTCGTCGTCCATCGGATTTGCTTTAAGGAACGCGTCTATTTTCTGCACCACATTCCATGCTTAATGTATGCACGAGGTCGGCATGGCGCGCTCTGACTCTGGCCGGTGCGGCCAGTCGACACTGCAGTGTTGAGGAAGGCCTCGATAGCTTACTATCGAGCTCTTTGCCCCTGTCACCACTATCGGCGAAAGTGCCCCTGAGTGCTGCGCGACTCTTCACGAACATGGTACCTTTCATGACCCCAAAGCAGCGTACCACATCGCCACACTGCGACCAACAATTTCGATCGCACTTGCATGAGTGCAGAAGTTGTCCGCGGGCCCTATGGACTATGCCAACAACGTGCTTGTGCACAGCTTCGGCAGACCCGAGGATGCAAATGAGACCAACGTTGTGTCAATGTTCACTCTGCAGCTATATATGGCTAGATCTCAAGCGCAAGACAACGCGCAGCTACAATTCGAGTAGGGATATGCACGCGACCTGAATACCTAGACAAGAGTTTGTCATAAGACGCGGCTCATCCTTCGTTTGCACGTGAGCTCGACTGCACTTCCGTCTCAGAAGTGTCCGTGCAAAAGCCGTGTTGATATGCCGCGTTGACATACCGCACGCGTCGGTTAGGAACAGAAGACACTCGTCTCGAAGGTTCTAGATGGTATGCGACATATACATATACAAGACTCGGCTCCACCTTCGGAGGAGCTTTGCGAGCCCCAGACACGGTAGCACGTGGGAGAGAACTTAGCGTCAGCACAAAATACATGATGCATGATATAATATTGGGGAATGAGCTGTCTGTTGGGTTCCAGACGGGGACTCGGGGGATCAAGTGACAGGGACAGAGGCTATGGGACACGGAGGTACACTGTTGAGCTTCCGTCAGGTTACACGGGGGTTCTCAGAGGTACTCAAGACTAACGAGGATCACTCACGGAGGAATATCTATAGCTCGCTACTGGCGGGCATCCCTAGGAGGCACAAGGCAGTACAACGACACAAAGCAGAGTCACTGGTGCAGGCAGCACACGGGTAGACACATCTGGGCAGTGACTACAGGTGACTTCCTAGTGGCAGACTGTTCATCCTCTCCCCCTTGCGTTAAGAGCCACGCTCGCTAGGGACCGCAATCAGACTGGGTATTGCGCGTCACACTGAGCGATGAGGGAGGGAGCCACAGCAGGATGCTGAGTGCGGATCTTCTTCTCAGTGAGCCATACATCGTAGTGAGAGTCCAGGCCTTTGAACCGGACGCGATACTGGAAGCTGGGTCGACCATTGGCAGGGGGTCGCCCTCGCGCGCGTGCGCGGCAGACTAGGTGATCTATGGGTCGGCTGGGATCTCCGACCGGGGGAAAATCATCTTCTGCATGACGCAGTGGGGTTGAGGATGGCTGGACATAAGGCCGCAGCAGATCAGCATTCACTAGGTCAGACGTATGTGGGAACTTTGCACCAAAACCAACTACATAGACATAAGGTCGGGGCATGGCAACAATCTTGAATGGTCCTAAGAATCGGGGTGCAAACTTTGTGGTCAAATCATCTTTGGGCAGATGTTCAGAGGATACAGAGACAAGGTCTCCAACTTTGAAAGCAGGCAATTGAGAGGGGTTGGTTCGGTTTCGCGCATGGCGGCGATCAGCATCTTCTTCGAGGGTAGCATGTGCTCGCTGCAAGGCGTCGGCGTGGAATCGCAGGAACTCAGAAACATCAGCAGGATGGGATCTTCTAGGGAACGGCGGGTCTTGGGATGGCAGATAGAGGGCTTCTAGTGACGATGGCTGGAATCCGAAGAGGAGATAGAAGGGTGTGAAGTGGTGTGCAGAGTGCGGCGTGTTGTTGTAGGCGTAGACGAGGTGTTGAAGGACTTGGTCCCATTCGAGGGATGGCGACGGGTCAGCGCATTGTGCGCGCAACTTGTTTATGATCTCTTTGTTGAAGGCTTCTGCTTGACCGTTCCCCCATGGACGGTAAGCGGTGGTAAGGCGATGTGTTGTGCCTTGGAGACTGGAGAGGAGAAGGAAAAACTCATTGTCGATTCGGGGGTCTCTATCTGAGATGATAACTTAGGGGACCCCGAACCGGCAATAGATGTGCTAAAAGAGGGCATGAGCGAGTTGGGTCTTTGATATGGTGGTCTTGCAGGGGATGGAAACGGCGAACTTCGTGAGGCGGTCTGTGACGTTGAGCAGGAAATCGTGGCCGTTGGCGGTCTCTGGCAGAGGTCCGACGAAGTCGAGAGCAATCTCTTGGAATGGAATCTTCGGGATTGGAAAGGTCATCTGTGGGGCTGCTGGCTTGACGGACGGTTTGATCAGCTGGCATTCGCGGCAGGAGCGAACGTAGTCCGAGATGTCATCACGCATGCGGGGCCAATAGTAGTGGCGTTGGAGAGTCTGCTGCATGCGCTAAACGCCAGGATGTCCGGAGGCTGGGGCTGCGTGCGCGTCATGGAGGATCGCGGCTTTGAGGTCGAGGGAGTTGGGAATGTAGAGCCTGTACGCCGAGCGGTCGACGAAGAACAGGAGATTTTTGATGACACGGTAGGCCGGGTTGGCAGCAGTCATGGATGGGGTCTGTTGGGATTGAAGGAGTTGGGTGGCAACTGGGTCTGAGGGGTATGCCTTGCGGACTTGGTGGAGAAAGTCTGGGTCTGGAAGGGGTTGCGAGTTGAACATCGCGCACAGCACGATCTTGAGGTCCGGCCGACGGGAGAGCGCGTCGGGGACAATGTTCTCACGACCTGGCTTGTATTGAATGTCCAGGTCGAAGGACTGGAACAGCTCAGTCCATCTCATCTGTCGCTGGGAGAGTTAAGTTGGCGATGGAAGTATCGCAGGGTGACGTGGTCCGTGAGAACTTTGATCGTGTGCTTGGCACCTTGGAGGTGATGGCGCCACGTGCGAACAGCATGCACGATCGCAAGCAACTCTTTTTCGTGGACTGCGTAGTTCCTCTCTGCGGGGGCGATTTTCTGCGAGAGGTAGGCCACCGGCTGTAAGCCGCGGCCTTGATCCTGTTGAAGGACTGCTCCGACGGCGTAGTCAGAGGCGTCGGTGCCGACGACAAATGGCTTCTCTGAATCTGGAAAACAGAGGACCGGGGCGGCGCACAAGGCGCACTTCAGGGCTTCAAATGCAGACTGTTGGCGCGAAGTCCAATGCCATGGGGTTGATGCGGCAAGCAGGTCAGTCAAGGGTGCAGCAATTGTGCCATACTGAGGTACAAAGTGCCGGTAGAAACCGGTGAGACCCAAAAACTGACGCAAGGACTTAAGGTCCTTTGGAACAGGCCAGCCTTGCACGGCGTTGACCTTGGACGGGAGCACTGTGACACCATCAGGGGTGATGACATGCCCTAGATACTCGACCGACTCACGATAGAACTCACACTTCTTTGGAGAAGCATACAGCTTGTGCTGACGGAGGAGATTGAGCACTTGACAGACATGTTCATGGTGCTCTTCGACACTTCTAGAGAACACTAGGATGTCGTCCATGAAGACAACCACAAATGGCAGCCCTTTGAGGACCGAGTTCATGAGCAGTGTAAACTGAGCTGGCGCGTTGGCCAGGCCGAATGGCATCACAAGGAACTCAAAAGCTCCGAATGATATGACGAAGGTTGTCTTGGGGATGTCGTCGGGGTTCATGCGGATCTGGTGGAATCCTTCTGCCAAATCGAGCTTGCTTACCACTTTGTAGTCTCTGAGACTCTCAAGCAGCTGCTCGATGCGTGGCATGGGGTATGCAAATTTCACTGTGTTGTGATTCAGTGCGCGATAGTCGACACACATTCGCAGTTTGCCACTCTTCTTGCGTTGAAACAAGACGGGCGATCCCCAGGGGCTCAACGATGGACGAA
The DNA here is from genome assembly GCA_900538255.1 of Ulva mutabilis. Lineage (NCBI taxonomy): Eukaryota > Viridiplantae > Chlorophyta > Ulvophyceae > Ulvales > Ulvaceae > Ulva > Ulva mutabilis. Next base: position 47,229 of record UNSF01000226.1, read on the forward strand.
TCCACCCCTGGTTGGTCAGGCTTGTGAGGGTTTTGTTGACTTCCTCGAGTTCGTCGGGAGACATGCGGTATGGCTGCTGTGACACAGGCTGTGCATCGGGCTTGAGTGGGATTCTGTGTTCGTGGACACGGCCATCATCAAGCTTGCGAACTGGAGGCAAGCCTGGCGGGACTTGTCGTGATCCAGCCATGCACAGGACTACGGTCACCATGCATGGAGTGGATGCACGGTGCTGATCCGGAGTGGCTATGGGACACCATGCACCGATGGCTGACCATATACACGAGCAATGCATGCAGATCGCATGCAGGCAGACATTGATTCTGATCGTAACCGTATGAGACGTTGATTGAACGCTTATATAGGCTCTACAGATCGTAGTGTAATCACTCTTCTTCTGCTAAGTCTCACGTGCTATATTCCAAAGACTGAGAGCGCACTGTCACAGCGGAGACCTGTACACCAGCCAGGTATGTGACAGCGCGACCCCCTGCGCACAGCTACGGCGTGCTTAGATCCCACAGTGCCTAAGGGCTGCGGTCCACTGGTTTACGACATGGTATCGGTGATGATTGTGGGTATTCTAGCAATGCTTGTATGCTTGCGATAGAGTCCAGGGGTCTGCGGCTACGGCTGAGCGTCCTGATGAGCGATTCACACCGCTCTAGCGTTTAGCTGTAGAGTCCGTAGAGAGACTAGAGTCCACAGATGCATAACGCTACGGCTGGGATGCATTCTGTAAGTGTGCTGGTCTCGCAGAGAGGCCTACGGGTCTGCGTGTCCTGCGACGTAAGATGGTCGTGTTGCAGGATGCCACCACGTCGTGAAGGTCCAACGGCATCTCGCCAAGGATCTATCGGTTCTGATGGCGGAGATGGAGATGAAGTCCGTCCTCGCCACCACAAGCGCTCCACAGCGCGCCGCGAGCAGGCCGCGGAGGATCAGTTCATGCCCTACGGGGAAGAACACCGTGTTGGGGCCCACGGGTACCTCGATGCAGGTCCTCTGCTGGACGCTATGCCGGGTAATGCTGATCCTCCGGGGGAAGCAGAAGCTCAGGCCGCGGCGCACGGGACGCAGCCAGCACACCTCGCAGCGCCAGCTGTGTGGATTGCGCAGCAGGTACCGCCTCCAATACCGCAGCCTTCGCAGGCTGCGATATCATCGGGTGTAGCAGCTACGGCTGGATCGATTGATGTGAGTACGCTGGCGCAAGCGCTGTCGCTTACCATGCCCAGGCCAGCACCGGGAAAGTCTTTAGTAGAGAAGCATAAATTCCCGGTGTGGAACCACAAGTACGATCACTTCCGAGTTTTTAAGAAGGAAGTAGAGAGTTGGGCTAAGATGGTGGGTGAGAGTAGCTTACTGATTAACGATTCACTTGCTCAGAGCGGTCATGCTCATGAGCAGATTAAGCATTGGTTGTTTATTACCTTGCCGAAGGAGGATAGAGATTTCGTAGCAGACTGTAGCTTCGTCCATGAGGTCTGGTCGTTGCTGCATGCCAAGTACATGCCGTCAGTGGAAGTAGAGATACAGAAGCTGTATCACCAGCTCAGTAGTGCCCAGCAGGCTGGCAAGCCGCTGGAGAAGCATGCGAATTGTCGGAATTCAGCGGACCGTAGCCCTAAGGCACTGTGGGATCTAAGCATGGCGTAGCCGTGCGCAGGGGGTCGCGCTGTCACATACCTGGCTGGTGTACAGGCCTCCGCTGTGACAGTGCGCTCTCAGTCTTGGATTATAGCACGTGAGTCTTTGGCAGAGTAGAGTGATTACACTTTGATCAGTAGAGCCTATATAAGCGTTCAACCAAACGTCTCATACGGATACGATCAGAATCATTGTCTGCAGCACGCAATCTAGCATGCATTGCTCGTGCATATGGTAAGCCATCGGTGCATGGCGTCCCATAGCCACTCCGGATCAGCACCGTGCATCCACTCCATGCATGGTCACCGTAGTCCTGTGCATGGCTGGATCACGACACTCCCCCTAGACTAGGCTTGTACTACCGCAAGCTGTAGTCTATCTCTAAATTTTGCTAGTGCTGGTCCCGCCAACACTTTCGTAAACATATCAGCTAGCATGTCTACCGCGCTAACCCAGCTGATAGTTAACTCATCGAGTTCTACGAACTCGCGGACCCTCAGGTCCTTGACCCTGATGTGCTTGGAACGGTCACTAGAGATGGGGTTCACAGCTAGCAAGTTGGCACTCTTGTTGTCACCCCACAGCGTTGGCTTCACAGCCGACAAACCAAGATCAGTGCACAACTGCTTAGCCCACATCACCTCATTGGCTGTTGAACTCATAGCAATGAGCTCTGCCTCAGTTGTATCACCAGCCACAATAGTCTGCCTCTTCGAACGCCAGAACACACAGTTCCCATGCATCCGGACTACTACTCCTGACACGCTCTTCAAGCAAGCACCATTGGCGAAGTCAGCATCCGTAAATGCATCACCTCACATTCCCCATTGGAGCCACTAAAAGTCAAGCCAAGATCTATGGTCCCTCGCAGGTATCTCAGTACATGCTGGACAGCAGGCCAATGACACTTCGCACTCCCAGCCATATGCCTGGCCAAGACATTAGCCGGAAAGGAAATATCAGGACGCGACACAGCAGCCACATACTGAATGCTTCCTACGGCTTGCATAAACCTCTTATGCTCTGCGACAGTAGCCTTCTCCTGGCTAGGATCATCCTTCAAACTTAACACTTTCTGCTTTGGTACCAACGGCGTTGGTGCCTTTCTGCACTAACTCATACTGAACCTTTCCAGCATGTCCCTGATGTTCTTTCTGTGCGTTATGGTGATAGTGCGAGCAGACCGATCACGTATGACCTCCATACCCAGCACATATCCCAGCTCCCCCAGGTCACGACCCTCAAATGCCTCAAGGATCCTGCTGATGGCATCATCCATCTGCTCCTTACGACCGAAGATCAACAGATCATCGACCCATAAGAAAATAAGACATCGTCCTACTTTGCAAATAAACAGTGCGGGGTCACTGGCTGATCTCACAAAGCCCATTCTCAACAAGAGCTCTGCAAGCGCCTTATGCCATTCCCGAGCGGCTTGCTTCAGACCATACAACGCCTTTTTCAGACGCCACACCATACCAGAACCATCATCCAGTACAGGAGGTTGTGCCACATACACTTCCTCTTCCAGAACACCATTCAGGAAAGCACATTTAATGTCTATGTGTCTCGTCTCCAGATCCTCTACAGCACAAACAGACAACAGAGCCCTGAAGGTAGCATAACTGCCCACAGGTGCCCATGTCTCAAAGAAATCCACGCCTTCTACTTGCGTAAATCCCCTGGCTACATATCTAGCCTTGAATCCCTCAATCTCACCCTGTGCTCCTCGCTTAATCTTAAGCACCCACTTGCCTGTCACAGGCTTCACTCCTGCTGGGCACCGGACTAACTCGAACACATCATGTTCCCTTAAGGAGGTCAACTCATCAAGCATTGCTATGATCCACTGCTCACGATGGCAGCCTCTCATGGCTTGCTTCACCGTTGGATCGTCCAGCACAGCTTTGACCTTCTTCCTCGCAGCAGCTGCACGCCGGGACTCACTGCGGCTAGCAGTCTTGCCACTGCTCGGAATCACCTCCTGCCCCGTCGTGTTCTCTGCATCAGGAGTCACACTGTCAGCCGTAGCAAACACTCCATCCGCCAGATCACCGACGTCACTCTCCATATGGACTATTGTGGAGCTCCCAGCATCATCATGCTCACGTGCATCATCCGGGGAAATGCGCTCAACAGCAGCATTCTCACTTTCATTCACTCCCACAGCATGGACAGCAGGTCTTAAGGTTTTGCGAATCAATTTGAAAGGTTTTGGAACCCATCGAACCCTCACCTCTTGTGGTGGATCCAGATGTTCTCCGCTGCCTCCTGCGGCACTTGGTGCTAACTCTCCCCCTGAGCCAGCTCCGCCTGCCTCTGCTCCACTAGGCACATGCCGTAGCTTGCCGTGCCCCTGACTATCAACACGCTGTGGCATATGCCGTGGCTCATCATGCTCCCAGCGGACTGCACGTCCTGACACCGCTGACCCTTGCCTTCGGTCGTACCTCCCGTGGCTATCAGGTTTCGCAGGTGGGGGTGGCTCACTCGGCGCCTTGCCCATCGACCGTTGGACTCGCTGCGGTGAACGCGAGCGAGATCGAGACCGAGATTCTGAGGGCTCAGATGCCCCTGAGAACGACTCAGCCGAGTCACTGGCAGCCCCTGGCTGTTCCTCCCCCTCAGACTCATCATTCTCACTATCCTGTGGCTCAATGCGGCAGCCACTCAAGTCCAGCACTGCTCTATCCCGCGTAGGGATCACATCTCTCGGTCTGGTCTCAGCATTGTGCGGACCAGATGGTTGCTGAGCCACATCATACTCCCAGCGTGGTACCCCGGTCGCACAGTCTTTGGCCGTGTAAGCGCAACGCGCTGTCACCACCGCCTCACTGATCTCAGGCGTGTGCCACCGCTCATGCCTGGCTATCAGCTCAGAGCCTAAAACACGCGGTGAAAACGGCGGCTCACCCTCAGGCAACTCATCATCCGGCACATAGCGCCGATGCAACTGCCTGCCTGGTTCCCAGTGTGTGTGTGCCCCAGCGCTGGATGCTCCCCCTCAGCCCAATACACATTTCTGCCCCTCTCTGGCATCATGTGATCACGACTGGCTGGTGGTCGCACTGCCCTAACACTAGTTGATCTCAACCATTTCTGCATGTTGGGCAAGAAACCAACGTCAGGTACAACACGAGTATGCTCATCGGGCATGATCTCGAATTCTCCCAGCTCGTAGTTCTCCAACATGACCGGATCCACCGTAGCTTGCTCCGACCTGTGGAAACGTTTCGCGAACTCTCTCAGCAGAGCTGGTGGAGAAGCCGTATGCCTATACATACGCACTGCTCCCCCATTCCCTCGCTTCACGTAAGCTCTGTCCATGTGAGGACCAGCACCCGGTCCCATATAGAAACCGAGCACTCCTCTCTCATCCAGGTGTCTGAAGTACTCTCTCCGGGCATATACATACATCGGACACCCGAAAGGCTTCACCTGGGCCACCGCCAGATGGAACGTGTCCTCACTCACATTCCTGAACCATAACAGATATGGCACAATCTGTCTGACATCAACATTCTTCACACACTGGGCGACAAACTTCCCATCGCCCCTGGCCATACCCTCATCAGCCAGAGCCTGCAGACTCATCTGCTGAGCCTGAGCTCTCCTCGTCTGCAACTGTGCAGCTCTCACAGCCTCATTCGTTGACCACGGGTCACGACTGGTCTGCACATGTCTCTCCTCCAGTTTCTGCTTGGCCTCCTTCCGCCTAACACCCTCTAGAGCTGTGCTAGGCGTCAGGTTATGTGCATGCTTCACACACATATACGCCTCTGGCCACAGAAATGCAGGCACAGCTGCTTGCAGCAGGCTTGCCCTCACACTCCTGTTCAGCACACCGATCTTTCTCTTCACCATTCCGTTGGACTCATGCTGGCACGTGGCAGTGTACGTGTGCTCAATGCCACGCCATGCGAGGTACTGAGCCAGCTGGTTAGAGCTGAACTCACCACCCTGGTCAGTGTGCAGCCTCCGCACCCCAACCTCTCTATCATACACGATCTGAGTGCGGATTCGCTCAATCAGCAGGCATATCATTTCCGCAGCCCCACTCTTGGACTTCAGCGGAATCACATGGGAGTACCGGGAGTACTCATCCACCACTACCAGGATGTAGTTCATACCCCCGATTCCTACTGGCTTGATCTGCCCTGCTAGGTCAGCATGCAACACTTCTCCAGCATAGGTGGCATTCTCAGTCACCTTGCCCCCGTGCTGTGCTCTATCGCCACTTCTCTGTTCAGCCACGTGGCAACCATGACACTGAAGCGCTACCCCCGTAGGTTTCAGCATCTTCAGGTCATACAGTTGTGGGTTGTCTCTCATCAACTGGAGTACCCGATTGCCAGCATGGTGAAAAGCGATATGCACTAGGAATGATGGGTCAACCTGGAAGGGATAACCTTGTTCATTTGGTACACCGGTCACTGCAGCAACTTGCTGCTGCTTACGTACCCATTTCCCATTCCTATGAAACAAGTTATTCGCACTTGTCCAGGCTGCTCCTCTATCTACCGGCCGCATTTGCCATATCGGCCTGCCTTTCCCACAGAACCATGTCAGAGTAGGTTTTCCATCCTCATCCTCACCCTGCTCACAGTTCCTGGGGAACCCATAGCTCTGGTCATGAAACCCAAGCATCACTACCCGGTTTGCATGCTTGCCCGTATGCAAGTATATCTCAGACTTTTTCAACTCCTTTGTTGAAAGGATGTTGATAGGACTGGCCGGCACCCAGTAGACGTTGGTCAACTCTATGTCTACTGGTGTGATAGTGCCCTGTGCACTCACATACTCTCCCAGATTAGCTCTGATCGTGCCCACACCATACATGTCTAGCCTGCCCTGGTCAAGAGGCTGACACTGCGGCATATCTGGTGGCTTGATCTCGCAAAACATATCATAGTCAAAGCATATGTTTATGTCTGAGCCACTATCTATTAGGAAAGTGTACGGCATGTTGGGAGACGGCCCATCAGCACAGTCAGCTCGCAGCTTATCTAGGTCAACTACAGCTACCTGAGGGCCACCGCGGCCTCTGCCACGGCCTCGCCCTGCAGCTGCTTGCTTCTGCAGGAATTGTTTGACCTCTGCGGAGAGCAATGGACAATCCTTTTGCACATGTCCAGGCTTATCACAGTTGAAGCATTTCCTCTTTTCTGCTCCCCCTGCTGCCCCTGCTCCCACCGCTGCTACCTGTGGGGGTGAACCTTGGCGACCACCGTAGCGTCCACCTCGGTACCCACGTCCCCCATGGCGCTGTTGTCCACCGCGATCGTCCCGTGGGAATCGCGACGGACCCTGCTTGCTGTTCGTCTGGGCATGTGTCAACAGCGTAGACACTATCTGCTGCACTGGCATGGCCTGCAGCATGGGCTGCAACAGGCTGTACTCTTTGTCTACTGCCAGCAACCGTGATCTGTACAACTGATCAGACACAGTCTCACCCAGTCCTCTCATCTGGTTTACTATGCCCACCACCTCATTCACATGCTTCTCCAGCGGCTTGCCAGCCTGCTGGGTACTGCTGAGCTAGTGATACAGCTTCTGTATTTCTACCTCCACTGATGGCATATACTTAGCATGCAGCAACGACCAGACCTCATGGACGAAACTACAGTCTGCCACGAAGTCTCTATCCTCCTTTGGCAGTGTGGTGAACAACCAGTGCATGACTTGCTCATGAGCCTGGCTGCTCTGAGCAAGCGGATCATTGACTAGCAGGCTACTCTCACCCACCATCTTCGCCCAGCTCTCTACCTCCTTCTTAAATACTCGGAAGTGATCAGTCTTATAGTGCCACACCGGAAATCTGTTCTTCTCTACTAGAGATTTCCCCGGTACTGGCCTGGGCATGGCAAGCGACAGCGCTTGCGCTAGCGTGCTTACGTCAATTGATCCAGCCGTAGCTGGTACTCCTGATGACATCGCAGCCTGCGAAGGCTGCGGTATCGGAGGCGGTATCTGTTGGGTCATCCACGCAGCTGGCGCTGCGAGATGTGCTGGCTGTGTTCCTTGCGCCGCAGCCTGAGCTCCTGCTTCCCCCGTAGGATCAGCATTTCCCGGCAATGCTGCCTGCAGAGGACCTGCATTGGGATACCCGTAGGTCCCAACGCGCTGTTCTTCCCCGTAGGTCACGAACTGGTCCTCCGCGGCCTGCTCGCGGCGCGCTGTGGAACGTGTGTGGTGGCGAGGACGAACTTCTTCTCCATCCTCGCCGTCAGAGCCAATAGATCCCTGGCGAGATGCCATTGGGACTTCTCGGCGTGGTGGCATCCTGCAACACGACCTTCGTGCGTCGCAGGACACGCAGACCCGTAGGCCTTTCTGCGAGACCAGTACCCTGACAGAATGCAGTCCAGCCGTAGCGTTATGCATCTGTGTACTCTAGTCTCTCTACGGACTCTACAGCTAAACGCTAGAGCGGTGTGAATCGCTCATCGGGACGCTCAGCCGTAGCCGTAGACCCCTGGACTCTATCGCAAGCATACAACCATCGCTAGAATACCCACAAACATCACCGATACTATGTCGTAATTCAGTAGACCGTAGCCCGTAGGCACTGTGGGATCTAAGCATGGCGTAGCCATGCGCAGGGGGTCGCGCTGTCACATACCTGGCTGGTGTACAGGCCTCCGCTGTGACAGTGCGCTCTCAGTCTTGGATTATAGCACGTGAGTCTTTGGCAGAGTAGAGTGATTACACTTTGATCAGTAGAGCCTATATAAGCGTTCAACCAAACGTCTCATACGGATACGATCAGAATCATTGTCTGCAGCACGCAATCTAGCATGCATTGCTCGTGCATATGGTAAGCCATCGGTGCATGGCGTCCCATAGCCACTGCGGATCAGCACCGTGCATCCATGCATACATGGTCTCCGTAGTCCTGTGTATGCCACCATGCATGGTCTCCGTAGTCCTGTGCATGGCTGGATCACGACACAATGGACAATCCTTGCACATGTCCAGGCTTATCACAGTTGAAGCATTTTCTCTTTTCTGCTTCCCCTGCTGCCCCTGCTCCCACTGCTGCTACCTGTAGGGGTTGAACCTTGGCGACCACCGTAGCGTCCACCTCGGTACCCACGTCCCCCATGGCGCTGCTGTCCACCGCGATCGTCCCGTGGGAATCGCGATGGACCCTGCTTGCTGTTCGTCTGGGCATGTGTCAACAGCGTAGACACTATCTGCTGCACTGGCATGGCCTGCAGCATGGGCTGCAACAGGCTGTACTCTCTGTCTACTGCCAGCAACCGTGATCTGTACAACTGATCAGACACAGTCTCACCCAGTCCTCTCATCTGGTTCACTATGCCCACCACCTCATTCACATGCTTCTCCAGCGGCTTGCCAGCCTGCTGGGTACTGCTGAGCTGATGATACAGCTTCTGTATTTCTACCTCCACTGATGGCATATACTTAGCATGCAGCAACGACCAGACCTCATGGACGAAACTACAGTCTGCCACGAAGTCTCTATCCTCCTTTGGCAATGTGGTGAACAACCAGTGCATGACTTGCTCATGAGCCTGGCTGCTCTGAGCAAGCGGATCATTGACTAGCAGTCTACTCTCACCCACCATCTTTGCCCAGCTCTCTACCTCCTTCTTAAATATTCGGAAGTGATCAGTCTTATAGTGCCACACCGGGAATCTGTTCTTCTCTACTAGAGATTTCCCCGGTGCTGGCCTGGGCATGGCAAGCGACAGCGCTTGCGCCAGCGTGCCTACGTCAATAGATCCAGCCGTAGCTGGTACTCCTGATGATATCGCAGCCTGCGAAGGCTGCGGTATCGGAGGCGGTATCTGTTGGGTCATCCACGCAGCTGGTGCTGCGAGATGTGCTGGCTGTGTTCCCTGTGCCGCAGCCTGAGCTCCTGCTTCCCCCGTAGGATCAGCATTTCCCGGCAATGCCGCCTGCAGAGGACCTGCATTGGGATACTCGTAGGTCCCAACGCGCTGTTCTTCCCCGTAGGTCACGAACTGGTCCTCCGAGGCCTGCTCGCGGCGCGCTGTGGAACGTGTGTGATGGCGAGGACGAACTTCTTCTCCATCCTCGCCGTCAGAGCCAATAGATCCCTGGCGAGATGCCACTGGAACTTCTCGGCGTGGTGGCATCCTGCAACACGACCATCGTGCGTCGCAGGACACGCAGACCCGTAGGCCTCTCTCCGAGACCAGTACTCTAACAGAATGCAGTCCAGCCGTAGCGTTATGCATCTGCGTACTCTAGTCTCTCTACGGACTCTACAGCTCAACGCTAGAGCGGTGTGAATCGCTCATCGGGACGCTCAGCCGTAGCCGTAGACCCCTGGACTCTATCGCAAGCATACAACCATTGCTAGAATACCCACAAACATCACCGATACCATGTCGTAATTCAGCGGACCGTAGCCCTAAGGCACTGTGGGATCTAAGCATGGCGTAGCCGTGCGCAGGGGGTCGCGCTATCACATACCTAGCTGGTGTACAGGCCTCCGCTGTGACAGTGCGCTCGCAGTCTTGGATTATAGCACGTGAGTCTTTGGCAGAGTAGAGTGATTACACTTTGATCAGTAGAGCCTATATAAGCGTTCAACCAAACATCTCATACGGATACGATCAGAATCATTGTATGCGGCACGCAATCTAGCATGCATTGCTCGTGCATATGGTAAGCCATCGGTGCATGGCGTCCCATAGCCACTCCGGATCAGCACCGTGCATCCACTCCATGCATGGTCACCATAGTCCTGTGTATGCCACCATGCATGGTCTCCGTAGTCCTGTGCATGGCTGGATCACGACATACACGTCATTGCCACATCAGCTTGTCATGATGATCTCATGGCCGCGCGCGGGAGATCTCTGCTCAATTTTGTTTCCCTGAACAGTCTGCCACCAGGAAGTCACCTGTAGTCACTGCCCAGATGTGTCTACCCGTGTGCTGCCTGCACCAGTGACTCTGCTTTGTGTCGTTGTACTGCCTTGTGCCTCCCAGGGATGCCCGCCAGTACCGAGCTATAGATATTCCTCCGTGAGTGATCCTTGTTCGTCTTGAGTACCTCTGAGAACCCCCGTGTAACCTGACGGAAGCTCAACAGTGTACCTCCGTGTCCCATAGCCTCTGTCCCTGTCACTTGATCCCCCGAGTCCCCGTCTGGAACCCAACAGACAGCTCATCTGGTCTCGGTGATATTGTTCCTCTAGTTTATGGCATTAGGCTCAAGCGACTTGACCCGAAGACTCAAGGAGTACTTGAGGAATCACCCGACCTCTCGCCTCCCGTCGAACCTTGGCTACACCAGAGAGGCCATCCTCCAGGTAATGACTGACCCAGTAGACGTAAACGCGAACTAAGCTGAGCTCAGTCAGAGATTTTTGGATCTGACTGCAGCCGTGTCTATCCTGGCGTCCGCTCAGGCGAGCACACAGGCAGCTGTATCTGCGGCCCCTGTCGCAGGCGGTGGTACCTCGTCGACCACCGTCCAGCCGCAAAGCAACTGGACCCGCGATGTAGAAAAATTCAATAGTGATGGCTACGACAAAGCCAAAGAATTTGTGCGCAATGCAAAAGGCGTACGTCTCTATGTGCCTGCAAGTGTTGATTTTAGTACTGCAAGCAGTAACAACGTTGCCCTCATGGTTAGTAACAAACTGACCGGACCTGCGTCATTGTGGTACGGACAGTACGCACGCGCAAATCCCGCACATAGTTTCAACGAGTTCATAGAAGCGTTCACACAGCGTTTCATTAGTGGTCGCAAAGCCCAAGCGGCCATCCGCGAGGAGTTTTTCGATGTGGCCAAATACACTGGCTCCCTCAAGGAGTCTTACAAGCGCATGACCGAACTGCTGTCCACCTTGGAAGATCCGCCCAAGGACATAGACCAGATCTCAACATTGCGTAAGATCATACGTGACCCGACCATCAAACTTGAGATCGATCGTGCACAAACCACAACCCTCGATGAGGCGTACGTTGCAGCCGTCAATGCTGCAACAGCCGTGCGCAGTGCACGCAGCACTGATCGAGCTATTGGCCCGGCGCAACCCACGCGCCCACAAAGTTCTCGTCCTCCATTCTCAGCACAATCAGGCCGTGGTAACTTCAGACCACAGCGGCCTCCGTACCCTTCACGCCCACAAGCGCACTTCACTCGGCGCCCGCAATTCAACCACATGCATGTGCCGCACACCGCGCACAGTGCACCTGCCCACATGATGGCTCCGCCCATGCAAGCGACCGTCATGTCAGCAGCTTCCAACGCATTCCCACAGCAGTCAACTGCTTATGCACCGCCGATTCCGGTCATGCCTGGCTCCTTCATGCCAACGCAGTACCAAGAAGAGGCACCTCGCGTTGCACGTCTCGACGACGCTGAACGTCAGCGTTGTTACGAGCAAGGCCTGTGCTTCCGCTGTCGTCAATCCGGACACAGAGCCAACCAGTGTCCCAACTACCCGCAGAATCCCGCCTCCCACGGTCAGGGAAATTTTCGGAACTGCGGCGCACCGCGTCGCTAGGCAGTTCCATCGCTGCCGACGAACCTGCAGCTTCCGCGCCGGCACCGGTTGCACCACCGGTGTACAGTTTGTCATACGCTACTGTGCCAGATCCAAATGTGCACAAATGTATCCTTGTCGATGTGATGATTGCGGGTGCACCGGCCCGAGCTCTGATCGACACAGTTGCAAACACTTCGTTCATGTCAGAAGACTTCACACAGTCTGTCGGCATCGCATGTGATGTCCGCAATGCTCAGTCAGCTTCATTAGCTGATGGGTCAGCCGTGGTAATCAAAGGCGCCACGCCGCGTCTCACGGTTAAAATCTCGTCTGTGCACTCCAAGCATCAGTTCCAAGTGCTCCCCGCGCTTGATGGCATGGACGTTGTCCTCGGCATGGACTACCTCGCTGCCAACAATGTCATTGTCGAGCCCCGAAAGCTCTCCGTGTCTCTGCCCTCCACGAAGGGATTAGTTACTGTGAAGGCTGCCCCGCTGCAGCCAATGTTTCCGAACATGTCATCAATGCATGTTGACGTCGTGTCTGGTGCCAAGCTGGCGCGCATCATCCGTCATGATGCCAAGCATGACTCTGACTACTTCATCGGTTATGTCAAAGCATCTGTGTCCCGTGCATGTGAAGAAACGATCGAGGCTGAGCGCCCTGCCGCTTATGCCACATTCGAAACAGAGCTGCGCAAGCAGTAAGCTGATGTCATTCGTGACGAAGTCCTGTCGTAAACCAGTGGACCGCAGCCCTTAGGCACTGTGGGATCTAAGCACGCCGTAGCTGTGCGTAGGGGGTCGCGCTGTCACATACCTGGCTGGTGTACAGTGTTGTAATTCAGTGGACCGCGGCCTAAGGCCTGTGGGATCCTGAGCATGTCGTCATGCGCAGGGGTTGGTGCTGTCACATACCTTGCTGTCTTAGGTATCTGTCCGTGACAACTCCTGTACCTTCAGTTGGAGGATGAATGCACGTGAGTCTTAGGACAGTAGAAGAGAGAGTGATTACACTACGATCTGTAGAGCCTATATAAGCGTTCAATCAACGTCTCATACGGATACGATCAGAATCAATGTCTGCGGCACGCAATCTTGCATGCATTGCTCGTGCATATGGTCAGCCATCGGTGCATGGCTGCCCCATAGCCACTCCGGATCAGCACCGTGAATCCACTCCATGCATGGTCACCGTAGTCCTGTGCATGGCTGGATCACGACACTCCCCCTAGACTAAGCTTGTACTACCGCAAGCTGCAGTCTATCTCTAAATTTTGCCAGTGCTGGTCCTGCCAACACCTTTGTAAACATATCAGCTAGCATGTCTACCGTGCTAACCCAGCTGATAGTCAACTCGTCGAGTTCTACGAACTCTCGGACCCTCAGGTCCCTGACCCTGATGTGCTTAGAGCGGTCACTAGAGATGGGGTTCACTGCTAGCAAGTTGGCACTCTTGTTGTCGCCCCACAGCGTTGGCTTCACAGCCGACAAACCAAGATCAGTGCACAACTGCTTAGCCCACATCACCTCATTGGCTCCTGAACTCATTGCTATGAGCTCTGCCTCAGTTGTATCACCAGCCACAATAGTCTGCCTCTTCAAACGCCAGAACACACAGTTCCCATGCATCCGGACTACTACTCCTGACACGCTCTTCAAGCAAGCACCATTGGCGAAGTCAGCATCCGTAAATGCTTCCAACACCTCACATCCCCATTGGGAGCCACTAAAGGTCAAGCCAAAGTTTATGGTCCCTCGCATGTATCTCAGTACGTGAAGGACACCATTCCAATGACATTTGGCACTCCCAGCCATATGCCTGGCCAAGACATTAGCCGGAAACGCAATGTCTGGACGCGACACAACTGCCACATACTGGATGCTTCCTACGGCTTGCATAAACCTCTTATGCTCTGTGCCTGTAGCCTTCGCCTGGCTAGGATCTTCCTTCAGACTAAACATTTTCTGCTTTGTACCAACGGAGTTGGCGCCCGTCTGCACTCACTCATGCCAAATCTCTCTAGCATGTCCCTGATGCTCTTTCTGTGTGTGATGGTGATAGTGCGAGCAGTTCGATCACGTATGACCTCCATGCCCAGCACATATCCCAGCTCCCCCAGGTCACGACCCTCAAATGCCTCAAGAATCTTTCTGATGGCATCATCCATCTGCTCTCTGTGGCCGAAAATCAGCAGATCATCGACCCACAGAAAAATAAGACAACGTCCTACTTTGCAAATGAACAGTGCAGGGTCACTGGCTGATCTCACAAAACCCATATTCAACAAGAGTTCTGCAAGCGCTTTGTGCCACTCCCTGGCAGCTTGCTTCAGACCATACAACGCCTTTTTCAGACGCCACACCATACCAGACCCATCGTCTAGTACCGGAGGTTGTGCCACATACACTTCCTCCTCCAGAACACCATTCAGGAAAGCACATTTGATGTCTATATGCCTCGTCTCTAGATCCTCTACTGCACAGACTGATAACAGAGCCCTGAAGGTAGCATAACTGCCCACAGGTGCCCATGTCTCAAAGAAATCTACGCCCTCCACTTGCGTAAATCCCCTGGCTACGTATCTGGCCTTGAAACGCTCCAATTTCACCCTGTGCTCCTCGCTTGATCTTAAGCACCCACTTGCCTGTCACAGGCTTCACTCCTGTTGGGCACTCAACCAGCTCAAACACATCATGTTCTCTTAAGGAGGTCAGCTCATCGAGCATTGCCGTGATCCACTTCTCACGATGAGCGCCACGCATGGCCTGCTGCACCGTTGGATCATCTACTACGGCCTCGACCCTCTTCCTCACGGTAGCTGCACGCCTAGACTCACTAAGGCTAGCAGTAGGGCCACCGTTTGGAGTCACCTTCTGCCCCGTCGTCTTTTCTGCATCAGGAGGCACCACTGTCAGCTGCAGCTGACACTCCATCAGAACAGTCACCGACGTCATTCTCATCATCATTCACTACTGTGGGGCTCGCAGCATCACTCACATGCTCACGTGCTTCCTCCGGGGAAATGCGGCTCAACAGCAGCATCACTCACAATTGCTCCCACAGCATGGACAGCAGGTCTTAAGACTTTGCGAATCAAGTGAAAAGGTTTGGAACCCATCGAACCCTCACCTCATGTGGCGGATCCAGACGTTCTCCGCTGCCCCTCGCGGCACTTGGTGCTGACTCTCCCCCTGAGCCATCACCTCCTGTCGCTATTCCGCTAGGCACATGCCGTAGCTCGCCTTGCCCCTGGCCTCAGACCCAGATATATGCCTCGGCTCATCATATCTGTCACGGTCATCACGCCCTGACACCGTGGACCCGCGGTGACTTCGGGCCGCCGCCGTGACCGTCAGCTCGCACAGGTGGGGGTGGCTCACTCAGCTCCTTGCCCATCGACCGCTGGACTGGTTCCGCTGAATGCGAGCGGGATCTAGACTCAGACGCAGAGTCATCCTCACCTCCATCACTAGACTCAGTATCACTCACTTCCTCATCAGTTGGAAGCGGATGGATTATCACAGTCCCCTATGTGCAACACAGCCCTATCCCTCGTAGGGATTGTCTCTGCAGGCCTAACTCATGGTGTAAAGGCCCAGACGGCTGGTTTGCTGCATCATAGTCCCAGTGTGCCACCGCTGCAACATTGTCAGCCGCTGCATTGATCGCAGCGTGCTGCAACCACTGCCTCACTGATCTCTGGTGTGTGCCAGCGCTCATGTCGCGCCAGCAGCTCTGCACCCAACACTCTAGGGAGAAACTCGGCTCACCCTCAGGTAGCTCGTCTGTCGGTTTTGAAACGCCTGTGCAGCGTTCGTCCTGGTTCCCAGTGTTGATGGCCCAGACCCGGATCGCTCCCCCTCAGCCCAATCCACATTTCTGCCCCTCTCTGGCATCATGTGTTCACGACTGGCTGGTGGACGCACTGCCCGCACACTAGTGCTCTTCACCACTTCTTCATGTTGGGCAAGAATCAGCTTCCCGGCACTACACTGGTGTACTGATCGGGTAGGATCTCAAACTCACCCTGCTATAGTTCTTAGCACAACTGGGTCCGCCGTAGCCTCCCCCAGCCATGTGAAATCGCTGGCGCGAATCCTTCACTAGAGCAGGTGGACGCAGCCCGATGTGCCTGTACATCCGCACTGCTCCCCATTCCCCACGTTTCAACGTAAACCCTGTCCATGTGAGGACCTCCACCCGGGTCCCATATAGGCACCGAGGATTCCTCGCGCTTCCAGGTGCCTGAAGTGCTCCCTCCTTGGATACACATACATTGGACACCCGAAAGGCTTCACCTGTGCCACCACGAGACGGAAGTCATCTTCCTTGACCTTCCTAAACCACAACAAGTATGGCACAATCTCTCTGACATTCACATTTCTCATGTGCTGTGCCACAAATGCCAATTCTCTCCTGGCAACCAGCGTCTCACACAGCTCATTCAGACTCAGCGCATGCGCTGCAGCCTTCCTGACTCTCAGCTGCTTAGCCCGCTGCTGCACGTTCGTGGACCATGGCTCAGAGCTGGTGGCAACAAACCTATCCTCCAGCTTCTGCTTTGCCTCCTTCCGCCTCACACCCTCCAGTGCTGTGCTCGGCGTCAGGTTGTGTGCATGGTTCACGCACATGTATGCCTCTGGCCACAGGAATGCAGGCACTGCTGCCTGCAGCAGACTCGCCCGCACTGACGTGTTCAGCACACCGATCTTTCGTTCTACCAACCCATTTGACTCATGTTGGGCGGTGTCAGTGAACGTGTGTACTATCCCTCGCCACTCAAGGTACTGAGCCAGCTGACTCGAGCTGAACTCACCTCCTTGGTCCGTGTGCAGCCTCCGCACCCCTACCTCCTTGTCATAGACAATCTGAGTGCGGATGCGTTCTATCAGAAGACATATCATCTCCGCAGCACC
>UNSF01000225.1:0-65577 GCA_900538255.1 Ulva mutabilis
TGGGCTCGGTCGGCCCTCCACAACGCCCAGGGGAGCCAGTGTCATTCTTTCGCGGCCATCCCGTCGTGCAGCTCCTGGAGCCGGATGCCCACAGATGAGGGCGCCATGCTGCTTATTAACAAAGAGCTGACCACCGTCTGCCCTGCACCGGGAGTCACCACCTGAGGACACGGTTGCAGGCAAGTATCACGACAGGCACTCGTCTGAAGATCAGGAGGAGGACACGCATGCAAAGGCGACGCACCTAGGCTCACGAGCACTGCAAACTCGTCAGCTTTCATAGACGTCTCGTCGAATTTGTTCCCACACCGGGCGTTCAGCTCGCGGCCGGCGGGCGAGTTCCAAAAGGACTCTGGATCCTCGAAAGCCTCCTTGCGGTGACTCAAGATGGCTGGCAGCATATCTGGCTTGCAGACGAGGTCCACAAAGGTGCCCTCATTCCCGAAGTAAAATGCGCTACGCTTGGGGGAGACATGACCTCCCGGGCCACGCTTGAATCGGGGGTTGTTGCAACCCGGCCGCTGGCAGACCTCATCCGCATGGACCGCGTGTGAGTCACCCGGGATGTCCGGGAAGAGTTCCCAGCAAGCGTCACAGATGTGCCGCTCACAGTCATGGCTATCTTCAACAGCGAGCGCACAGCAGAGCATGTGGTACGATTTGGGGAACAGGTTTCCCTCTGGTAACAGCAGGAAATGCACCATCTGGCAGAATGAGTCCATGGCCGAATTCGTGATACGATGCTCTGATGCCAGCCTTGCCAGCCACACAGCAACCTCACGTACCTTGACCGAATGCCCGGCCACGATGGAATGTGCCAGGCGGAAGTTGAGATAGGCACCGGTGTCTCGCCTGGGCGCCTTCACGGGCTCCTCCTCCTCCTCCTCCTCCTCGTCTGGTTGTTCATCATCTGGCTCCAGGGCGTCATGCCATTCCTCCCCATCTTCGTCGCCGAGCTGATCAAGCCCATCGTACTGGGGGTCTACCTCGACGGGAAGCGCAGCCGCAGCGATGAGGTGTACCTGCAACTTATTGCTGGATTGCATATGTTGAAGGAGCGGTATGCGCGGCTGACACCATCATGCGATATACACATGTGCACAGTGACAGGGCAGTATCAGCTTACCGGTGCCTGTGGGATTGCGGGGTCTCCGACCGGGACGAGGTAATCGTGTGGATCTGATTCCGGTGGAGGAGGGGTACTGGTGGAGGGAGGGGTGCTGGTGGTGGTGGCAGGGGTGCTGGTGGAGCGAGGGGTGATGGTGGAGGCGGGGGATCTTGGGGCATGGGTCCCCCGATATCTCGCGGGTCTTGTGTAGTGCCCGCGAGCTCTCTTGCTCCAATGCCGTCCAGGATCGCATCAGCACTTGCCTCGCGAGGGAAGCGCAAGCCATCATCAACTACCGCACAGTGATTGAGCAGAGGCGAATCAACGGACCGTGCAGCAGCTGATCTCCACGCCGCAGCCCGCTTAGGACAAGCAGTGACTCTAAAATGGCGCTCCGCATGAGCGACATTATTGAAAAAACCTAGACAGTGATCACACTTGAACAAAGACCTAGAGTCTTTGGTTTCCGTAGGCACACGGCGCATCCCATACTGGGCGAAGTCATCATCGATCTCTTGAGCTTTGCGACGGACCTTCTTATTGGGCTCGCCTGCCATCGTGTCACGACTGGTGGGATGAAGTTAAAGCCTATATAAAGGTTGATGACGGGTCCGCGCAAGCTATGTCGGAGCGCATCCGGAAAGCCACCGGGCAGCAGAGCGTCACGCACTGCACACCACTTCCTGTAGACACACCCCGACTTGACGGGGGTGGTCGAAACGACACCCTCTGCCCACACCCGCGTGTGAACGCTTCCTTTGAGGGTGGAGCATGTACAGTCTTCTACGCCCAGTCTTCTATCATGCCTATTGATATATCTCGCATAACTAAGTTTTGTTCGACTCGATTTTGCCAGGGTCTACCGTCGTCGCCACAGGAGTACGTTGTGCAAGATGGGCCCCACCGACGGACGAGACCACGATCATGCTGCAGTACGATATCGTCTACTATCAAATTGCGTATTGTGTGAATTCTGCTGCCCTTATTATAACGACTGGGCCCCAACAGCCGGCCCGCGGTAACGCCAAGTAACAACTGCACGGCTGTCAACTAGCCGGCGCTTGTTGCAGTGCCGGCGATGCTCCACCGTTTGAATGGAAGTCTGCTTATTCTAACACACCAATGGGGGAGGGCTGTGGCAGACACTATCTTTCGGCGTGTGGTGCGAAGCGGCCCTTCAGCAGCGCGACGCTGCGGGTGACAAGCAGGCCTAATCCCACATATTACATCGAATACAGTATGCTGACTTCAATTCGCTTATGATGTCGCTATGTCAACTGCCGCAGCGGCTGTGGGGAAGCAGGCGGTATGGTTACCGCCCTTCACCTGCACGCTGGCCCTGGAGCAATCCCCGGTGCTCACTGCCCCGCAACGCTGTTTCTAAGGACCACTGGTGCGTATGATATCAACCGTGAGTGGGCGGAAGGCGTCTGTGTCGCCATGGGTTACGTGGAAGCCACGATTCCTGCGGTCGACCGACAAGATACAGAGCATCTTGAAGGACATCCCAGAAGGTATGAAGGCGTCGCTGGATCGCTGTAATGATGCGAAGATTGTAAAAGACCTCTTCGTGAAGTTCGTGAGGGCAAGCAAGCCAGGGGCCATCATGCTACAGTCGGTTGTTGAGGCGTTCGACATGTTGGCTGAGACGGTGCGCTTGCCCTCCTCCCGCACGTACGCTGCAACGAACCGACAATCACCGTGCTGTCTATGTTCCTAAACGTGCACGCCGCACGTCCAGCTGATACAGCCGTTTTCCTGCCACCGAATCCCATCCGGACATTGCGTCAGTATCTCGATCGGGCCGGATGAAGTGACTACCACAGCTCGGTTTTGCTGATGCAGTGGTCGATGTACTTTTTCCAGCGCACTGGTCTCGCAGATGTGGAGTGGTATTAACATCGAGCACGGGGGCTAGCGGTCCAGGTCATTCTGTTCTGCCATGCATCCCATTCGGCGGTTGCATTGCCATGCCACGATCGTCGTTTCAGATGGTAGGCACGACAGCGGCTGGTGTGGTGCAGCTTCATGTGTCACAGGTGAGCCTGGTGGCGTCCGGCGGGTCGTGGTCGATTGGGTACAATCGACCATCGTGGCGTCCGGGGTGTCTTGGTCGATTGTAGCCGTGCAGGGCCCACATAATGTGTTCGTGCTTGATGCGAGTCACCATAGATGCATTGCCCCAGAACATGGTGTGCATGTTCCGCAGGACCACAAAGACTTCTTTGCCGGCTCCACCATGTCAGCCGCTGAACAGCAGGGTGCAAGGAACGCCATCGAGCTCTGCCGGAATCTATCCAAAGCCTGGACGAGCATGTGGAAGGTAGCTGCAAAGGAGCATGGTATTACGTACGCGCCGTCTATCTCACCTGTCGTGCGGGGCAACTGTTCGGAGCCATGCTTGTATTGATTATGGGTCCGACGCAGGTATGCTGATGTGCGCAAACGTGCATCAAGTGTTAACAGCGCCATAGATAAGGAGTACGGTATCAGCACTGGGCAAGAGATGCCTCCTACCCGCCTCGAAGCTAAGCTGTTGAGGGCCTTCACTACAAAGTTGGTATGCTGCCCGTGCAGTGTGCTACGATTGGCTGGTACTTGGGGTATGCGTGTAGAGTGTCAAAGCGTGTACAATGGACGTTGCTGAATCTGATTACCTATGCAAGCCGCAGTAAGCCGTAGCGATGTCCTGCTTGCTGCTTTGCGCGGCTCTGTGCCTAGACACGTCAATGTATGTGACCTGCAGGTCCCGAATCCAGATGATCCAACTGCAGCCCCCCGCACGTGCGAAGAGTGGGCCATGGATGGGATTTATGCGGTTCCTGCTGACCTGTTGGAAGATTCAGAACAGAGACCTGTGAAGCGCAAGGCATTGAAGAAGGCGCCGCAGGTGGCAGGACAGACTGCAGCCGAGGCCGCAGAAGATGTGGCTGAGTCACCCGCGAAAGCATCCGAAACGTCACAGGATGTGGATGAGGCTGATCAGGCACGCTTCCATCCATTTGCTAGTATCGCACGCTGAAGTTGCCAATACACTGAACCTGACAGGTAAGTGGCTGGTACAGTGTCGTGCGCCTACAGGTTGTATGCATTCAGGTCGAACACCAAATCACTTGTAGCGTTGCCAACCCAGTGTCATGTGTAGGGAAAGGCCGTCCGCCGCAACCTGAATGTTACCGACGATGTTGAGCAGAGCCAAGCTGTGGCAAACAGCCTGTCAGCTCCCGCATGTTCGACAGCCGTACAGGCCTCAATTACCAGGCCCTCACACCAAGCTGCAGTTTATCCAGCCCCAACAGTACGTCCTGACTTACTTTTGTGGCTGCTTTTGATACTCCTCCACCTGTACCCAAGCCTGCCATCCACCACCACCTGCCAGGTCAGACCGGAATACAGCGGACAATATCCAACATCAACAGCACGTTGCTGTACAGGCCACATGGGCGCGTGCCTCAAAATTGCAGGACACAGTGACTAAGCTGAAGAAATTGCTCGGACCTGCAGCTGACGGGCCCCCTGAAACATCAGGGCCAGACGCCGGGATATGGCAAAAGCTACTCGCTACTCAGGTAAGATCCCTCTCGCAACATGTACCTTGCATCTGTGTTGGGATCTGGTCTGTTGTGATGTGAATCACAATTACTGTGGTGTACAAGTCATCGGGAACAGGTGCAAGCTTGTACAGTCGCCTCACACACATTATCTTGCAGGAAGAGTTAGCCAACCTTGAACGCGAGATTGCGGCAGCGCTGGAAGAGGCTATGAAGTAGAAGTCCTGGAGCCATTGCGGCGCACACAAGGCCTGCAGGCTTGCTTTCAGCCGCCAACGGCAGCAGTGTTGACGTCGCAGCATTGGCGTGGCCGTGAACAGCATGTTAGGAGAGCAGATGAGGGTTATGTGCAGCAAGGGGGCAGGGGGCAGGGGTAGGGCAGGGGGGGATGGCTAAGGCAAGGGGCATGTGAGAGGCCGTGCAGCGGTCTGCAGCGGTCCTCGTGGCTCCATGGGGGCTATGTGGTCGATTGGGCACGATCGACCAAAGTGGCGCCCGGGGTGCCTTGGTCGATTGGGCACGATCGACCAAAGTGGCGCCCGGGGTGCCTTGGTCGATTGGGCACGATCGACCAAAGTGGCGCCCGGGGTGCTGCGGTCGATTGGGCACGATCGACCAAAGTGGCGCCCGGGGTGCTGCGGTCGATTGGGCACGATCGACCAAAGTGGCGCCCGGGGTACTGCAGTCGATTGGGCCCAATCGACCAAAGTGGCGCCCGGGGTGCCTTGGTCGATTGGGCACGATCGACCAAAGTGGCGCCCGGGGTGCTGCGGTCGATTGGGCACGATCGACCAAAGTGGCGCCCGGGGTACTGCAGTCGATTGGGCCCAATCGACCAAAGTGGCGCCCGGGGTGCCTTGGTCGATTGGGCACGATCGACCAAAGTGGCGCCCGGGGTGCTGCGGTCGATTGGGCCTCCAGGCCTTTCTTGCATTTAGGATGTCCCTAAGCTGACCTCGTCCCCTAGGACTCCGTAAGGATTCATGCATGCCTGACTTAGAGTCCTCAATCGTAGATGTAACAAATCTGAGTGATGCCCTGGTGACGTCACACTCCATCATCGGGATGTCCCATGACTGTTCCGTGACATCCCTGTTATGCAACCTGTGTCCCCCAAGGATCCTCAGCCCATCTGGCACAGGTCCCGCAGCTGTCCTTGCTCTGTCCCTCGTCAACTCCACGTCCTCTCGGACAGTCCTCATACCGTCCTCTAGCAGTCGCTCCACTGTCCTTTCAGAGTCCCTATGGTGCCCTTCCGGCGTCCTGTAAGGATGTCCCGAAAGTGCTGGCACCATAGTTATAGTGGTGAGCCACGCACTGCTAAGGGGGGGAGACGGTGCAAGAAACAGAAACTCAATCGAGAAACTGTTGTGAATATCCATCCTTCGGCACAAGCTGTCAAAGGCTATGTGGTTCACAATCTACTTGCCCGTTGCCGACAAGGTTGCGAACAGATGCAGCGATCAGACAAGAAACGCTTTGACAGACTAAAACTGGTAAAACACCAGGACGGATTGTACTGGACGACGAATGATCGCCTGTACATCCCCGACGTTGAAACGTTGAGAACAGAGTGCATAGAATCAGTGCATTCGCACCCGCAGTATGGTCACTACGGGGTGGCTCGTACGATCAAAATGGTGAGAGAGGGTTTTCACTGGGAGCGCGTGTCAGTAGACGTGGCGAAGTTCGTAAAGACTTGCGATTCGTGCCAGCACGTCAAGGCGTCGCACCAGTTGCCACAGGGCGAATTACACCCTCTCCCTATCCCCGGTCGACGATGGGAATCAGTGTCTTTAGACCTGATAACTGACTTGCCTGTAACTGAGCGGGGTTACAATACTATCGTGGTCTTCGTTGATCGCTTGTCGAAGATGGTGCACCTGGCGCCATGCACAAAGAATGTCACTGCCACAGATCTGGTCCACCTGTTTGAAGATATAGTGTGGAAGCTGCATGGAATTCCCAGCAGCATAGTGACAGACCGGGACGTGCGCTTTGCGTCGTTTTGGGAGCCCATGTGCGAACAATTCGGCATTGAGCACAACAAGTCCTCAGGCAAGCACCCCCAGTCTGACGGTCAAACAGAAAACGCCAATGGTGTGTTAGAGGATACACTCAGGCATTTCGTTGACGACTCGCAGAAAAACTGGGATACGCTGTTGCCAGTGGCAGAGTTCGCCATGAACAATGCACACAATTCGACCATCGACAACACGCCGTTCATGCTGAACTACGGGCAGCATCCCGACACTCCCATCTCGCAAGTTTTGCGCAAAGAGAATGCGAGAGTGAACAAGTTCGTCGGCAGGTGGTCTGAGCAACTACAAGTTGCCAAGAGGTGCATAGAGGCAGCACAGCAAAGGCAAAAGGCCTCGGCTAATCGCCGCAGGAGACCGGCAGAGTTGCTAGAGGTTGGAGACCGAGTGCTGGTCCACATCAAACACTTCAAGCTAAAGCAAGGCTTCAAATTGAAGCTAGCCCCCCGGTACTTAGGCCCTTTTCCGAGTACAGACGTGATTGGTCAGCATAGGCTCAGCTTTCGTGTTGAGTTGCCAAGCCCGTTGCATCGCATGCACAATGTATTCCATGTCTCGTCACTGAGTAAGTACCATGGCGATGGTCCTTATCAGCCGCCAGCAATTTCGGAGGTAGAGGACTCTGAATTGTTCTTTGAGGTTGATCACATCTCTGATACTAGGGATGTGCCTAGACGGCAATACCATGTGCATTGGGTAGGCGGCGGCCAAGGCTGGCATGATGCCATGCTTCTACATGGTTGCGACCATCACATCCGGGACTTTTGGTCGAGCCGCAACCAAGAGCCACCGACAGACGCTTTCCCATTGTCGTTAGACGAGCTGACTGACTTGCTTGAGGGCAAGCAAGAGGCTTAGGGCGGGAGCTCTGTGACGATACAAGCTGTACGCGGCAGCACAGTCTTCTGGAAGCCTTCAGAAGGTCCTCGAGGAGGCAGAGATGCTTCTCTGACCTTCCGCGCACATGCCTGTGCCGAGGTTGCAGTGTTATGTGGTCACCAACACTGCTTACGTGAGCATGCTCGAGAGAGCATGGCTAACGTGAGCGTAGACCCTTCTAGAAAGGGGTGTTGGCGTGTGTGGGGATTAGCACATTGCATACGGGCTAAAGGCAGGAGTCGCACACAGGCCGGAACACTATATAAGCGCTATGGTGTGCTGGCTGGACCTTAGAGGGTTTACACAGTACAGCTTGACACAACCCAGGTACAATCGGAGTACCGTCACAGTGGCCATGCATCCCGGGGCCGTCTGAGTGCCCCGCCGAGCCCGCGGAATGGGCGGGCCTGAGCGGCGGAGGGTCTGCCATCCGCATGTCACGGCTGCAGAATGCAGTCAGCCAAGCCGACTCTGACGCCCGTGCGGCTGCGCTGCTTGCAGCGCTGGATCAAGGGACGCGCAGCCCGTCGTCACCGACACACGAACAGAGCCTGAACAGCAAGGCGCGCCTGCATGTTGCGCAGGCTGGATGGCCTCAGCTTTCCTGAATGCCAGGCCCGGTGCGACTGACCTGACTGCCACGGAGTTCCGCGTGAATGTGCGCTTGCGCCTAGGTGCACTGCTCTCCGGGTAGGAGGCGGACGGCCACTGCGTGTGCGGCCGGGCATTGCCTGCTGATGGTTCGCATGCCCTCGTGTGTTACACAGTGATAGATCTAGGACTCAGCAGCGCCGAGGCAACAGACCAGGCAACAAGCAAACAGACAGACCGGCCACCGCAAGCACCAAGGTCACGCCCTCGTGTGCAATGCGGTCTGGCGCACGGTGGTCGCCCGCCATGATGCGATCACGCAGGCATGGCGCCGCTTCATCATGCGGGCGGGCATCCACACGTCTCTTGAGCCCAAAATGAAGAGCCTCCCGCGGTACCCAGATGTGCCGGGCGCGCGGCCGCCCGCGCAGCCGCCCGGCCCCTCCTGTGAGCCTGCCAGCTGTGCTGCCGCTGGTGCGCTCACTCCACCCACCCCGCCCCCCAGTGCCTCGGCCGTGCCTTCAACCCCATATGGCACCCAGACGCTGGCGCGTGGGAGCAGACCTGAGAACGGTGCATTCGCCTGCAGCTGGAGCCCACACAGGTAGCACCCAGGGATATGTATACCGTTGGCATGGCGGGGGGTGAATGTTTCATGTTGACGTGCTCGTGCAGATCTGGTGTGATAGCCTGCACTCATGTTCAGCATTGCTCCATGAAGTCAGAGAGATCACAACCTGACGCTGCTGAATAAAGCATAAACATATGTGCAAGGCACGCTACACAACCACCATCCCTCCTCCTCCCTCCCTCTTCCCTCCTTCCAGCGCACGTCCGCCATTTCTCCTCTGCCCCCCTCCCTGGACACCGCTCGTGCTGCCAGGCTGGCTGTGGCTGCATCTCCTGGGACCGTTGCCTCGCGGCCTCGGAAATGGCCGTAGCGCGCGCTGTCGCGCCCGTGCAGACTGCTAGTGTCGAGTCGACGACCGCTTTTGGGCCCGGCGCGTGCTTACTGTGTGTTTGATGTGCGCGTGGCCTGCGTGGTACTGCGTGGTGTGTGCGTGTCTGCTTTCGCGCTGGCGTTAGCTCGTTCTGGCATTTGCTCGTGCAGCGCGTGGCCCTGGTGCTTGCGGTGGCCGGTCTGTCTGTTTGCTTGTTGCCTGGTCTGCTGCCTCGGCGCTGCTGAGTCCTAGATCTATCACTGTGTAACACAGTATTGCATGTACATGTGTTCTGTTTGCGCATATGCATGCGCTGCCATGATCAGGAACATCATGCTGCTCGGCAGCAGACCAGAAGGGATGACTCGTGTATACATCATGAAGTGTGTTACACAGCGATAGATCTAGTGACCTTGGTGCTTGCGGTGGCCGGTCTGTCTGTTTGCTTGTTGCCTGGTCTGTTGCCTCGGCGCTGCTGAGTCCTAGATCTATCACTGTGTAACACAGCGATAGATCTAGGACTCAGCATCAAGTGGCATCCCCAGTTCCGAGCTTCACCATTTTTCACCATTTTACACAGTGGATTGCTTGATTGCTTGTTGTAGTGATTGCTGCTGGGCTCCTGCGCCTCTGTGTACCAAAGCGGGCTTACATGAGATGGCACCATTTACATGAGATGGCACCACGCTTATTGCTGCCTGCTTATTGCTGCCTGCTTACCGGCCTTTGGTTGTCTGCTTGCCTACTGTTGCCTTCGGGCAACGGCGAGCCGTTACATCACCCCCTGGCAGATTGCACCACACCACCGGCAGTGCTCTTGTGCACAGTCTTTGTTACACTGTGGTGGATCTAGAACTGTGATCTAGGACTCAGCAGGTCCGAGGCAACAGAGCACTCAACAGGCAAACCATCACAAGGCCCAAGGCTTGTGCACTGTCTGTGTTACATGGAGGAAAGCACAACAGGAACATCAGGGAACCATTAGGAAAGCAGACAACCAAAACCCTGGCAAGCAGACAGCAACGAGCAACAACTGTCTCAGGCGAACAGCCATACCACCGGCTTGTCAGCCTGTGTACGTATGCCCAAGCTGGCTGCAGAAGCAGAGCCCTCTGGAGCTATCTGCAGCCACTGCTGGTGTTACACGGAGATGAACGCAATAGCCCGGCAGCGAGGGCAACGGAAGGAAAGTAGACGGCCAAAACCCCCGAAAGTAGACACCAGCAAAAAGCAATCACTCTCCCAGGCGAAAAAGCCACAACGAACCGACACAGCCGACACAACCACACCCACGCACCCACACGCACGCGCACTCCCGCACCCCTCCACTACGGCACCCGCGCCACAACCGCGCACAGCAACAACCACCACCGCACTACTGCCCACCCCAGCAAAACCAGCCACCACCGACCCCCCTACAGCAGCACCCCCACTCCATCCTGCCCCACTGGAGCATTCCATCACGGGCCCCCCGCACATGAGAGCCCGGGGGCGCACGCCCCCCACAGTGCAAGGCGTACCAGCCCTCCCCCTCCGGCCGCCCGACAGGGGCCTCGGGGCGGGGCGCGAAGGGCACTAGCGGCGCCGCATCACTCCCCCCACGGTGGCTCGCGGGAAGGTTCGGCGGGCCAACACGACCAGACGCGGGGCCGGCCTGCGCTGCTGCGCCTCACGGGTGTGCACGAGGGCTGCACCATCAGCTGCAACCCACTGCTTCGAGGCCGGCCCGCCATCTGCCAATGCATTCTCTCTACCTCTGCGCGCAAGATCTAGATCTACGCCCGTCCGTTCAAACGAAATTCTGCACGACTGAACATCAGCATGCGCTTCAATCGGAATCGGCTGTGTGCATTTGGCCAGCATGGACAGCAAGGCAATATCTATGTACATTCTGACAGCCGTCTAGGGCACGCATCGTGCTACAGTGGTGTCGCATCTCTTACGCCAAGATAGAACTTTGGCGCTGCTCTTGGCCTCGACGTCACACTGATCAGCAATCTCTGAATTTCTGCCATCTATGTACACTAGCGGCAAGCTGAACGTAGCGTTGGTTGCTATTTTTCTTAGAACTGGCACACGGGATAACTGGTACACGGGATAGTAGCGGAGCGTGAGGACGGATTTCGTCGCCAGCAGCTTCGCCACGCGCATGCTCGCCAGTCAGGCGCAGGAGATACAGCTACTTGGGACTACTTCGGATCATATTGTAGTCGCAACACGCCAGGTTCGCTCCTTTCGTGCATTCATATGTGCTCACCCGTCAAACCCCAGTGCTGAGCACTGCAGCTGAGCAGTGCCGCGCAGCCCTCCGCGGATCCGGAGACACCGCACCAACTTACTGATCCTCGAGATTGCATCGATATGACACACAACTAAAGTCAAGGATACATAGTGCGGACAGTCTTGCCAAATCTGAACGCTTTGCTCCCCAAGTGGTATCTGCCATTGCTGCTCTGGACAACTGTGCACAAGTGCACCGAGGAATGGTCTGTGAACGATTCCCATGCTGACGACCAGCGTGTTCGCTCCGAATGGTGCTGATATACATAAACGATTGTTCCAGTCCGGCGATAGTGGGCGTGCGGTTGCCCTGCTGGGCTTCAGCAAATGTGCTCGCTGTTGCTTGGCAGTTGCAGCTGTTCAAAGGGACGTTCCCTTCAGCTGCAATGCCAGTCAGGCACAGATTTGAATCACGCCTCCAGATATCTGATCGATCTTCCAGACTTCCCGACAACACTTCTGTCCATGCGCTAGCCATGTGTCATTTGATTCACACTGTCATGACACAACTGTTGTCAAGCCACTAGACTAGAAGCGGGTTGCGGTGTGGGTTGCTGTGCGCTTCAGAGCAGAATAGGTGGTGCAACAAATTATCTTGGAAGGGCTGTCCGTATATCATGTGTCCGGGATGGCGGCGTGAACACTAGAGTGTATGTTTTGTGCGCCATAATGTACCGCTGGCTTGAGATCTGGCCCGAAGCGCACTGATGGCCAATCATACACAACCTTGTGTTACACAGTGTTAGATCTAGGACTCAGCATTGCCGAGGCAACAGACCAGGCAACAAGCAACCTTGTGTATGTGCCCGCCAGTCGTCGACGTCAGTGTTGCAACCAGGCCTGTAAGGAGCCGCTCTATCCTTGCTTCCCAGGAACCCTGTAAGATTCCTGGCCTGTCGCCATCCCAACATGGGAGGAGCTGCTGTATATCTGTGAGTTTATAAATCTGTTTCGGAGTGAGAATATGACTGTGTGCGTGCCTATGGGGCCTTCTGCCTGTCTGCCACTGCCGCGGCGTGTTGCTGTTATGCATGCCAGTTGTTCAACCGCTTGGTTACATGTCAGCAATGGCCTTCTCTGAAGGGCTGTTCCGCTGATCTCACATATGTAACAACATCCACAAAGTTGGCACATCCACAACGCTGGCAACGCTGAATCTACATATGTTGCTTCACCTGTCTAGGATGGCTGCAGTGGAGTCGCCGTAGCACACTCCACACCACCCTTCACGGCGTACCACACCACCGATCCCCCCAACAGCCGCCGCCACTCCATCCACCTCTCCCTTGCTTTTGCAGTCAATGACAGCCACCTCCGAACGCAGCTGCCCTGTCACCCGCTCGCACACAGATGCTGACCATGCTCCACTGTGCAGCCGCAAGACAGCTGTGGCTACCCATTGCACGTGGCCATCAACGAGATCCTCCAATCGGAGCACTGCTTTAGACCGTGAAGTCTCCAAGCGTGGCATCAAACCCTTCCGGCTCCTCTATTTCACCCCCCTTCCCGCTCCTCCTTTCAGCCCCCCTCTATGCTTTCCTCTGTGCTGATGGCCGCCATCAGTGCTTTGGCTGCGGTCGGCGATGCCCGGATGCTCTGCACGTCTGACCAGGATTGCTACGGGCGCCAAGTCGAAGGCGGCACGGAAGCTAGCACCACCATGGGTCTTGGCAGTGGCGCTGGCGCCGGTGACAACTTACATGAGACAAGCTTTGCCTATGGCCGGAAACTGCAACAGTCGCCGCGCACGGCATGGCTCGCCAGCTGCCGTCGCATGCACTCTTACCGGGAGTACGCCCTTATGATGAGATCTGATCAGACACTCTTCCTTTTGCCCGTACCACCCTGCCCAACTCATCAGTATGAAAAAAGCGTATTTTGGGCTGTACCAAGTGTTGACCTGCGCCTGGGTCTTGTGTAGCTACAGCTGACGAATCCTGTCCTACTAGTTTTTGGTGCTTGCCTGCGGATTTGAGCCAGCGCGGGCGCTTTAACACCTGGACACCGGTATCGTTTGTTGCTGACATCTGTTAATGTCTTGTAACTATTTCCGCTTCAGCCACTGAAAGCTGGCCCACTGTATATGTACATGTCGGACGCGCTATGACAGCGGACATGCGCCATGCTTTGGCGTTGCCGCCACGCTCATCTTTGTCGATCCTGAGGGCTAGTCATGCAATGAACGGGCTTGATTGATTGATTGACTCGGCTGTGTTTGATTGGTACCGCTCATCTCCTCATGCTTGACTGGTTGACTCATTGAGATTGCAATTGCTCTCGTGCAGGTGCGTGCCGGTGTGCCCACGCTGTGCGACCGGCGCGACTCGGGGACTCACAGTTGGCATCTGCCGTCGTAACGGTATGCAGTTCGACTGCCGCCGAAACACAGGCAGCCACCGCGAGTTTGTGACAGCCCTCACTGGCACACCGCCGCTTTTTGAGCTCGAAACATCACTTGTCCCGGATGACGACGATTACGGTGTAATCGTGGATGATTACGATGACGAGCCGTCAGCGAGCCCAGGGCGGATTCCGCCGATCCTCGTCCCTACAAGCAAGGTGTCGCCAACCCTACCGCCGGCACCACCGCCGGTGCCACCGCCAGTGGCTCCCGCAGCAAGCAGCACGACAGCCCCACCGTTGCTGCTGAGCAGCGTACCACCTGGAGCTGATGTGCCCGGCTGCGGCGAAGGCTGCCGCCCGGTGGGCTCGGTAACAGGGGTATGCATGACTGGCGACCGCGAGAGTGTTTGCATCCTGTAGCCGCATGTGGGGCCATGCGCGACCACACATGTCTCGCAACAAGGCGAGACAGTTCACAATGACAATCGCGAGGAGCTCTGAAGGTCCTACGGGGGTCATGGCGATACACGTGGCATGTGAAGCTGCATGCACATGTGTTTGTGTGCGTGTGGGATGCCCAGCCTTGAAGATTGTCTCCCGGGTGTCGTCTTGCAGCACGGTGTGCACAGCGTCCAGCACAGCACGCAGCGCACGTTTGCAACATGTGGGCGCTGATGGAGATGGCATGCAACATCGCTATGATTTTGCAAAGTTTATGGGGGAAGACCTTTCTATTTGCGGCATCCATTGTTAGGCCGTGATGTGCCAGACATCTGTGCTGATGCCATGTTACTGCCACCAAACGCGTATACACTGCTGTACTGCAATTCAGACGACTCAGCAATTCTGCAGCGGAGTGGTTTCACCGCCTGAGGGTGTCTATGTGTTTATATGCTGGGTGCGTTAACCGGGCTAACCGGTCCTTTTCTATTGTGTCAATCAGATCTAAAGGTAGGTGGCATGGGCGTGCCGGCACGAGCACAGTTGGTGTGCACGTGGTGCTGTAAGCACATGTGCACGAGGTACATGCATGCAAGCATGTAGGGCTGTGGTCTGAGGCATGGTACTTACGTATTCCGTGTAGGCAGAGACTGACGAATTGTTTTCTCGTTCAATGTAAGATCTGCCCCAGTTCCGCTAGGCATGTTTTGGCAGATCTAGGCCTTAAGCAACCGTGTGCAAGCTAGTCGTTGGTGTGGCGGCAGGTGCAGTGCAGCAATGCATGCATGTGACTGCAGGAGTAGGACATTGATACATAGATTTGCATGGTGATCAGCGAGTACGCTGTCACATGTAGGACTGACTGCCAGTTCACCAGTCGTTGTGTTTGATTGACTGAATGGCAGGTACGCGTTTCTTAGACTCTGTTTGCATCCTGCTGTGTGCTGGCATTGATATCTAGGACATTGATTGAGCTGTGTGTTACACAGCGATAGATCTAGGACCCATCAGCGCCGAGGCAACAGACTAGGCAGATTGAGCTGTGTGCGAAGCTTCTAGTGCAGGCTGTGACGTAAACTCACAGTGCACATTCTGCCACAGTTGAGATCCATACAGCTTATGTAGTGTACAGTGTTTGAGGCTGTAACAGTTGTGTTTGGCTGGCTGAATGGCAGGCTGTGACGTTCCATGTTGCTGCGGGCGAATATCGTAGACTCGTAGTGCACATTCTGCCACACATGTTTCACAGATGTATATCTGTCACAGAAACACACAAAGTTTACCCCGCACGAGGTCCGAGGTGCGGCTTGCATCTGCCGCAACATAGGCTTTGTCAATGGTCTGTACATCAGGTTCATGATTTGAATTCCGTTATTCATGGAAATGTACACTTACATCGAGGGGCTCCTAGCCAGTGCACCAAGCGAATGTACAACTAGATTCTAGACTCACATGCTACCCAGCAGGTTTGCTGCGTCTGGTTGGTTGCTGTCATTTTGGTTGTTTAGTTCCCGCCTGTTTCCCTCGGCACTGCTGAGGCCTTGCTCTATCACAGTGTAACACCTCGTTACAATGCGGGTCCATGTCGAAACAATTATTCCCGCCCATATGCACATGTCACCATTGCATAGCCCTGGGTGTAGCTCGAAGTGCCGGCACCATTTATTTTGGGGCTGGGGCCAAGGCAGTCGAGCATGGCCGCGGAACAGCGCGGCATCGTGTCATGCCCGTGGCTGTGCGCATGCTGGCCGCTGTGGCCGGCTGCACGCCACCTTTGCGCCGGCTGGGCGACGCAGTCCTCAGTATCTAGACCCTGCGCCCGCTGGGCGCTGGCTGGGCGCTGGCTGGGCGCCGACTGGGCGCCGCAGTCCCCAGCACCTGGAGTAATTCTTCAGCGCGTAGACGGCGCCATGTTGCGAGGCATGTGGGTCGGTCAGCAGTTTGTTTGCGCTACTGGCTGTATTTCTTGTGATTGCTGTTTATACCGATGTGTTACACAGTGATAGATCTAGGACTCAGCAGCGCCGAGGCAACAGACCAGGCAACAAACAAACAGACAGACCGGCCACCGCAAGCACCAAGGCCACGCGCCGCACGAGCAAATGCCAGAACGAACTAACGCCAGCGCGAAAGCAGACACGCACACACCACGCAGTACCACGCAGGCCACGCGCACACCAAACACACAGCCAGCACTCGCCGGGCTCACAAGCGGTCGTCAGCGCGACACTAGCAGTCTGCACGGGCGCGACAGCGCGCGCTACAGCGATGTCCGAGGCCGCGAGGCACCGGTCCCAGGAGCAATAGCCTCAGCCAGCCCGGCAGCCCGAGCGGTGTCCGGGGAGGGGCGCAGAGGAGAAACGGCGGACGTGCGCTGGGAGGAGGGAAGAGGGAGGGAGGGAAGAGGGAGGGATCGGGTGCGGGGGGGGGGGGGGGTGGGGGGGCTGCAGGGTGAAATGGGTGGAGGGGGGGGGCTCTCGGGGCGGGATGGGCGAGGGGGGGGGGGGGGGGGGGCGACGCAAGCTTATGCGCGATGGCCTGTCAGCGCCGGCAGGCCGTCTGTGGGGACAGGAAGGCCCGGCAGCAGCGCCCGTCCGACCAGTCTAGCACGGAGGGGCGCGGCCGCGCGGGCTTGGCGCGCCAGCGCGCGGCACAACGTTGTGGACAGGTCGCGCATGGCATTGAGAAGGAAAGTACGCTTTGACACCGCCCCGTGTCCCGCGGCAACCTCCGCGACCGTCTGGAGGAAGCGGTACGCGTCCCGTCCAACCCTGCCATACGTCTCATGCACGAGCGGGATGAACTGGGCGGCACCTGTGATGGCGCCATATTTGTCGCGCTTTTGCCGTGCGCCCTTCTCGGCGGTCGCGCCAGCCTCACGTGACGCACCGCGCACATGCGACCTGGCAAGCGGGTGCATCACCTTCACGCCTACGCATTCTTCCCCATCAGAGTGCTGCTGTCGATGACTCGACACCGCACGCAGGCGCGCCAGACACAGCAGCGCCTGGAAAGATATCACTGTTGTCACATGTACAAGCTGCCAGAATTTTGTCGCGTCCTAGCATGGATCGAGCAACTCCATTCCTGGTCATGTGCCGTGATAAGAAGGAAGAATCCGCAGAGACATCAGAAACACGCGAACAGAAAGTGCAAGCTCTGCTTGACGAATTCGCAGAAGTGTTTGATGCGCCAACTGTTGGTGAGCGGCAGGATGATACTCCTGAGGGCATTCGGATGCAGCCCGATGCTACACCGCCCAACAGGCCAGCGTTCCGCTTATCCATGAAAGAACGTAAGGAGGTAGAAAAGAAAGTCCAAGAGATGTTGGATGCTAGACGCATTGCGCCGTCAACCTCAGCATTTGGTGCACCAGTGTTGTTCGTTCCAAAGCCGGACGGTTCGCTGCGCATGTGTATAGACTACCGCGCACTCAATAAGTTGACACTTAAGAATAAGTACCCACTTCCTCGAATTGATTATCTGCTGGATAATTGGAGCGGTGCAAAGTACTTCACCTCCCTCGATTTGACATCGGGATACCACCAGATCGGCCTGCACCCCTTAGATTGGGAGAAAACGGCATTTAACGCACATATGGTGAGATATGAATGGCGAGTGTTACCATTCGGGCTTTGCAATGCTCCGGCGCTCTTTCAAGCGAAAATGAACAAATTGTTCTCCGGGCAGCTGAATCGGTTTGTGTGCGTCTACCTCGACGACATACTAATATATTCGCGAACAGAACAAGAGCATCTACAAAATTTGCGGATAGTGCTGGAAGTGCTGAAACAAAGTCAGTACAAAGCCAAACTGTCTAAGTGTGAGTTTTTTCAAACCGGAATTGAAATTCCTGGGTCACATCGTGTCCACGGAGGGGATTAAGCCTGATCCAGCGAAGGTACAAGTGGTCAATGACTGGCCGCAGCCTCGTTCTGTGTATGAAGTGCGCAGCTTCGTGGGCCTGGCAAATTACTTCCGGCGATTCATTCGTAATTACGCGAAAATAGCCAGCCCTCTGACAGATCTACTCAAGGGCATTACGGCAACTGACCGGAAGGGAAAGCTGCTGCAGTGGGGCAAGCTCTCAGCAGAGGCTGTTCGCAACGTGCAAGAGGCGTTCACACATAAGTGGACCTCTGCGTGCGCACAAGCGTTTTCAGATCTGAAAGATGCTTTGATAAGTGCACCTGTACTAGCACTGCCAGACTTTTCCGAGTCATTCACTGTTGTGTGTGATGCTTGTACAGCTGCACCGGCTGTGGGTGGCATGCTGCTCCAGAATCGGCACCCAGTCGCTTTCTATTCTAAGAAGCTGCCTGGGCGTGAAGCAAACTACTCTGCTTCCGACATTGAAATGCTTGCCGTTATCTATGCACTGCGAGAGTGGCGGTGTTACTTGGACTTGGCAGACATGCCATTTGTGATCGAGACGGATCATCAGCCTAATACATACGTTGATCAGTGTACCAACCCGCATACTCTGAAGCGCAGAGCGAGGTGGTTGTATGAGTCGTCAGCGTACGACTACGTATGGAAATATAGGCCAGGCGCGTCTAATGTCACGGATCCGATATCACGTGCACCGCAACACTTTGCAATAATGCAAGCTGGTGGTAAATGTGTGCGTACGCTTGACAGTGTAACGGCCCACCATCAGAGGAATTCTGTCGCTCTCTTCTACGCTGGTGTCCTGCGTGAGCCACGCACTGCTAAGGGGGGGAGACGGTGCAAGAAACAGAAACTCAATCGAGAAACTGTTGTGAATATCCATCCTTCGGCACAAGCTGTCAAAGGCTATGTGGTTCACAATCTACTTGCCCGTTGCCGACAAGGTTGCGAACAGATGCAGCGATCAGACAAGAAACGCTTTGACAGACTAAAACTGGTAAAACACCAGGACGGATTGTACTGGACGACGAATGATCGCCTGTACATCCCCGACGTTGAAACGTTGAGAACAGAGTGCATAGAATCAGTGCATTCGCACCCGCAGTATGGTCACTACGGGGTGGCTCGTACGATCAAAATGGTGAGAGAGGGTTTTCACTGGGAGCGCGTGTCAGTAGACGTGGCGAAGTTCGTAAAGACTTGCGATTCGTGCCAGCACGTCAAGGCGTCGCACCAGTTGCCACAGGGCGAATTACACCCTCTCCCTATCCCCGGTCGACGATGGGAATCAGTGTCTTTAGACCTGATA
Organism: Ulva mutabilis; assembly: GCA_900538255.1. Lineage (NCBI taxonomy): Eukaryota > Viridiplantae > Chlorophyta > Ulvophyceae > Ulvales > Ulvaceae > Ulva > Ulva mutabilis. The sequence continues at coordinate 19,374 of UNSF01000225.1, forward strand.
ACTGACTTGCCTGTAACTGAGCGGGGTTACAATACTATCGTGGTCTTCGTTGATCGCTTGTCGAAGATGGTGCACCTGGCGCCATGCACAAAGAATGTCACTGCCACAGATCTGGTCCACCTGTTTGAAGATACAGTGTGGAAGCTGCATGGAATTCCCAGCAGCATAGTGACAGACCGGGACGTGCGCTTTGCGTCGTTTTGGGAGCCCATGTGCGAACAATTCGGCATTGAGCACAACAAGTCCTCAGGCAAGCACCCCCAGTCTGACGGTCAAACAGAAAACGCCAATGGTGTGTTAAAGGATACACTCAGGCATTTCGTTGACGACTCGCAGAAAAACTGGGATACGCTGTTGCCAGTGGCAGAGTTCGCCATGAACAATGCACACAATTCGACCATCGACAACACGCCGTTCATGCTGAACTACGGGCAGCATCCCGACACTCCCATCTCGCAAGTTTTGCGCAAAGAGAATGCGAGAGTGAACAAGTTCGTCGGCAGGTGGTCTGAGCAACTACAAGTTGCCAAGAGGTGCATAGCGGCAGCACAGCAAAGGCAAAAGGCCTGGGCTAATCGCCGCAGGAGACCGGCAGAGTTGCTAGAGGTTGGAGACCGAGTGCTGGTCCACATCAAACACTTCAAGCTAAAGCAAGGCTTCAAATTGAAGCTAGCCCCCCGGTACTTAGGCCCTTTTCCGAGTACAGAAGTGATTGGTCAGCATAGGCTCAGCTTTCGTGTTGAGTTGCCAAGCCCGTTGCATCGCATGCACAATGTATTCCATGTCTCGTCACTGAGTAAGTACCATGGCGATGGTCCTTATCAGCCGCCAGCAATTTCGGAGGTAGAGGACTCTGAATTGTTCTTTGAGGTTGATCACATCTCTGATACTAGGGATGTGCCTAGACGGCAATACCATGTGCATTGGGTAGGCGGCGGCCAAGGCTGGCATGATGCCATGCTTCTACATGGTTGCGACCATCACATCCGGGACTTTTGGTCGAGCCGCAACCAAGAGCCACCGACAGACGCTTTCCCATTGTCGTTAGACGAGCTGACTGACTTGCTTGAGGGCAAGCAAGAGGCTTAGGGCGGGAGCTCTGTGACGATACAAGCTGTACGCGGCAGCACAGTCTTCTGGAAGCCTTCAGAAGGTCCTCGAGGAGGCAGAGATGCTTCTCTGACCTTCCGCGCACATGCCTGTGCCGAGGTTGCAGTGTTATGTGGTCACCAACACTGCTTACGTGAGCATGCTCGAGAGAGCATGGCTAACGTGAGCGTAGACCCTTCTAGAAAGGGGTGTTGGCGTGTGTGGGGATTAGCACATTGCATACGGGCTAAAGGCAGGAGTCGCACACAGGCCGGAACACTATATAAGCGCTATGGTGTGCTGGCTGGACCTTAGAGGGTTTACACAGTACAGCTTGACACAACCCAGGTACAATCGGAGTACCGTCACAGTGGCCATGCATCCCGGGGCCGTCTGAGTGCCCCGCCGAGCCCGCGGAATGGGCGGGCCTGAGCGGCGGAGGGTCTGCCATCCGCATGTCACGGCTGCAGAATGCAGTCAGCCAAGCCGACTCTGACGCCCGTGCGGCTGCGCTGCTTGCAGCGCTGGATCAAGGGACGCGCAGCCCGTCGTCACCGACACACGAACAGAGCCTGAACAGCAAGGCGCGCCTGCATGTTGCGCAGGCTGGATGGCCTCAGCTTTCCTGAATGCCAGGCCCGGTGCGACTGACCTGACTGCCACGGAGTTCCGCGTGAATGTGCGCTTGCGCCTAGGTGCACTGCTCTCCGGGTAGGAGGCGGACGGCCACTGCGTGTGCAGCCGGGCATTGCCTGCTGATGGTTCGCATGCCCTCGTGTGTTACACAGTGATAGATCTAGGACTCAGCAGCGCCGAGGCAACAGACCAGGCAACAAGCAAACAGACAGACCGGCCACCGCAAGCACCAAGGTCACGCCCTCGTGTGCAATGCGGTCTGGCGCACGGTGGTCGCCCGCCATGATGCGATCACGCAGGCATGGCGCCGCTTCATCATGCGGGCGGGCATCCACACGTCTCTTGAGCCCAAAATGAAGAGCCTCCCGCGGTACCCAGATGTGCCGGGCGCGCGGCCGCCCGCGCAGCCGCCCGGCCCCTCCTGTGAGCCTGCCAGCTGTGCTGCCGCTGGTGCGCTCACTCCACCCACCCCGCCCCCCAGTGCCTCGGCCGTGCCTTCAACCCCATATGGCACCCAGACGCTGGCGCGTGGGAGCAGACCTGAGAACGGTGCATTCGCCTGCAGCTGGAGCCCACACAGGTAGCACCCAGGGATATGTATACCGTTGGCATGGCGGGGGGTGAATGTTTCATGTTGACGTGCTCGTGCAGATCTGGTGTGATAGCCTGCACTCATGTTCAGCATTGCTCCATGAAGTCAGAGAGATCACAACCTGACGCTGCTGAATAAAGCATAAACATATGTGCAAGGCACGCTACACAACCACCATCCCTCCTCCTCCCTCCCTCTTCCCTCCTTCCAGCGCACGTCCGCCATTTCTCCTCTGCCCCCCTCCCTGGACACCGCTCGTGCTGCCAGGCTGGCTGTGGCTGCATCTCCTGGGACCGTTGCCTCGCGGCCTCGGAAATGGCCGTAGCGCGCGCTGTCGCGCCCGTGCAGACTGCTAGTGTCGAGTCGACGACCGCTTTTGGGCCCGGCGCGTGCTTACTGTGTGTTTGATGTGCGCGTGGCCTGCGTGGTACTGCGTGGTGTGTGCGTGTCTGCTTTCGCGCTGGCGTTAGCTCGTTCTGGCATTTGCTCGTGCAGCGCGTGGCCCTGGTGCTTGCGGTGGCCGGTCTGTCTGTTTGCTTGTTGCCTGGTCTGCTGCCTCGGCGCTGCTGAGTCCTAGATCTATCACTGTGTAACACAGTATTGCATGTACATGTGTTCTGTTTGCGCATATGCATGCGCTGCCATGATCAGGAACATCATGCTGCTCGGCAGCAGACCAGAAGGGATGACTCGTGTATACATCATGAAGTGTGTTACCCAGCGATAGATCTAGTGACCTTGGTGCTTGCGGTGGCCGGTCTGTCTGTTTGCTTGTTGCCTGGTCTGTTGCCTCGGCGCTGCTGAGTCCTAGATCTATCACTGTGTAACACAGCGATAGATCTAGGACTCAGCATCAAGTGGCATCCCCAGTTCCGAGCTTCACCATTTTTCACCATTTTACACAGTGGATTGCTTGATTGCTTGTTGTAGTGATTGCTGCTGGGCTCCTGCGCCTCTGTGTACCAAAGCGGGCTTACATGAGATGGCACCATTTACATGAGATGGCACCACGCTTATTGCTGCCTGCTTATTGCTGCCTGCTTACCGGCCTTTGGTTGTCTGCTTGCCTACTGTTGCCTTCGGGCAACGGCGAGCCGTTACATCACCCCCTGGCAGATTGCACCACACCACCGGCAGTGCTCTTGTGCACAGTCTTTGTTACACTGTGGTGGATCTAGAACTGTGATCTAGGACTCAGCAGGTCCGAGGCAACAGAGCACTCAACAGGCAAACCATCACAAGGCCCAAGGCTTGTGCACTGTCTGTGTTACATGGAGGAAAGCACAACAGGAACATCAGGGAACCATTAGGAAAGCAGACAACCAAAACCCTGGCAAGCAGACAGCAACGAGCAACAACTGTCTCAGGCGAACAGCCATACCACCGGCTTGTCAGCCTGTGTACGTATGCCCAAGCTGGCTGCAGAAGCAGAGCCCTCTGGAGCTATCTGCAGCCACTGCTGGTGTTACACGGAGATGAACGCAATAGCCCGGCAGCGAGGGCAACGGAAGGAAAGTAGACGGCCAAAACCCCCGAAAGTAGACACCAGCAAAAAGCAATCACTCTCCCAGGCGAAAAAGCCACAACGAACCGACACAGCCGACACAACCACACTGCTGGTGCAGGTGTTCCAACACCATGTGCACTGACAATCTGAGTGGCAGGCGTGGGCCTAGGGCCAAGATGGCACTTGCTGCTGCAGGGGCTGGCTGTGCACGTCTTTCCTGGCACCCGGCGTCGACATGGATCATAGTTCAAAGTGAGCAGAGCTCACTGCGCACTGACCCGAGACGGCGTCGCCTGTACAGCACGCATGCAAGCACTTGATCATTGGAAAGACCATTCGAATCCAGTCAAATTCTCGCGTCATGTATCACGGTGAACCCCATCCATATGGCCACACCTGCTTCCGCCTCGAGCAAAAACACATCACGAAAGCATGGCAAGCATTCCTAGCCTTCGGTCTAGCGCATGCAGGACGCGTCTCGCGTACCGCTGGTGCACAGTGCATGACGTCAACAAGGCCTTGCAAGGCCACGCATATGCATTGACGCGGTGCACACGTGCCTGCATGTAGCTACCTACGCTTGCGTCGGTCTGCCTGCATTGCAAATGTGCACATGACCTCACGGGTGTGCACGAGGGCTGCACCATCAGCTGCAACCCACTGCTTCGAGGCCGGCCCGCCATCTGCCAATGCATTCTCTCTACCTCTGCGCGCAAGATCTAGATCTACGCCCGTCCGTTCAAACGAAATTCTGCACGACTGAACATCAGCATGCGCTTCAATCGGAATCGGCTGTGTGCATTTGGCCAGCATGGACAGCAAGGCAATATCTATGTACATTCTGACAGCCGTCTAGGGCACGCATCGTGCTACAGTGGTGTCGCATCTCTTACGCCAAGATAGAACTTTGGCGCTGCTCTTGGCCTCGACGTCACACTGATCAGCAATCTCTGAATTTCTGCCATCTATGTACACTAGCGGCAAGCTGAACGTAGCGTTGGTTGCTATTTTTCTTAGAACTGGCACACGGGATAACTGGTACACGGGATAGTAGCGGAGCGTGAGGACGGATTTCGTCGCCAGCAGCTTCGCCACGCGCATGCTCGCCAGTCAGGCGCAGGAGATACAGCTACTTGGGACTACTTCGGATCATATTGTAGTCGCTACACGCCAGGTTCGCTCCTTTCGTGCATTCATATGTGCTCACCCGTCAAACCCCAGTGCTGAGCACTGCAGCTGAGCAGTGCCGCGCAGCCCTCCGCGGATCCGGAGACACCGCACCAACTTACTGATCCTCGAGATTGCATCGATATGACACACAACTAAAGTCAAGGATACATAGTGCGGACAGTCTTGCCAAATCTGAACGCTTTGCTCCCCAAGTGGTATCTGCCATTGCTGCTCTGGACAACTGTGCACAAGTGCACCGAGGAATGGTCTGTGAACGATTCCCATGCTGACGACCAGCGTGTTCGCTCCGAATGGTGCTGATATACATAAACGATTGTTCCAGTCCAGCGATAGTGGGCGTGCGGTTGCCCTGCTGGGCTTCAGCAAATGTGCTCGCTGTTGCTTGGCAGTTGCAGCTGTTCAAAGGGACGTTCCCTTCAGCTGCAATGCCAGTCAGGCACAGATTTGAATCACGCCTCCAGATATCTGATCGATCTTCCAGACTTCCCGACAACACTTCTGTCCATGCGCTAGCCATGTGTCATTTGATTCACACTGTCATGACACAACTGTTGTCAAGCCACTAGACTAGAAGCGGGTTGCGGTGTGGGTTGCTGTGCGCTTCAGAGCAGAACAGGTGGTGCAACAAATTATCTTGGAAGGGCTGTCCGTATATCATGTGTCCGGGATGGCGGCGTGAACACTAGAGTGTATGTTTTGTGCGCCATAATGTACCGCTGGCTTGAGATCTGGCCCGAAGCGCACTGATGGCCAATCATACACAACATTGTGTTACACAGTGTTAGATCTAGGACTCAGCATTGCCGAGGCAACAGACCAGGCAACAAGCAACCTTGTGTATGTGCCCGCCAGTCGTCGACGTCAGTGTTGCAACCAGGCCTGTAAGGAGCCGCTCTATCCTTGCTTCCCAGGAACCCTGTAAGATTCCTGGCCTGTCGCCATCCCAACATGGGAGGAGCTGCTGTATATCTGTGAGTTTATAAATCTGTTTCGGAGTGAGAATATGACTGTGTGCGTGCCTATGGGGCCTTCTGCCTGTCTGCCACTGCCGCGGCGTGTTGCTGTTATGCATGCCAGTTGTTCAACCGCTTGGTTACATGTCAGCAATGGCCTTCTCTGAAGGGCTGTTCCGCTGATCTCACATATGTAACAACATCCACAAAGTTGGCACATCCACAACGCTGGCAACGCTGAATCTACATATGTTGCTTCACCTGTCTAGGATGGCTGCAGTGGAGTCGCCGTAGCACACTCCACACCACCCTTCACGGCGTACCACACCACCGATCCCCCCAACAGCCGCCGCCACTCCATCCACCTCTCCCTTGCTTTTGCAGTCAATGACAGCCACCTCCGAACGCAGCTGCCCTGTCACCCGCTCGCACACAGATGCTGACCATGCTCCACTGTGCAGCCGCAAGACAGCTGTGGCTACCCATTGCACGTGGCCATCAACGAGATCCTCCAATCGGAGCACTGCTTTAGACCGTGAAGTCTCCAAGCGTGGCATCAAACCCTTCCGGCTCCTCTATTTCACCCCCCTTCCCGCTCCTCCTTTCAGCCCCCCTCTATGCTTTCCTCTGTGCTGATGGCCGCCATCAGTGCTTTGGCTGCGGTCGGCGATGCCCGGATGCTCTGCACGTCTGACCAGGATTGCTACGGGCGCCAAGTCGAAGGCGGCACGGAAGCTAGCACCACCATGGGTCTTGGCAGTGGCGCTGGCGCCGGTGACAACTTACATGAGACAAGCTTTGCCTATGGCCGGAAACTGCAACAGTCGCCGCGCACGGCATGGCTCGCCAGCTGCCGTCGCATGCACTCTTACCGGGAGTACGCCCTTATGATGAGATCTGATCAGACACTCTTCCTTTTGCCCGTACCACCCTGCCCAACTCATCAGTATGAAAAAAGCGTATTTTGGGCTGTACCAAGTGTTGACCTGCGCCTGGGTCTTGTGTAGCTACAGCTGACGAATCCTGTCCTACTAGTTTTTGGTGCTTGCCTGCGGATTTGAGCCAGCGCGGGCGCTTTAACACCTGGACACCGGTATCGTTTGTTGCTGACATCTGTTAATGTCTTGTAACTATTTCCGCTTCAGCCACTGAAAGCTGGCCCACTGTATATGTACATGTCGGACGCGCTATGACAGCGGACATGCGCCATGCTTTGGCGTTGCCGCCACGCTCATCTTTGTCGATCCTGAGGGCTAGTCATGCAATGAACGGGCTTGATTGATTGATTGACTCGGCTGTGTTTGATTGGTACCGCTCATCTCCTCATGCTTGACTGGTTGACTCATTGAGATTGCAATTGCTCTCGTGCAGGTGCGTGCCGGTGTGCCCACGCTGTGCGACCGGCGCGACTCGGGGACTCACAGTTGGCATCTGCCGTCGTAACGGTATGCAGTTCGACTGCCGCCGAAACACAGGCAGCCACCGCGAGTTTGTGACAGCCCTCACTGGCACACCGCCGCTTTTTGAGCTCGAAACATCACTTGTCCCGGATGACGACGATTACGGTGTAATCGTGGATGATTACGATGACGAGCCGTCAGCGAGCCCAGGGCGGATTCCGCCGATCCTCGTCCTACAAGCAAGGTGTCGCCAACCCTACCGCCGGCACCACCGCCGGTGCCACCGCCAGTGGCTCCCGCAGCAAGCAGCACGACAGCCCCACCGTTGCTGCTGAGCAGCGTACCACCTGGAGCTGATGTGCCCAGCTGCGGCGAAGGCTGCCGCCCGGTGGGCTCGGTAACAGGGGTATGCATGACTGGCGACCGCGAGAGTGTTTGCATCCTGTAGCCGCATGTGGGGCCATGCGCGACCACACATGTCTCGCAACAAGGCGAGACAGTTCACAATGACAATCGCGAGGAGCTCTGAAGGTCCTACGGGGGTCATGGCGATACACGTGGCATGTGAAGCTGCATGCACATGTGTTTGTGTGCGTGTGGGATGCCCAGCCTTGAAGATTGTCTCCCGGGTGTCGTCTTGCAGCACGGTGTGCACAGCGTCCAGCACAGCACGCAGCGCACGTTTGCAACATGTGGGCGCTGATGGAGATGGCATGCAACATCGCTATGATTTTGCAAAGTTTATGGGGGAAGACCTTTCTATTTGCGGCATCCATTGTTAGGCCGTGATGTGCCAGACATCTGTGCTGATGCCATGTTACTGCCACCAAACGCGTATACACTGCTGTACTGCAATTCAGACGACTCAGCAATTCTGCAGCGGAGTGGTTTCACCGCCTGAGGGTGTCTATGTGTTTATATGCTGGGTGCGTTAACCGGGCTAACCGGTCCTTTTCTATTGTGTCAATCAGATCTAAAGGTAGGTGGCATGGGCGTGCCGGCACGAGCACAGTTGGTGTGCACGTGGTGCTGTAAGCACATGTGCACGAGGTACATGCATGCAAGCATGTAGGGCTGTGGTCTGAGGCATGGTACTTACGTATTCCGTGTAGGCAGAGACTGACGAATTGTTTTCTCGTTCAATGTAAGATCTGCCCCAGTTCCGCTAGGCATGTTTTGGCAGATCTAGGCCTTAAGCAACCGTGTGCAAGCTAGTCGTTGGTGTGGCGGCAGGTGCAGTGCAGCAATGCATGCATGTGACTGCAGGAGTAGGACATTGATACATAGATTTGCATGGTGATCAGCGAGTACGCTGTCACATGTAGGACTGACTGCCAGTTCACCAGTCGTTGTGTTTGATTGACTGAATGGCAGGTACGCGTTTCTTAGACTCTGTTTGCATCCTGCTGTGTGCTGGCATTGATATCTAGGACATTGATTGAGCTGTGTGTTACACAGCGATAGATCTAGGACCCATCAGCGCCGAGGCAACAGACTAGGCAGATTGAGCTGTGTGCGAAGCTTCTAGTGCAGGCTGTGACGTAAACTCACAGTGCACATTCTGCCACAGTTGAGATCCATACAGCTTATGTAGTGTACAGTGTTTGAGGCTGTAACAGTTGTGTTTGGCTGGCTGAATGGCAGGCTGTGACGTTCCATGTTGCTGCGGGCGAATATCGTAGACTCGTAGTGCACATTCTGCCACACATGTTTCACAGATGTATATCTGTCACAGAAACACACAAAGTTTACCCCGCACGAGGTCCGAGGTGCGGCTTGCATCTGCCGCAACATAGGCTTTGTCAATGGTCTGTACATCAGGTTCATGATTTGAATTCCGTTATTCATGGAAATGTACACTTACATCGAGGGGCTCCTAGCCAGTGCACCAAGCGAATGTACAACTAGATTCTAGACTCACATGCTACCCAGCAGGTTTGCTGCGTCTGGTTGGTTGCTGTCATTTTGGTTGTTTAGTTCCCGCCTGTTTCCCTCGGCACTGCTGAGGCCTTGCTCTATCACAGTGTAACACCTCGTTACAATGCGGGTCCATGTCGAAACAATTATTCCCGCCCATATGCACATGTCACCATTGCATAGCCCTGGGTGTAGCTCGAAGTGCCGGCACCATTTATTTTGGGGCTGGGGCCAAGGCAGTCGAGCATGGCCGCGGAACAGCGCGGCATCGTGTCATGCCCGTGGCTGTGCGCATGCTGGCCGCTGTGGCCGGCTGCACGCCACCTTTGCGCCGGCTGGGCGACGCAGTCCTCAGTATCTAGACCCTGCGCCCGCTGGGCGCTGGCTGGGCGCTGGCTGGGCGCCGACTGGGCGCCGCAGTCCCCAGCACCTGGAGTAATTCTTCAGCGCGTAGACGGCGCCATGTTGCGAGGCATGTGGGTCGGTCAGCAGTTTGTTTGCGCTACTGGCTGTATTTCTTGTGATTGCTGTTTATACCGATGTGTTACACAGTGATAGATCTAGGACTCAGCAGCGCCGAGGCAACAGACCAGGCAACAAACAAACAGACAGACCGGCCACCGCAAGCACCAAGGCCACGCGCCGCACGAGCAAATGCCAGAACGAACTAACGCCAGCGCGAAAGCAGACACGCACACACCACGCAGTACCACGCAGGCCACGCGCACACCAAACACACAGCCAGCACTCGCCGGGCTCAAAAGCGGTCGTCAGCGCGACACTAGCAGTCTGCACGGGCGCGACAGCGCGCGCTACAGCGATGTCCGAGGCCGCGAGGCACCGGTCCCAGGAGCAATAGCCTCAGCCAGCCCGGCAGCCCGAGCGGTGTCCGGGGAGGGGCGCAGAGGAGAAACGGCGGACGTGCGCTGGGAGGAGGGAAGAGGGAGGGAGGGAAGAGGGAGGGATCGGGTGCGGGGGGGGGGGGGTGGGGGGGCTGCAGGGTGAAATGGGTGGAGGGGGGGGGCTCTCGGGGCGGGATGGGCGAGGGGGGGGGGGGGGGGGGGGCGACGCAAGCTTATGCGCGATGGCCTGTCAGCGCCGGCAGGCCGTCTGTGGGGACAGGAAGGCCCGGCAGCAGCGCCCGTCCGACCAGTCTAGCACGGAGGGGCGCGGCCGCGCGGGCTTGGCGCGCCAGCGCGCGGCACAACGTTGTGGACAGGTCGCGCATGGCATTGAGAAGGAAAGTACGCTTTGACACCGCCCCGTGTCCCGCGGCAACCTCCGCGACCGTCTGGAGGAAGCGGTACGCGTCCCGTCCAACCCTGCCATACGTCTCATGCACGAGCGGGATGAACTGGGCGGCACCTGTGATGGCGCCATATTTGTCGCGCTTTTGCCGTGCGCCCTTCTCGGCGGTCGCGCCAGCCTCACGTGACGCACCGCGCACATGCGACCTGGCAAGCGGGTGCATCACCTTCACGTCCAGCAGCGCCATGCGCGTGGTGAGGAATGCCAAGAGGTCGCCGCGCTGCGGAGGCCGCTGCGATCGGTGCAGCGGGGGTGCGGCAGGGGGCGCTGCCTCTCGGTCAGAGGCGAGGGGCGCGTCGCGCGTCGGGGCGTGGGCCGCGGCGGGGGGGGCGGTAGCGGCAGTAAGGGTAAGGGAGGCCGGAGCCGGGGCTTGGGTGCCATGAGGGGTGTGGGGCACGTCCGAAGCCTGGAGGGCCTGCGAGAGATGGGGTGGGGGCTGGACCGGCGCGGCATCGGCTGGGGGGTCCGGTGGCGGCGGCGGCGGCGGCGGTGACTGCGGCGGTGGCGGCGGCGGCGGCGGGTCTTGCTGACACGGCGCAGCCGGTGCACTCGCAGACGGCGCAGCCGGCGGGCGCGTAAAGTCCGCCGGCGGCGCGGCTGGTGGCGACTGCCGGCTGCCGCGGAGGGGGAGCACGCGTATGCCCCCGGGGAGCTTGCCAACGTGCGGCTCCAGCGATGAAGCGATCGACGCGCGCATGAGCACCCGCCTCCAAGCCACGGTGATGAGGTCGTGCTTTAGGACTGAACTTGCCCATAGCTGTCCGCATATGACACTGTGTGTACCGGACGCAGCCACGCGGCCGCAGGGGCAGGCCTCATCCGACTCCAGGACGGGTAGCAGCGGCTCACCCAGCCGCAGCAGCACGGCCACCTGGAATTCATGGTCGGTCAGGCCCGTCACCGGGCCGGGGCAGGCAGTGAGGAACGCCGAGGCCAGCGAGCCAGAGCAGCTGAGGAGGCGAGCGAGATCAGCGCACGCCGTCTCCGCCGATTGAGGATTCGGACCGTGCTTCAGGGTCTCGAGATAGTCGCGCGTGGCGGTCCAGCGCGCGTCGGCCTCCGCCCGGCTGAGCGCGCTCTGGAGCTGCGTCATGCGCAGCTTCGAGCCAGCGTCAGACGCCCAGGCGGCGGCTGGGGTCGGGCTGTCTGAGATTCCCTGCACGGCCGGCCATGCCTTCCGCAAGCGTGCGAGGCGGGCCTGGTGCTGGACCGCGGCGTCGCCGCGGAACGGCTTGCCGCCGTCGATGCCGTCCGCGAGCACCGCGTGCGCAACTGCTGCCGACGTGAGGCGCGCGGCGTCAGCAACGTCGGCTGTGTAGTGTCGCAGACCCATGCCGCCATGTCTATGAGGGAGCAAGGCCTGCTCACGCTGTAGGTCGGTGAGCTGTTGCGTTTCGATGATGCGGCACATGGCGTGTACGCTGGCGTTCTCGACGCCCATGAGCGGCTGTTCGAGGTGGGCCCAGTCGGTAGTGCGCAGCAGGTGTGCTTCGCGATGTTGCAGGCACTGGAAGAGGACAGCCCACCGTGTCTGGGCCGCCAGCGGGAGGCCTGCCAGCTTTTGCATGAGCTCGACGGTGCGTTTGCATCTACGGCGCACATACGCCTCCACATAGGCAGGGGTGCCCAGTGGCGCGCCACATGCGACCATGCCGTCAGTGGCGACCGTGGCGCCTAGGCAGGCGGCTGCGTGCGAGGCCTTGGCGGGATCGGTGCAGTGGACGAGCGTCTTCTGCTTGTTGCACTGGTGACGGGATTGCACAACTCGACCCATGGCGACCACTTGCTCGACCGTACCCTGCACCGTGAGGTCATCGTGGCACGCGATGGCTAATGTGTCAGGGGCCGCTTCTTGCGCCGCTAATAGCGTGGGCCGGAACGCGATGGCGAAGTAGAGGGGGCCGATGGGGCCGCCTTGCTTCACGCCAGATGCACTCCACAAAACCGCGTTCGACCCGTCTTGCTGACGTGCCAGCAGCGGCGATGGCGATCCATACGCCATGCGTGCGAATGCGGCCAGGGCGGGGAGTTGCGCGTCAATCTCCGCGATGATGGTCTCGCGGTCAATCAGGTTGAACGCGTTCTCGAGATCGAGCTGCACTGTGACCGTCTCCGCATCTGAGAAGTCCGGGGCCAGCGCGTGGCTCGGAATCTCAGGGCCGCCGCAAACACCGACCCCAATCTGGTGCGGGGCAAGCAGGCCCGGCGCTTCTGGGACGCACGCCAGCGCGCAGATACCGGCGAGGCGCATGAATGCTTCTCCGATAGCGATCGGGCGAACGCCGCCGTTCGGTTTGGCGATGGCGATCAGGCGGCTGGCGAGCAGCAGGTCGGAGTGGGGGATGGTGCCCGACAGCAGGAGGTTGACGAAGCGGCGCATGGCCTCGCCCGTGCGCTCGTTATACAGCCCGGCGCTGCGGACGTGCTCGTATGTCCACCCGCTGGGGCCGGCCGTTGAGCCCTGTGTCAGGTTCCGCAGGATAGCCTCAAACCGCGCCGCTGAGACTTCCGCTGAGCGGCTGCCGGCTGGGGTAGGCTGCGCTGCGCGCTTTGGAGGGGGCGCGGGTGGGTGCAGCGCTCGCAAGCGTGGCAGTGAGTTCTGGTCGATGGGAACGATGGGGCTGCTGTCCAAGCAGCGCGCAGCGCGGCCAACATTGCCGTTGCATGCATGTCGGTGCATGCGCCCTGCCATTGCGATGTCCGCCACAACTTCCGTGCGAGTGCGGCCGGGGTCGCTATGTTCAGCTGTGTCAAGCAACATCTGCTCCCTGGTCCGCTTCCGGATCTCGCGCACGCGGGCATTGACTCGCCTGGCGCGTCCCCTGCTTGCGCCAGTGTTGCCGAGGGCCTGGCTGGGCAGCAGGAGTAGGAGCCTGAGCTCTGTCTCTACACTGGGTCGGTGACCGCGCTCGGCCGCATCGGCGGTACGTTCCAGCGCTGCGGCCACAATGTCGGCCCAGCTGGATCTGCATTCGTTCGGCACACCCTGAGGGATCCGCACGTCCGGGTAGGGGGCCTCCAGTGATGGCGGCGCGTCTGAGGCTGGCTTTGGATCCACCTGGGTGTCGCTGACGAGGTCTGCTTCCGTCAGATCGCGCATGTGGGAGTCAACCCGTGGGCCAGCGCCAATGGCAGTGCGGGAGACGTCCGGGAGGACAGCGCGCTGGCTGGGGGGGAGGCGGGGCGCTTGGGAGGGTCGGGGGGGAGTGGCATGGCGGCGAGCCGGCGCGCGGCAAATGGGGGCAGGCGCGTCGGTCGGGGACGTCCCATGGTTGGTCCCTGCGTGTGCAGCCACGACTGGCGTAGGTGCTGCGGTAGCTGTCCCGTTGTCACACGCATGGGCCACACGGCGAGGTGAATGCACGACTGCACGTGAGGTGGCAACGCCTGCGGACGGCCGGGCGCTGCGCGGCTCTGTGCGTTGATCGTGCACCTCGCTATCATGCAGTGTGGCTCCGGGGGACTGTGGTGACGGGACGTCACCTGGGGGTTGTTGGCCACCAGCCAGCCCGCCGTCAAGTCTGTGGTGCTCATCTACCGATGTCAGACAGCACGATTTGGTCAAATCGGTGCGGGCGGGTGGCTGGCTTTGCGGCCGAGGCGCAGTCGAGCCGGCGCCCGCCGCAGCCGCAGGGGTGGGCGTTCGGCACACCAAACCGGAGCCTCCCTGCGGCGGTTGCGAACTGGCTGTGTGTCGTCCCGCCAGGTCATCATTGACGTGTGAGGGCTGGGCCCGCGTCAGTGGCGCCCTCATGTGCGGCGGTGTCCGCTGTCGTGAGCGCGAGCGGCCACGGCCAGTGTTGGTGGGCGTGCACGTGCGGCCGTTGTACCGGGTGCGGGCGGGAGTGGGGGCGTGGGAGTCCGCTGGTACGCCGCGACAATTTGCTGCATGCCTGTGGCCCTCCGGATCGTTGTATCTCGAGAAGGGCAGCTTGCATGCCTCGCAGTGGTAGCAGCTGTATGCCCGTTGTTGGTCCTCAGTGAACTTGTACTTCGGGTGGCAGCCCCGGCAGTGGGCAAGCAGATCGCCGGCGGCGCGGAAGCGGCGAGGGCACGCGGGGCAAGGCACATGCAGGTCCTCGTTCATTGTAGTGCTATGCTGTGGGAGCGAGGCTGGGGCCTTCGGGCGTGATTACGCTACGCTGGCGCGAAGTGGTTGGTGCACGCGCACCCGCAGAAAGTGCGAGGCCTAGGGCCAGGCCCAGGCCCCGTGGCCGAGAGCAAAAATAAGTATGCCTAATGTACAGTGTCTACGCTGCAGCGCTGCGAGGTGAGGAGGTGTGCGGAGCAAAGCCGCTGCGACTGCCGGTACCGCTGGTACAAAGCAGGCGCAGGCGTCACAGCGCGCGCCAACTGCCGCAACTCTCGCGAAGCAGCTAATTCCAGAAATTAAAATCTACCAGTGCTGTATGTGTCCGCCTAGCGGATGCCGAGCGCAGCGTGCCGAGCATGCGTACGCTAGCGTAGCAGAGGTAGAAAGCTCTCGACCATACAGGCAAAAACACAGGTTGCCTAGTGGCGCGCCACATGCGACATGGCCGTCAGTGGCGACCGTGGCGCCTAGGCAGGCGGCTGCGTGCGAGGCTTGGCGGGATCGGTGCAGTGGAGAGCGTCTTCTGCTTGTTGCACTGGTGAGGGATTGCACAACTCGACCCATGGCGACCACTTGCTCGACCGTACCTGCACCGTGAGGTCATCGTGGCACGCGATGGCTAATGTGTCAGGGGCGCTTCTTGCGCCGCTAATAGCGTGGGCCGGAACGCGATGGCGAAGTAGAGGGGGCCGATGGGGTCGCCTTGCTTCACGCCAGATGCACTCCACAAAACCGCGTTCGACCCGTCTTGCTGACGTGCCAGCAGCGGCGATGGCGATCCATACGCCATGCGTGCGAATGCGGCCAGGGCGGGGAGTTGCGCGTCAATCTCCGCGATGATGGTCTCGCGGTCAATCAGGTTGAACGCGTTCTCGAGATCGAGCTGCACTGTGACCGTCTCCGCATCTGAGAAGTCCGGGCCAGCGCGTGCTCGGAATCTCAGGGCCGCCGCGAACACCGACCCCAATCTGGTGCGGGGCAAGCAGGCCCGGCGCTTCTGGGACGCACGCCAGCGCGCAGATACCGGCGAGGCGCATGAATGCTTCTCCGATAGCGATCGGGCGAACGCCGCCGTTCGGTTTGGCGATGGCGATCAGGCGGCTGGCGAGCAGCAGGTCGGAGTGGGGGATGGTGCCGACAGCAGGAGGTTGACGAAGCGGCGCATGGCTCGCCCGTGCGCTCGTTATACAGCCCGGCGCTGCGGACGTGCTCGTATGTCCACCCGCTGGGGCCGGCCGCTGAGCCCTGTGTCAGGTTCCGCAGGATAGCCTCAAACCGCGCCGCTGAGACTTCCGCTGAGCGGCTGCGGCTGGGGTAGGCTGCGCTGCGCGCTTTGGAGGGGCGCGGGTGGGTGCAGCGCTCGCAAGCGTGGCAGTGAGTTCTGGTCGATGGGAACGATGGGGCTGCTGTCCAAGCAGCGCGCAGCGCGGCCAACATTGCCGTTGCATGCATGTCGGTGCATGCGCCCTGCCATTGCGATGTCCGCCACAACTTCCGTGCGAGTGCGGCCGGGTCGCTATGTTCAGCTGTGTCAAGCAACATCTGCTCCCTGGTCCGCTTCCGGATCTCGCGCACGCGGGCATTGACTCGCCTGGCGCGTCCCTGCTTGCGCCAGTGTTGCCGAGGGCCTGGCTGGCAGCAGGAGTAGGAGCCTGAGCTCTGTCTCTACACTGGGTCGGTGACCGCGCTCGCCGCATCGGCGGTACGTTCCAGCGCTGCGGCCACATGTCCGGCCCAGCTGGGATCTGCATTCTCGTTCGCACACCCTGGAGGGATCCGCACGTCCGGGTAGGGGGCCTCCAGTTGAATGGCGGCGCGTTCTGGAGGCTGGCTTTGGATCCCACCTGGGTGTCCGCTGACGAGGTCTGCTTCCGTCAGTCGCGCATGTAGGAGTCAACCCGTGGGCCAGCGCCAATGGCCAGTGCCGGGAGACGTCCGAGGGAGGAACAGCGCGCTGGCTGGGGGGAGGCAGGGGCGTTGGGAGGGTCGGGGGGAGTGGCATGGCGGCGAGCCGGCGCGCGGCAAATGGGGGCAGGCGCGTCGGTCGGGGGACGTCCCCATGGTTGGTCCCTGCGTGTGCAGCCACGACTGGCGTAGGTGCTGCGGTAGCTGTCCCGTTGTCACACGCATGGGCCACACGGCGAGGTGAATGCACGACTGCACGTGAGGTGGCAACGCCTGCGGACGGCCGGGCGCTGCGCGGCTCTGTGCGTTGATCGTGCACCTCGCTATCATGCAGTGTGGCTCCGGGGGACTGTGGTGACGGGACGTCACCTGGGGTTGTTGGCCACCAGCCAGCCCGCCGTCAAGTCTGTGGTGCTCATCTACCGATGTCAGACAGCACGATTTGGTCAAATCGGTGCGGGCGGGTGGCTGGCTTTGCGGCCGAGGCGCAGTCGAGCCGGCGCCCGCCGCAGCCGCAGGGGTGGGCGTTCGGCACACCAAACCGGAGCCTCCCTGCGGCGGTTGCGAACTGGCTGTGTGTCGTCCCGCCAGGTCATCATTGACGTGTGAGGGCTGGGCCCGCGTCAGTGGCGCCCTCATGTGCGGCGGTGTCCGCTGTCGTGAGCGCGAGCGGCCACGGCCAGTGTTGGTGGGCGTGCACGTGCGGCCGTTGTACCGGGTGCGGGCGGGAGTGGGGGCGTGGGAGTCCGCTGGTACGCCGCGACAATTTGCTGCATGCCTGTGGCCCTCCGGATCGTTGTATCTCGAGAAGGGCAGCTTGCATGCCTCGCAGTGGTAGCAGCTGTATGCCCGTTGTTGGTCCTCAGTGAACTTGTACTTCGGGTGGCAGCCCCGGCAGTGGGCAAGCAGATCGCCGGCGGCGCGGAAGCGGCGAGGGCACGCGGGGCAAGGCACATGCAGGTCCTCGTTCATTGTAGTGCTATGCTGTGGGAGCGAGGCTGGGGCCTTCGGGCGTGATTACGCTACGCTGGCGCGAAGTGGTTGGTGCACGCGCACCCGCAGAAAGTGCGAGGCCTAGGGCCAGGCCCAGGCCCCGTGGCCGAGAGCAAAAATAAGTATGCCTAATGTACAGTGTCTACGCTGCAGCGCTGCGAGGTGAGGAGGTGTGCGGAGCAAAGCCGCTGCGACTGCCGGTACCGCTGGTACAAAGCAGGCGCAGGCGTCACAGCGCGCGCCAACTGCCGCAACTCTCGCGAAGCAGCTAATTCCAGAAATTAAAATCTACCAGTGCTGTATGTGTCCGCCTAGCGGATGCCGAGCGCAGCGTGCCGAGCATGCGTACGCTAGCGTAGCAGAGGTAGAAAGCTCTCGACCATACAGGCAAAAACAGGCCACTTTATATTGGATCATGTGCAAGCATCATGTGCAAGCATCATGTGTTACACGGAGATGAACGCAATAGCCCGGCAGCGAGGGCAACGGAAGGAAAGTAGACGGCCAAAACCCCCGAAAGTAGACACCAGCAAAAAGCAATCACTCTCCCAGGCGAAAAAGCCACAACGAACCGACACAGCCGACACAACCACACCCACGCACCCACACGCACGCGCACTCCCGCACCCCTCCACTACGGCACCCGCGCCACAACCGCGCACAGCAACAACCACCACCGCACTACTGCCCACCCCAGCAAAACCAGCCACCACCGACCCCCCTACAGCAGCACCCCCACTCCATCCTGCCCCACTGGAGCATTCCATCACGGGCCCCCCGCACATGAGAGCCCGGGGGCGCACGCCCCCCACAGTGCAAGGCGTACCAGCCCTCCCCCTCCGGCCGCCCGACAGGGGCCTCGGGGCGGGGCGCGAAGGGCACTAGCGGCGCCGCATCACTCCCCCCACGGTGGCTCGCGGGAAGGTTCGGCGGCAAGCATCATGTGCAAGCAAATTTGACATGCAATACATCGAAAAGGCAAGGGCACCATGTGAAAACACGAAACGACACCATACGCGATGACAGCGCCTTGTGTTACACTGTGATAGATCCGTTGGGGGGAGTGATGCGGCGCCACCAGTGCCCTTCGCGCCCCGCCCTCGGGCCCCTGCTGGGCGGCCGGAGGGGGAGGGCTGGTACGCCTTTACTGTCGGGGGCGTGAGCCCCCAGGTTCTCTTGTGCGGGGGGCCGTGATGGAATGCTCCAGTGGGGCCGGATGGAGTGGGGGTGCTGCTGTTGGGGGGTCGGTGGTGGCTGGTTTCGTTGGGGTGGGCAGTGGTGCAATGGTGGTGGTTGCTGTGTATTACACAGTGATAGATCTAGGACTCAGCAGCGCCGAGGCAACAGACCAGGCAACAAGCAAACAGACAGACCGGCCGCCGCAAGCACTAAGGCCACGCGCCGCACGAGCAAATGCCAGAACAAACAAACGCCATCGCGAAAGCAGACACGTACACACCACGCAGTACCACGCAGGCCACGCGCACACCAAATACACAGCCAGCACTCGCCGGGCCCACAAGCGGTCGTCGACGCGACACTAGCAGTCTGCATGGGCACGACAGCGTGCGCTACGGCCATGTCCGAGGCCGCGAGGCACCGGTCCCAGGAGCCGTAGCCTCCGCCAGCCCGGCAGCCCGAGCGGTGTCCGGGGAGGGGCGCAGAGGAGACACGGCGGACGTGCGCTGCGAGGAGAAGAGAGGGAGGGAGAAAAGAGGGAGGGATCGGGTGCGGGGGGGGGGGTGGGGGGGCGACGCAAGCCTATGCGCGATGGCCTGTCAGCGCCGGCAGGCCGTCTGTGGGGACAGGAAGGCCCGGCAGCAGCGCCCGTCCGACCAGTCTAGCATGGAGGGGCGCGGCCGCGCGGGCTTGGCGCGCCAGCGCGCGGCACAATGTTGTGGACAGGTCGCTGTCATGTGCAAAGAGCAGATCATGTGGCCGGCCCAACCCCCAAAACCGGCAGCAAAACCGCGTCTGTGTGGCTTGTGCAAGTCCCAACTGCCTGTTCCAATTCAGCTTGATGCATTTTATGGTGCCCTGGAGGTCCAATTCAACACAAATGACCATCTACCCATCCCCTCAGGGCAGCAATGCTCCCCAAACGACCCGTGTCCACCTGCTCTCATGGTCTGCAACCTGCAGTGCCCGTGGCCTAGCCCAAAACTTCATGTGCTCCTTCTGCCAATGGCTCCCTCCCTGAACTGCATCAGTTCCATGCTTGATCATTGTTGAGCAGTTGCGCCTCAGAAGCTGCAAACCTCACTCTAGTTCCATTTTTCGTGCGTCATGACCCCCGAGTTCGCGTCTGGTTGACGCTTTTGTTCGCGGAAAGCTGCTTGGCACTCAGATTCACAATTCAGCAACATTGACTGGAACGGAATCACTAATCAATGCGATCCCACCGTGCCTGGAGAGAATGATGACATGTTAGTCGACATGGGCAGTGGCAGCAATCATGGCGACGCGTCACGCACATGGCATGCGTGTTTCGAGCGTGCCGGATGCGGTCACTAAGGGCTGGCAGCAGGTGTAGTACAGCAATGCATGAATGAGAGCAGCGCGTTGATGCATGGAGTTACATGATCATCATCGATGTTTCTGCCACAAACAGGACTGACAGCCAGTTCAGAAGTCGTTGTGTTCGACTGGCCGACTGTCAAAATATAGGCACAGTCTTCTCTTTCCCCACCTTGGGGTTGAACACAGATTGCTGGACCTGAAAGCCTGCCATGTCGTACGCGAACGGATTTATGTGCCCATCTACCTTGGAAAAACACATGCGCAGACTACGCCTACCTGACACTTGTTACTCTTGTGCAAGCTCCGCTGTAGTTCACAGTCCAAACTTATCATGTTGACCACGTGAAAGGCAGAGCCAGAATGTGCACTGGCACGAGGCAACCTCCTGGTGCCTGTTTTGTTGATTGTCCCGTGACGACAGCGCTTGCATGCAAATTCACGCCATAATTACTGACCAGCAAAGTGACAGATACCTCTACCTGGTAGGTGTATCTGTCATTTCGCTCCGCTGTCACCTGCATCCCTGAGGAGATCCTGCTACGACAAGGGCACTCACTCGCTTGAATAGTCGGGGGCGACATTGTCTGGAACTTCTGCTTCTTTATCTTTTTCCTCGTGCTGCCAACTACCGGGGTGTGGCGTGCACTTGTACTGAGTCCGCCCTCGCCGGCAGATGCCCATTCCAGAGCCCAACGTTGCCCCTATTTTGCACTTTGGACATACTGGAAGGCACCTGCACCAAACCCACAGTCAAGCACTTGTGCTTGTGATGAACGCCGACACCTGCTTGATATGGATTTTCAGTGAGGAAGGGCGTGACATAATAGCCCCACAGGGTCGACCGCATTTTCCTGTGTGACTGTTATGTTTGTATTTCACACACTGGCTGCGGGCCCCCCCCCCCCCCCCCCTCCACCCGGCGCACCCGTCCCTCCTCCTCCCTCCCTCTGTCCTCCTCCCAGGCACGTCCGCCGTTTATCCTCTGCCCCCCTTCCCGGACACCGCTCGTGCTGCCGGGCTGGGTGTGGCTGCAGCTCCTCGGACAGGTGCCTCGCGGCCTCAGAGATGGCCATTGCGCGCGCCGGCGCGCCCGTGCAGACTGCTAGTGTCGAGTCGGCGGCCGCTTGTGGGTCCGGCGCGTGCTGACTGTGTGTTTGGTGTGCGTGTGGGCTGCGTGGTACTGCGCGGTGTGCGAGTGTCTGCTTTCGAGCTGGCGCTAGTTCGTTCTGGCATTTGCTCGTGTGGCGCGTGGCCTTGGTGCTTACGGTGGCCGATTTGTCTATGTGTTGTTGCCTGGTCTGTTGCCTCGGCGCTGCTGAGTCCTAGATCTATCATTGTGTGACACACACTCGCTGCTGTGTGCATGTGTCCGTGCTGGGTCAGTTTAGCGCTTGTGTCCGCTGTGCTGTGACTGCGTGCTTGCTGTGCGGAAGCACTGCTGAGATAGAGGGTTTTCTCATCTAGGCAAATTTAAAGGCATCAGACGGTAGAAGCCGTCTGCTGAGTGCAGACAGACCTGGGGCTCTCTGGGTATGTATACATGTATACGTGTACACAGGGTCCCTCGAGCTCTCTGGCTGTAGATGACACGTGCACTGGCTGGCCAAGCCACTGCAAATTTGAAAACAATAGCTACATTGCCTGTCCTGCCTGTGGCCTTGGGTGCCATAACGCGTTTCAACCTCGAAACGCGCAGTAAATCATATTATTCGTGCAGGTAATGCATCGCCGACTGAAGGGCGGTACGTATAGCGTATAGCTGCAGCACTGTGCTGACAGCATCATCGCACGCGCACAGTGGCTGTTGCCCACTGCGCACTGGCAGTTGCAATGTGACTGTACACCATATGTAATTACTATATAAGTATCTGTATGTTTGTCTGCAGATAGCACGCGCACGTTACTACCGGTCGACGGCGGGGTTAACCGCGGCTGCGGAGAGGAAGCGCACTTCTTAAAAGAATGCTTCTTTCTGCATGCGGCGAGCGCGGCCGAAATCGGCCCCTTCGAAGGGGTGCTTCCCAGAAGGCCTCTCTCGCCACCTCGGTTGTTGATGATTAGATAGGCAGTTTCAGGCCTCAGATCCGTAGACAGGTCAGCTGCAGCTGGTGGGGAGTGGAGGGCGCCGCCGTCCCCACGCAGCCCATATGGAGAGCGCCCCTGGCCCAGTACGGCGAAGGCCGCCAGGAAGAACAGCGCCAGCCTCAGCACAAGAGCAGTCCGACTGGGAGAGTGGTGTAGTGCTGTTGCGCAACATGCTGTTGTCATGATCCTGCAGAGCACAGCCGCATTCAATGACATGTTGCATGCCCGGGGCCTCGCTGCGGCCAGGAACTTCTGTTGAAGTTACCCTCTGAAAGGCAAGCCTTTGAGTAAGTTATTTCTAACACATGCATGCTTCGTAGATCTACATATATGATGCGTAACACAGTGATAGATCTAGGACTCAGCATCGCCGAGGCAACACACCAGGCAACAAGCAAACAGACAGACAGACCGGCAACCGCAAGCACCAAGGCCACTCTCCGCACGAGAAAATACCAGAATGAACTAGCGCAGGCTCGAACGCAGACACTCACACACCACACAGTACCACGCATCCCACGCGCATACCAAACACAGTCAGCATGCGTAGGGCCCACCGGCGGGCGCCGACTCGACACTAGCAGTCTGCACGGGCGCGCCGGCGCGAGCTACGGCCATCTCCAAGGCCGCGAGGCACCGGTCGCAGGGGCTGCAGCCACAGCCAGCCCGGTAGCACGAGCGGTGTCCATGAAGGGGGGCAGAGGAGAAACGGCGAGGGTGCGGAGGGAGGAGGGAGGAGGGGAGGAGGGAGGAGGGAGGAGGGAGGAGGGAGGAGGGAGGAGGGAGGAGGGAGGAGGGAGGAGGGAGGAGGGAGGAGGGAGGAGGAGGAGGGAGGAGGGAGGAGGGAGGAGGGAGGAGGGAGGAGGGAGGAGGGAGGAGGGAGGAGGGAGGAGGGAGGAGGGAGGAGGGAGGAGGGAGGAGGGAGGAGGGAGGAGGGAGGAGGGAGGAGGGAGGGAGGGAGGAGGGAGGAGGAGGAGGGAGGAGGGAGGAGGAGGAGGGAGGAGGGAGGAGGGAGGAGGGAGGAGGGAGGAGGGAGGAGGGAGGAGGGAGGAGGGAGGAGGGAGGAGGGAGGAGGGAGGAGGGAGGAGGGAGGAGGGAGGAGGGAGGAGGGAGGAGGGAGGAGGGAGGAGGGAGGAGGGAGGAGGGAGGAGGGAGGAGGGAGGAGGGAGGAGGGAGGAGGGAGGAGGGAGGAGGGAGGAGGGAGGAGGGAGGAGGGAGAGGGGAGGGAGGAGGGAGGAGGGAGGAGGGAGGAGGGAGGAGGGAGGAGGAGGAGGAGGAGGGAGGAGGGAGGAGGGAGGAGGGAGGAGGGAGGAGGGAGGGAGGAGGGGGAGGAGGGGAGGAGGGACGGATGCGGGCGGGGGGGAGGGGGGGAGGCTGCAGGGCGAAATGGGTGGGGGGGGGGGGGGGGGGGCGTAGGGCGAAATGGGCGGAGGTGGAGGGGGGGGGGGGAGAGGGGCACGATGCAAGCCTGTGCGCGATGGCCTGTCAGCGCCGGCAGGCCGTCCGTGGGGACAGGAAGGCCCGGCAGCAGCGCCCGCCCGACCAGTCTAGATCTAGCGCGGAGGTGCGCGGTCGCGCGGGCTTGGCGCGCCAGCGCGCGGCACAATGTTGTATATGATGTGCGATGGGAAGCACACCAGCTCGGCAGCATATGAACATGAGTCTAGGAACAAGTTGTAAGTACGCTTGCCAGTGGTGTACTGGCTTGGAGCCCCTCGATGTAACTGTACATATGATGTGCCTTATCGCCGGACCTTTCAAGTGAAATATTGTGGGCCTACGCCTTTTTATGGCACCACTCCCGGTCAGATGCATAGGTTAAGGATTATATTCACAGCACGCAACAAGTTACGGCATGGTGCCATGGCACAAGCACCCCACAGCTCCAAGCGGTACATGCAAGCAGGCCTGGGGCCCCCACAAGCCATGCATATGGTACTTTTGCTCCCACATTACACCTCGTGGCGCTGCTGGGTTCCAGATCTGTCACTGTGTAATGAATTAGACTACGTGGCGTTCGTTGCGCATATCATTCCGAAAGAATGCAATACCCAATCGGGGAGTGAAATACACAATTGTAAGTGGGAATATGTCACTGGAACGGGTCATGTGATCAGTCATACCTCAGGCTGCTACTGGTACGCCACGTGAGGGATGAGATGTTGATGAACGTACAGCGTTCTGGAGTCGACGTCGATGGTCGCGAAATGTAAATTAGCTCAAGGCCTTCAAGCGCCAACCGATTCGTCTGGGTCAGCTCGCTTGAGCTGCTGCGCTGGGATCAGTAGTACTGGTGCCACCGCTACCAGTTGGCGAGCTCGGTGGGGTTCAGTCGTGTCGTTGCGGTAGACCCAATCTGCTGGTGATATATATGCGTATGCACCTGCAGTGACGCGGGGCATCGTCCGCAGTCCCAGCTTAAGCTTAGCACGGTCACGTACGTGCACGGTGTGTTCATGATCTTCCAGCTGTCATGACCTGCCAGCTGCAGCGCTAGCTGCGCCCATTCTGACTGCAAGCTTGACGTTACGGGAGCATCATGATGGCGGGCGCAGAGTCAGTGGCGCCGCAGACCGTTCACCCCGGACACGTTTTGAAACTCGCACATGCACTGCAGCTGACAGCTACTGTAGCTGCTCGCTGGGATTCAGCTGCTTGCGTGCTTGCGTGTTGCCCTCGCTGCCGGGCTCGCGCGTTGGTCTCCGTGTAACTCTGCTGCTGACAGCTACTAGTACCTGCTGCGTTCTCACCGCGCACAAGTTTACTGCGCATGCCGGCACCCCAGCAGCGCGCAGGTCTGCCTTTCACAGCCCGCCTTTCGAACTGAATTCACATTTCGTACAGCGCTAGCCTGTGGCGGCCTACTGGGCCTTGTCGTCAACGACTCGAGCTTCAAATTCGATTGTTGATGATCGGTCCACGTGAGCTTTTGGCCACTGTGACGTAGTACGGGTGCTTGCAAACGCAACATTCCGTTAACGAGGGCACAGTCCTGACGCCAGTTATCCTATGTGAACTACGTACGTACGGATGGCTGTGTCGCCCTGCTCTCCACTACCCCTCGTCACGCGTCAGCCAACTGACGCGCTAGCTGTATACGGTACGTACCGTCTTAATTTGAAACTTGAAAGCTTCAGACCAACCAGCTGTTGCATGCGCCGACCCACAACGCCAAGCGCAGCCTGATTATGAGGCTAGCACGCCCCACGCCAACTAAAAGACTGAGATTGCACGGATGTATACGTAGGCAGCTTTCAGGCTTCAAAGCTGTCGACTGACAGGTTGTGCACGTTGCCATGTGTGTCGCCTAACGGGACGGACCGCACGTTCGCATATGTATGCATGGATTGATGCCCCGCGTGGATCCAGTTGGAGGTCGACCTTGCGAGGCTCACCACTGAACCTCGCTGTGCACAGCTCTAGCTACTCGCAGCCAATGGCCATTGCGGCAGAGCAGTGTGTGCGGAGGTGTCGTCCGTGACATACGACATGCATCAAGCACCTATAGGATAGTATACTCTAAGAAGTAGTGCTGCACAGGAGCTACCTGCAGCTGGCTGTAGGCGCTTGTACACAGTGGTTACACTGGTGTGTTACACAGTGATAGATCTAGGACTCAGCAGCGCTGAGGCAACAGACCAAGACACAAGCAGACATACCTGCCATCGCAAGCACCAAGGCCACACTCCGCACGAGCAAATGACAGAACGAACTAGCGCCGGCTCGAAAGCAGACACTCACACACCACGCAGTACCACACAGCCCACGCGCACACCACAGTCAGCATGCGCCAGGCCCACCGGCGGGCGCCGACTCAACACTAGCAGTCTGGACGGGCGCGCCGGCTCGCGCTACGGTCATCTCCGAGGCCGCGAGGCACCGGTCCCAGGGGCAGCAGCCGCACCCAGCCCGGCAGCACGAGCGGTGTCCGGGAAGGGGGGCAGAGGAGAAACGGCGGAGGTGCGCTGAAAGGGAGAAGAGGAAAAGAGGAGGAGGGACGGGTGCCGGGGGGGGAGGGGGGGGCTGCAAGGCGAAGTGGTTGGGGGGGGGGGGGTGTGGCGGCCGCAGGGCGAAATGGGTGGAGGTGGAGGGGGCACGGGGGGGGGGGGGGGGGGGGGGGGGGGGGCACGATGCAAGCCTATGCGCGATGGCCTGTCAGCACCGGCAGGCCGTCTGTGGGGACAGAAAGGCCCGGCAGCAGCGCCCGCCCGACCAGTCTAGGGAGGAGGGGTGCGGCTGCGCGGGATTGGCGCGCCAGCGCGCGGCACAATGTTGTGGACAATTCGCGCATGCCATTGAGCAGGAAAGTACGCTTAGACACCGCACCGTGTCACGCGGCTACCTCCGCGACCGTCTGGAGGAAGCGGTACGCGTCCCGTCCAACCCTGCTGTACGTCTCATGCACGAGCGGGATGAATTGGACGGCACCTGTGACTGCGCCATATTTGTCGCGCTTTTGCCGTTCGCCCTTCTCAGCAGTCGCGCCAGCCTCACGTGACACACCGCGCACATGCGACCTAGCAAGCGGGTGCATCACCTTCACGTCCAGAAGCCCATGCGCGTGGTGAGGAATGCGAGGAGGTCGCTGCGCTGCGGAGGCCGCTGCAAT
Source organism: Ulva mutabilis (assembly GCA_900538255.1). NCBI lineage: Eukaryota > Viridiplantae > Chlorophyta > Ulvophyceae > Ulvales > Ulvaceae > Ulva > Ulva mutabilis. The sequence goes on from UNSF01000225.1 coordinate 46,172, forward strand.
CAGGGCAGCGGGGCGGCGGGAGGGGGCGCTGCCGCCCGGACAGGGGCAGGGGGCGCGTCGCTCGTCGAGGTACGGGCCGCGGTGGGGGGGCGGTAGCGGCGGTGGGGGTGGGGGAGGCCGGGGCCTCGGCTTGGGTGCCATGAGGGGTGCGGGGCACGTCCGAAGCCTGGGGGGCCTGCGAGAGATGGGGCGGGGGTTGCACTGGCGCAGCATCGGCTGGGGAGTCCGGGGGCGGCGGCGGTGGCGGCGGCTGCAGCGGGCCTCGCTGACATGGCGCGGCCGGTGCAGTCGCAGACGGCACAGCCGGCGGGCGTGTGAAGTCCGCCGGCGGCGCGGCTGGTGGCAACTGCCGCCTGCCGGGGAGGGGGAGCACGCGTATGCCTCAAGGGAGCTTGCCAACGTGCGGCTCGAGCAATGAAGCGAGCGACGCGCGCATGAGCACCCGCCTCCAAGCCACGGTGATGAGGCCGTGCTACAGGATTGAAGTCACCCATGGCTGGCCGCATATGACACTTTGCGTGCCGGACACCGCCACGTGGCCGCAGAGGCAGGCCTCATCCAAGTCCAAGACGGGCAGCAGCGGCTCACCCAGGCGCAGCAGCACAGCCACCTGGAGTTCATGGTCGGTCAGGCCTGTCACCGGGCCGGGGCAGGCCGTGAGGAACGCCGAGGCCAGCGAGCCAGAGCAGCTGAGGAGGCGAGCGAGATTAGTGCACGCCGTCTCCGCCGTTTGGGGCTTCGGACCGTGCTTCAGGGTCTGGAGTTGGTCACGCGTGGCGGTCCAGCGCGTGTCGATTTCCGCCCAGCTGAGCGCGCTCTGGAGCTGCGTGATGCGCAGCTTCGAGCGAGCGTCAGACGCCCAAGCGTCAGCTGGGGTCGGGCTGTCTGAGATTAATATTCCCTGCCCGGCCGGCTATGCCTTCCGCAAGCGTGCGAGGCGGGCCTGGTGCTGGACTGCGGCGTCGCCGCGTAACGGCTTACCGCCGTCGATGCAGTCTGACCCGCATGCGCAACTGCTGCCGCCGCGAGTCGCGCTGCGTCAGCAACGTCAGCTGTGCAGTGTCGCAGCCCCATGTCTATGAGGGAGCGAGGACTGTTCACGCTGCAGGTCAGTGGCCTGCTGCGTCTCGATGATGCGGCACATGGCGTGTATGCTGGCGTGCTCGACGCACATGAGCGGCTGATGGGGTCGCCTTGTTTCACGCCAGATGCACCCCACAAAACTACGTTGGATCCGTCTTGCTGACGTGCCAGCAGCAGCAATGGCGCTCCATACGCCATGCGTGCAAATACGGCCAGGGCGGGGAGTTGCGCGTCAATCTCCGCGATGATGATCTCGCGGTCAATCAGGTCGACCGCGTACTCGATATCGAGCTGCACTGTGACCGTCTCCGCACCTGAGAAGTCCGGGGCCAGCGCGTGGTTCGGAATTTCAGGGCCGCCGCGGACACCGACCCCGATCTGGTGCGTGGCAAGCAGGCCCGGCGCTTCTGGGACGCATGCCAGCGCGCAGATACCGGCAAGGCGCATGAACACTTCGCCGATCGCGATCGGGCGAACGCCGCCGTTCGGTTTGGCGATGGCGATCAGGCGGCTGGCGAGCAGCAGGTCGGAGTAGGGGGATGGTGCCCGACAGCAGGAGGTTGACGAAGCGCCGCATGGCCTTGCCTGTGCGCTCGTTATACAACCCGGCGCTGCGGACTTTCTCATATGTCCAGCCGCTGGAGCCGGCCGCTGAGCCCTGTTTCAGTTTCTGCAGGATGGCCTCAAACTGCATCGCTGAGACTTTCGCTAAGCGGCTGCCGGCTGGTGTAGGCTGCGCTGCGCGCTCTGGTGGGGGCGCGGGGGGGTGTAGCGCTCGCAGGCGTGACTGTGAGTTCTTGTCGATGGGAACGATAAAGCTGCTGTCCACGCAGCGTGCAGCGCGGTCAAAATTGCCATTGCATGCATGTCGGTGCATGCGCCCGGCCAATGTGATGTCCGCCACTACTTTTGTGCGAGTGCGGCTGCGGTCGTCGTGTTCAGCGGTGTTGAGCAGCATCTGCTCCCTGATCCGCTTCCGGATCTCACGCACGCTGGCATTGACTCGACTGGCGCGCCCCATGCTCGCGCCAGTGTTGCCGAGGGCCTGGCTGGGCAGCAGGAGTAGCAGCCGGAGCTCTGTCTCACACTGGGCCGGTGACCGCGCTCAGCCGTATCGGCGGTACGTTCCAGAGCTGTGGCCACAACGTCGGCCCAGCGGGATCTGCATTCGTCCGGTGAGGAACCAGCACGTCCGGGTAGGGAGCCTCCGGTGATGGCGCCGCGTCTGGGGCTGGCATCGATATCGGATACACCTGGGTGTCGCTGACGAGGTCTGCTTCCGTCAGATCACGCAAGTGCGAGTCGCCCTGTGGGCCAGCGCTAATGTCGGCGCGGGAAACATCTAGGAAGACGGCGCGCTGGCCGGGGGGAAGGCGGGGCGCATGGAAGGGTTGGGGGGGAGTTGCATGACGGCGAGCCGGCGCGCGGCAGATGGGCGCAGGCGCGTCAGTCATGGACGTCCCATGGTTGGTCCCTGCGTGTGCAGCCACGACTGGCGAGAGTGTCGTGGAAGCTGTCCCTGTGTCACACGCATGGGCCATATGGCGCCACACGGCGAGGTGAATGCACGACTGCACGTGAGGTGGCATCGCCTGCGGACGGCCGGGCGCTGCGCGGCCCTGTGCTCTAATTGTGCACCTTGCTATCATGTAGTGTGGCTCCGGGGGACAGTGGTGACGGGACGTCACTTGAGGTTGTTGGCCACCAGCTAGCCCGCCGTCAAGTCTGTGGTGCTCATCAACCTATGTCAGACAGCACGATTTTGCCAAATTGGTGCGGGCGGGTGGCTTGCTTTGCGGCCGAGGCGCAGTCGAGCCGGCGCCCACCGCTGCCGCAGGGGTGAGTGTTTCGTACACCAAACCGAAGCCTGCCTGCGGCGGCTGCAAACGGGCTGTGTGTCGTCCCGCCATGTCGTCGTCAACCTTTGAGGGCTGGGTCTGCGTCGGTGGTTCCGTCATGTGCTGCGGCGTCCAGTGTCGTGAGCGCGAGCGGCCACGGCCAGTGTTGGCGGGCGTGCCCGTGCGGCCGCTGCACTGGGTGCAGGCGGGAGTGGGGGCGTGGGAGTCCGCTGGCACGCCGCGACAGTTGGCTGCATGCCTGTGGCCCTCCGGATCGTTTTATCTAGAGAAGGGCAGCTTGCATGCCTCGCAGTGGTAGCAGCTGTTTGCCTGCTGTTCGTCCGCGGTGTACTTGTTCTCCGGGCGGCATCCCAGGCAGTGGGCCAGCAGATCGCCGGCGGCGCAGAAGCGGCGAGAACACGCGGGGCAAGGCATGTTCAGGTCCCCGATCATGGTCGTGCTGTGCTGCGGGAGCGAGGCTGGGGCCTTCGGGCGTGAGCATGCTGCACTGGCGAGACGTGGTTGGTGCATGCGCACCCGCAGAAGATGTGCGAGGCATAAGGACTATTCCCAGGCCCCGCGGCTGACAGCAAAAATAAATATGCCTAATTTACAGTATGTACGCTGCAGCGCTGCGAGATGAGGAGGTGTGCGGCGCGAAGCCGCTGCGACTGCCGGTACCGCTGGTACGAAGCAGGCGCAGGCGTCGCGGTACGCGCCAACTGCCGCAACTCTCGTGGAGCAGCATATTCCAGAAATTAAAATCTACCAGTGCTGTCTGTGTCCGCCTGGTGGGTGCCGAGCGCAGCGTGCCGAGCATGCGCACGCTAGCGTAGCAGAGCTAGAAAGCTCTCGACCATACACAAATGTGTGTGATGTTACACTGGTGTGTAGGAAAGCCAAGCAAGAAAGCCACTCGAGAAGCATGTCAACGAAGTAGTTGGTATAGTGAACCACATGCGGGTTCTGGGAGAGTCTGTGCCGGACCAACGGTATAGCTCTAGGCTGCTGGCAGTAGACAGAGAGTATACACTGTTGCAGCCGATGCTGCAGCACCTGCCAGTGCAGCAGATAGTTTCCAAACTGCTGACGCATGCTCCGGCCAACAACCAACCTGCTCCATCGCGGTTCCCACGGGATGATCAAACCACCAGACATCACTGAATTCCAGCCACTAGATCAGGGCAGGCTCAAAATTTATGGCATGGGCAATATCAGGGCAAATGTGGGAAAGTATGTGACAGTACAGGGGGAGTTGGTGCCTGGGATATTGAGTTAGATCATGTCTACTGGGTGCCAGCCAGTCCTATCAACGTCCTATCAACGACTGTGCTGAAGCGGTCGAACATATACATGCACACAGGAAAGGCAAACACAGTAGAACTGCCTGGTTTCCATGATCAAGCCCAGACGTTTGTGGGAAATTGTGAGCAGGGTGTGGATAGTGAGGACAACCTCACTCTGAGCTGGTACTGTAGGACAGGTAGACCAATGTGGGAGCTGCGCCATGTAGATTCAGGAACAGACTGAATTGATGCTAACAGCCTTTTCCATAGGAATAGCAAATGGGTTGGTGAGCAGGCGCAAGTCGCTGCAGTAGACGGTGTACCCATTGGTCAGAGATCGTCCTACCAGCTCGACCCATCGTTTCTGGTGCATATCTCGTTTCACCATGCAGGCAACCGGATTCTCAAACTGATGAGAGATAATTTAGACCTGTATGACCTCAAGCTGCCCAACCCTACGGGAGTAGCATTTGAGTGTCATGGTTGCCATGTGGCGGAACAGAGAAGTGGTGACAGGGCACATCACGGGGGCAAAGTGACAGAGAATGCCACGTATGCTGGAGAAGTGCTGCATGCGGATCTGGCTGGACAGATTAAGCCAGTAGGCATAAGAGGAATGAACTACATCCAGGTAGTAGTGGATGAGTACAGCAGGTACTTCCATGTGATCCCGCTGAAGTCAAAAAGCGGTGCTGCGGAGATGATATGCCTTCTGATAGAACGCATCCGCACTCAGATTGTCTATCACAAGGACGTTGGGGTGCGGAGGCTGCACACGTACCAAGGAGGTGAGTTCAGCTCGAGTCAGTGGGCTCAGTACCTTGAGTGGCGAGGGATAGTGCATGCGTTCACTGACACCGCCCAACATGAGTCAAATATTGTTGGTAGAACGAAAGATCGGTGTGCTGAACACGTCAATGCGGGCCAGTCTGCTGCAGGCGGCAGTGCTTGCATTCCTGTGGCCGGAGGCATACATGTGCGTGAACCATGCACACAACCTGACGCCGAGCACAACACTGGAAGGTGTACGGTGGAAGGAGGCGAAGCAGAAGCTGGAGGACAGGTTTGTTGCCACCAGCTCTGAGCCATGGTCCACGAATGAGCAGCAGCGGGCTAAGCAGCTGAGAGTCCGGAAGGCGGCAGCGCATGCGCTGAGCCTGAACGAGCTCTGTGAGGAACTGATTGCCAGGAGAGAAACGACATTTGTGGCACAGCACATGGGGAATGTGAATGTCATAGAGATTGTGCCATACTATTGTGGTTTAGGAAGGTCAGAGAAGATGACTTCCGTCGCGTGGTGGCACGGGTGAAGCCTTTCGGGTGTCCAATGTATGTGTATCCGCGGAGGGAGCACTTCAGGCACCTGGAGGTGCGAGGAATACTCGGTGCCTATATGGGACCGGGTGGAGGTCCTCACATGGACACGGTTTACGTGAAGCGTGGGAATGGGGGAGCAGTACGGATGTACAGGCACACGGCTGCTCCACCTGCTCTAGTGAAGGATTTCGCGCAGCGATTTCACATGGCTGGGGAGGCTACGGCGGACCCAGTTGTGCTAGAGAACTATGAGCAGGGTGAGTTTGAGATCCTACTCGATCAGTATACCAGTGTAGTGCCGGAAGCTGAGTTCTTGCCCAACATGAAGAAGTGGGTGAAGAGCACTAGTGTGCGGGCAGTGCGTCCACCAGCCAGTCGTGAACACATGATGCCAGAGAGGGGCAGAAATGTGGATTGGGCTGAGGGGGAGCATCCGGGTCTGGGCCATCAACACTGGGAACCAGGAAGAACGCTGCACAGGCGTTTCAAACCGCAAGACGAGCTACCTGAGGGTGAGCCTGAGTTTTCTCCTAGAGTGTTGGGTGCAGAGCTGCTGGCGCGACATGTGCGCTGGCACACACCAGAGATCAGTGAGGCAGTGATTGCAGCGCGCTGTGATCATGCAGCGGCTGACAATGCTGCAGCAGTGGCACACTGGGACTATGATGCAGCAAACCAGCCGTCTGGGCCTCTACACCACGAGTTTAGGCCTGCAGAGACGATCCCTACGAGGGATAGAGCTGTGCTGCACATAGGGGACTGTGATATCCACTCACTTCCAACAGATGAGGAAGTGAGTGACAGTGAGTCTAGTGATGGAGGTGAGGATGACTCTGAGTCTGAGTCTAGATCCCGCTCGCGTTCAGCGGAGCCAGTCCAACGGTCGATAAGCAAGGAGCTGAGTGAGCCACCCCCACCTGTGCGAGCTGACAGTCACGGCGGCGGCCGAAGTTACCGCGGGTCCACGGTGTCAGGGCGTGATGACCGTGACAGATATGATGAGCCAAGGCACATATCTGGGTCTGAGGGCCAGGGGCAAGGCGAGCTACGGCATGTGCCTGGGGGAAAAGCGACAGGAGGTGATGGCTCAGGGGAAGAGTCAGCACCAAGTACCGCGAGGGGCAGCGGAGAACGTCTAGATCCACCACAAGAGGTGAGGGTTCAATGGGTTCCAAAGCCTTTTCAATTGATTCGCCGAAACGTAAGACCTGTTGTCCATGCTGTGGGAGCAATTGTGAGTGGTGTTGCTGTTGAGCGCATTTCCCCGGAGGAAGTACGTGAACATGATGCTACGAGCTCCACAGTATTCAAAGATGAGAATGACGTCGGTGACTTGGCAAAAGTGGTGTCTGCGACAGCTGACAGTGTGACTCGTGATGCAGAAAAGACTACGGGGCAGGAGGTGATTCTTTACAGTGGCAAGACTGCTTGTCGTTGTGGGTCCCGGCGTGCAGCCACTGTGAAGAAGAAGGTCGAGTTTGTGCTGGACGATCCAACGGTGCAGCAAGCCATGAGAGGCTGCCATCGTGCGCAGTGGATTGTAGCAATGATAGATGAACTGACCACCTTAAGGGAGCACGATGTGTTTGAGCTGGTCAAGTGTCCATCAGGAGTGAAGCCTGTGACAAGCGAATGGGTGCTTACGATCAAGCGAGGTGCACAGGGTGAAATTGAGCGTTTCAAAGCTACATATGTAGCTAGAGGATTCACGCAGGTAGAAGGCGTTGATTTCTTCGAGACTTGGGCTCCTGTGGGCAGCTATGTCCCTGTCAGGGCTCTATTGTCGGTCTGTGCAGTAGAGGATCTAGAGACGAGGCATATAGACATAAAATGTGCTTTCCCTAAATGGTGTTCTGCAGGAGGAATTGTATGTGGCACAACCTCCGATACTAGATGATGGGTCTGGTATGGTGTGGCGCCTGAAAAAGGCGTTGTATGGTCTGAAGCAAGCTGCTAGGGAGTGGCACAAAGCACTTGCATAACTCTTGTTGAGTATGGGCTTTGTGAGATCAGCCAGTGACCCTGCATTGTTTATCTGCAAAGTAGGACGTTGTCTTATTTTTCTATGGGTCGATGATCTATTGATCTTCGGTCGCAGAGAGCAGATGGATGATGCCATCAGAAATATCCTTGAGGCATTTGAAGGTCGTGACCTGGGGGACCTGGGATATGTGCTGGGCATGGAGGTCATGCGTGATCGCACCGCTTGCACTATCACCATCACACACAGAAAGAGCATCAGGGACATGCTGGAGAGGTTTGCCATGAGTGAGTGCAGACGGGCGCCATCTCCGTTGGTACCCAAGCAGAAAATGTCTCAAGGTTAGTCTCAAGGAAGATCCTAGCCGGGCAAAGGCTACAGTCGTAGAGCATAAGAGGTTTATGCAAGCCGTAGGAAGCATCCAGTATGTGGCAGTTGTGTCGCGTCCAGACATCGCGTTTCAGGCTCATGTCTTGGCCAGTCATATGGCTGGGAGTGCCAAATGTCATTGGAATGGTGTACTGAGATACCTACGAGGGACCATAGACTTTGGCTTGACCTTTAGTGGCTCCAATGGGGGATGTGAGGTGTTGGAAGCATTTACTGATGCTGACTTCGCCAATGGTGCTTGCTTGAAGAGCGTGTCAGGAGTGATAGTCCGGATTTATGGTCATACGACGGCGGTGTTGAGTAAACACCGGTGCCCGGAGGCACGTGGAGCCCAGTGGCTCCACCCCTTGAGGAGATCCACTACTGCCTAGAACCGCTGAGAGAGAGGCCATGGGCCCGATCCGATGGGGGGTCACAGGAAGAACGCTCCAGCCGCCCACACGTGGAGAAACCTCGCGGAGACTTGGAATCCTCTGGATCATCTACACCTGCACAACAGCATGGGCCCGGGCGGGCGGGATCTTAGCTGAAAGCTGCGAAGCACTAGCAACGAACACCCACTCTGCATGGCGAGCCGCTGCTCGCACCAGCCAAAAAACATCCAATCTCTGCACAGCCTCCGGCCCGCAGCAGAGCTGCGACCCCTGTAGACACCGAAGGCCAGAGTCCTGCGGTCCACTGTCGCCATTCCCATCATAAGTGCGATTACATTCCACGTAATCCATCGCATGGGAACTGTGTTCTAGCGTTCGAAGAGACAGACTATTGTGGCTGGTGATACAACTGAGGCAGAGCTCATTGCGATGAGTTCAGCAGCCAATGAGGTGATGTGGGCAAAGCAGTTGTGCACTGATCTTGGTTTGTCGGCTATGAAGCCAACGCTGTGGGGTGACAACAAGAGTGCCAACTTGCTAGCGGTGAACCCCATCTCTAGTGACCGCTCCAAGCACATCAGGGTCAGGGACCTGAGGGTCCGAGAGTTCGTAGAACTCGATGAGTTGACTATCAGCTGAATTAGCGCGGTAGACATGCTAGCTGATATGTTCACGAAGGTGTTGGCAGGACCAGCACTGGCAAAATTTAAAGATAGACTGCAGCTTGCGGTAGTACAAGCTTAGTCTAGGGGAAGTGTCGTGATCTAGCCATGCGCACGACTACGGTGACCATGCATGGTGGCATACACAGGACTACGGTGACCATGTATGCGTGGATGCACGGTGCTAATCCAGAGTGGCTATGGGGAAGCCATGCACCGATGGCTGACCATCTGCACGAGCAATGCATGCAGATTGCGTGCCAGCAGATTATGATTCTGATCGTATCCGTAAGAGTCGTTTAGAGAACGCATATATAGGCTCCACTGATCATAGTTTAATCACTCTTCTCGTCTGTCAACGTCTCACGTGTATTCATCCTCCACTGAAAACAGAGGCGCTGTCACGGACAGATACGCAGACAGCAAGGTATGTGACAGCACTAGTCCCCTGCGCATGGCTACGACATGCTGAGAATCCCACAGGCCTTAGGCCGCGGTCCACTCAATTACGTCAACCGGGCCACGGGCCGGCCTCGCAAAGGGAATTGGCCACCGCGCGACTACGGTGGGAACCACGCGGTGCCAGTCTCGCCCACGCTCCATCTCACGCGGAAAATCTGCCTCAGTCCAACTCGAACCGTATTCTATCTCCCTGTAGGAGTTTATGGACCTGTTGCGCATAGGGCGCTTCATTGGCTAGCAGCATGGTCGCTGGATAAAGTGAAGCAGTTGGAGAAGCAGACATCGAGCGCAATGCGGCACGTGATGATGCTATTTTAATCTGTAAATATCCTCCAGGAATGGGTTCATAGACACCAGGGATGACTATCTAGCGCAACAGTCACCAATCGATGGTGGTGACGAGTGGCCACCGAATAGTCGCGGCAGTGGCTTGGACACGTACACGTCGTTCAAATCGCGATCGCACGCGAGTCTAGACAGATCATGAATAGACAGTGTCAGAGCAAGATGCTTGTCTAATTAATCGTCTTGCTAATGCAAACCTTTGCCCAAAGGCGCAGCATATAACGCCTGACGACTGCTCATGGCCGCTATTCATTAGCCGATGCTACTGAAACCGTCACAACCTTCCAATACAATCGTTGAATATACATCTTGCCGATGTAGACTATGTTTCTACGCTCACAACACCACCCGGCACGCGTGTCGCCCCACGTTTGGTGGCTGGATGTCGCCGGTCACTCGAGCGAATGACAGTCTCCAGAGCTCCTCCTTGCTCTTGCTATTCATCTTAGCTAGATCATTCGGAGGTGATCAGTGCCGACAGCGGACTCTTTGCCAGCGGTGGCCAGCATTGTTGCGTGGACGCGGAGACCGTCAGCTGCTTTGCATCCTCTATGCAAGCGGTCAGGTGATTCGCATCCCATATATCTAATTTCTGTTTTCCTTTCTAGTAAGGCGCTGCTCCTGATGTCATTTGTTGTTCCGGTACAGCCACTTGTGTCAACCGCAGTTCAGCGGCACGCGACCAGTCCCTTGCAGGCCCGACGGACTTGACGACTCCTCATATTTGGAACCCTTTTGGCTCGAAATGGGATAATCGGGGCTGCTCCAAAGCGCCAAGCCAGTCAGGCTTGGGATGTGTTATCCGACTCGCTAGTGCGCCATCGAGCCTTCGGCCCAGCGCTTGTCCAGTGTTATCTGCCTACGGTGCCTCTTACGCGTACAAGCACATTAGAATTCATCCATTATAACATGACGATGCGGTCGGAGCATGTATGCCCCATGGGCTTGTCCCGCTCGTCAGCCGGCTCGATAGCTTACTTTCGAGCGTTCGGCCTAGCGCTTGTCAAGCATTACATGTCAACGGTGCCTCTTACGCGTACAAGCACGTGCTATCTAGCATGCAGTCTCCCCTCGATTGGACACTAGTCCGGGCGTCAGGCGTGCGGCATACTGATTAACATCGGCGAGGCGCTGCATAGGCCTGTCGGTCCGAACATACCGTCCCCTTTGATCGCGCGCAGCATGAACATGTTCGAACGTGACGTCCTACATGACGGCCCCGTCGTCCGCACCAGCAGACGGACCGATGACATCTCGGTTACGTAACCCACGGTACGTCATGCACGTGACGTCCTCTATGACTGCCCCGCCGTCCACACCAACGGACGGACCCATGACGTATCGGTTACGTCACCCACGGAACGCCATGCGCGTGACGTCATCGTCTTGCGAGCCGCCTTGTCGGCGGCTGAGATGACGTAACCCAGACGTCCCTATTTCGCGTCACCGGCTCAATGTGTGACGGCGCAATGCCGTCATGCCAGGACCACCGTCATCCTGTGACGTCCCTAGGCCCCCTCGCGACCATCAAGACTTGTCAATGACGGTGCCTTGACGGCACCTCAGCGTCCTCGTGACATCATCGGTAAATATTTTTGCGAGGACCCCGTGAGGATGTACTCGCAGAACTAGCAGCATCGTTGTAGTGGATGATTGGTCTGGTATGGTTTGGCGCTTGCAAAAGGCGTTATATGGTCTGAAGCAAGCTGCCAGGGAGTGGCATAAAGCGCTTGCAGAGCTCTTGCTGAGCATGGGTTTTGTGAGATCAGCCAGTGACCCTGCACTGTTCATTTGCAAAGTAGGACGATGTCTTATTTTCCAGTGGGTCGATGATCTGTTGATCTTTGGCCGTTAGGAGCAGATGGATGATGCCATCAGCAAGATCCTTGAGGCATTTGAGGGTCGAGACCTGGGGGAGCCGGGATACGTGCTGGGTATGGAGGTCATACGTGACCGGTCTGCTCGCACTATCATCATTTCGCACAGAAAGAACATCAGGGACATGGTGGAGAGGTTCAGTATGGGTGAGTGCAGAAAGGCACCCACGCCGTTGGTACCACTGCAACGATGCTGCCAGTCCTGCGAGGACGTCATCACGGGGTCATCGCAAAAATATGTACTGATGATGTCACGAGGACGCTGAGGTGCCGTCAAGGCACCGTCATTGACAAGTCCTCGTGGTCGCGAGGGGGTCTAAGGACGTCACAAGATGACGATGGTCCTGGCATGACGGCATTGCGCCGTCACGCATTGAGCCGGTGACGCGAAATGGGGACGTATGGGTTACGTCCTCTCGGCCGCCGACAAGGCGGCTCGCAAGACGATGACGTCACGCGCATGGTGTTCCAAGGGTGACGTAACCGATACGTCATGAGACCGTCCGCTGGTGCGGACGGCGGGGCCGTCATGAGGACGTCACGTGCATGGCGTACCGTGGGTTACGTCACCGGGACGTCATCGGACCGTCCGCCTGCGCGGACGACGGGGCCGTCATGCAGGACGTCACGTTAGGACCTGTTCATGCTGCGCGATCAAAGGGGACGGTATGTTTGGACCGACAAGCCTACGCAGCGCCTCGCCAATGTTGATCAGTATGCCGCCCGCCTGACGCCCGGACTAGTCTCCAATCAAGGGGAGACTGCATGTTAGATAGCATGTGCTTGTACGCGTAAGAGGCACCGTCGACAGGTCATGCTTGACAAGCGCTGGGCCGGGGGCACGATAGTAAGCTATCGTGCCCCCTGACGATCGGGACAAGCCCACGGGGCAGACATGCTCCGATCGCATCGTCATGTTATAATGGATGAATTATATATAATGTGCTTGTACCTTTAATCAGGCACTGTAGGCAGATAACGCTGGATAAGCGCTGGGCCGAAGGCTCGACAGCGCACTAGCGAGTCGGATAACACATCCCAAGCCTAACTGGCTTGGCGCTTTGGCGCAGCCCCGACCATCCCATTCCGAACCAAAAGGGTTCCAGATATGAGGAGTCGTCAAGTCCGTCGGGCTTGCAAGGGACTGGTCGCGTGCCGCTGAACTACGGTTAACACGAGTGGCGGTACCGGATCGACAAATGACATCAGGAGCAGCACCTTACTAGAAAGGAACACAGTTATCAGATATATGGGATGTGAATCACCTGACCGCTTGCATAGAGGATGCAAAGCAGCTGACAGTCTCCGCGTCCACGCAACAACGCTGGGCACCGCTGGCAAGGAGTCCGCTGTACGCACTGGTCACCTCCGAATGATCTAGTATAGATAAATAGTAAGAGCAAGGAGGAGCTCTGGAGACTGTCAGTCGCTCGAGTGACCGGCGGCATCCAGCCACCTAACGTCGGGCGACAAGCGTGCCGGGCGGTGCTGCGAGCGTCGAAACACAGTCTACATCGGCAAGATGTATATTCAACGATTGGATGGGAAGGTTGTGACGGCTTCAGTAGCATCGGCTGATAAACAGCGGCTATGAACAGTTGTCAGGCGTTAATTGCTGCGCCTTGGGGCAGAGGCCTGCATTAGCCAGACCATTAATTAGACAGGCATATTGGTCTGACACTGACTATTCATGATCTGTCTAGACTCGCGTGCGATAGCGATTTGAACGACGTGTACGCGTCCAAGCCACTGCCGCGACCATCCGGTGGCCACTCGTCACCACCATCAATTGGTGGCAGCCGCGCTAGACGAGGCAGGATATGTTACATCTGTATGCAACAGTGGGATGACTGATTCCGTAGTGCAGTGGGAAGGCTGCAAGTTATGCCGCTTTCATCGCTTAGCGAGATCGTCGTGATTGCGAGCCGATGGACAGGACTGTGGCTCTACCCATGGCCTCAGATACGTCATTTACTTCAGCTGATGTAGATTACGGGGTGCTGTGGACCGAGGCGGCCTTCCCGCGCGAGCTTGCGCGCGGTGCCTCCCTCGACAGCGTTAATCCTACCATGGTCGGCTTGTGGCCCGTTCCTGTCGCGACTGCGGTCCGATTAGGCGGACCAAGCAGCACAGTGGACGGTGGAGTGCGTCTGGACAGGCAGTACACCTGGGCCAGGCTTGCGGACGTTGGCGAGGCGCTGCATGCCCGTACGCTGCACGCCTCGCAGCGCCAATCGCCCTGGAGCCGACCTCCAATGTACGAATTCCTGCCCACGGACTCTCCGCTGCACTTGTACTTCGTGCTGCGGGGGAGAGCCGATGAGACGGGGGAGGCGCTTGCCGCTGTAGACTCTGTAGTCTTCCAAGCCTGGGCCATGCGCGGTGTCAGGGATTTCATAGACCTGTGCATGGGGGAGATGACCCGTTTGTACGGAACTCATGAGGACGACTATGAGATCGTGGCTCTCCGGGGGGTGCCTACCACGCCTGCATACCGCCCCCACACTCTGTTCCACATGCAGCTGGTGCTCAGGCATCCCCACCATATGTTTGCCACGTTGGCAGAGGTGGCGTCCGTGGCAGCTGGGCTCATCCAAAAGGCGTTTGAGGAGATGCCAGGCTCCACGTGGCCTCGACTCCTGGTCCCCACTGTGTACAGTATCAATGACACACCCCACGGGCCGGATAGATGGAACGGATGTAGAAGTCTCCCACGGTCCGTTCTGCCCATCTGCATATCCACTGCCTCACCGCCATATGCACTCCCGCCACCAACTCGGCTGGCCGACCTTCACAGGGAGTATGTCATGCAGGGACCTACGACTGCCGGGAGCAGCTCCAGCGCCCAGGCTCGAGGATGGTGAGACCCACCTTGACTTTCCCATGATATGGGACAGGAGCGTATCCCAAACGTATCTCGACCCCAGCATGTTCGAAGGGCCAGCGCGCAGTGTGTGGGAGACTTTCTTGTCTTCGCCGGCCACACCTGTAGTCGATGATGTCGGCTGCCGCACCACGGCCGTCGTGCCGTTCAGCGTGGGCATGCTTGATTCACCCGAGCACAGCCAGCTGTGATTGTAGCCGACAGGCTGCGCCAGACCAGTAGTGCAGAGTTGTCAGCTACCAGAGCGTGCAGCCACAAGAGGACCTGGCAGTGTGGTGCACTAGGGGAGGGATGGCGAGTGCCGTACCGCAGTTATAGACATGTAACAAACATGTGTGCAGTACCGCTAATGTAGACATGTCACCAAAGGGTGTTACCGCGAGGCTGATGTGTGCATTGAGTACAACCATACACAACCATCACAAACGCCGATTGTACCTAAAGCATGTCAATAAAACAAGTTGTCGCTGTGATACACGCTGCAGTAACTTGGATTGGGTTGTTTTGGATTGGTAACCTTGCAGTGTCAAGGCAACGAATTACAGTGGCACCGCATAAACGAGTATGCAACATGCCGCTGCTCATGCGGCCGCGTCCCCCTCATCACCCCCGTCGTCACTGGGCTCTGCTTCATCTACTTGCGCGTCACCGCCCTCTCTTGCCGCATAAGTCGTACCACCCTCATCCTGCTTCCCCGCCTCTCCCGCGCTCGCTGGCCCCTGTTCACCGCAGACTTCATCAGGACCTTGTTCATCATCCCGCCGCTCTCCCATATCTCCCTCGTCATCCTCTAGGGCTGCAATGGCCTCCCTGTCCCCTTCTTGTAGTGTCTTGCGCCGCGCGACCCGTCTGTGGTACGTTCCCTTCCCTCTCCTGGCCCGCGGGTCCACGCTTGGAGGCAAGTCCTCTAGCTTGCGCTTGTGTTGCAATGCCGAAGTGGGCCGGGCTGGGGGCTGCGCCTTCATGCGGCTCCTGCCTGGGTCGAAGTCGTCATCCGAAACTGTAGCCTGTGATGATTGGGGCGCAGGGCCGCTCCGGCCGGCCTCGCTGTCGTCTCTGTGTTCCTCGCCCGCCGCATCCTCTGGCTGAGGGGTCGCCTGGAGACGGTCGCAGCATTCACCCCAAGCTTCAGCTAATTCCTCCTTGGTCATGCACTCCCCCCCAACCAGCTGCATAGCCTGCACCATTAAGTCAAACCATGGCTGAGTGTTGTGGGGGGTGAGGGTCCTGGCTCCCGTGAACAAAGCCATAACCGCATCCACTAGTGCCTTCACCCTGTCATCTTCTTCCATGGCTGATAGTTGTGTATCGGGCTCCAGGGGGCGAGGGCGCTCCACGGACACAACTATCCGGTCGTCCTGGGTGAGATCCACAAAGGCTGCACCAATAGTCTTGCGCCCTGCAGCAGCAGTTACAGGAAGTCGGTGTCTTCACATGGCTGCCGCAGCCGGCGATACATGCAATGTTCTGGGCACGTGTCGCGTGCTGTGGCATCATGACACACGAGAGGACCTTGTTTACAGCAGTCAGCTCGTCTATGTGGGCTGCACGGACAGAGTGCCTCCAGGCAGGGTTTGTGTCTATGAAAGCGCACTCTGTGTAGCGGAAAACCCCACGGCGGCAGTTCCCCCCGCATCGCCGACCTCCCGTGAGGGAATGGTCGCCCTGCTTCTACGCCCCGGATTCCTTCGTGGTGTCATGTTTGATTTATTGGGCTTATTCATCTTCCCCGCCGGCGGTTTGCGGGGCTTCCGTGCACCACCAGCCGGCTTGCCACCCACATTGCCATCGCCGTCCACCGACGAGTCCGCCGGTGCAGGTGGCGATGCTGGCGGCGGTGCACATAGCCCATTGCGCTGCAGGTCTGCTCCCTCCACCATTGCAAGCATGGTCGGTTCCCGATCATTGAGCAGGCGTTGGATGCAAGCCGTAGCCAGCTTGTGGACATCGGCTGCCGACGCAAGGGACACTGACTTCACCTCCAGCGTAAACCACGCGGCAGCCGAACCTCCATCTGCGCCCTTGTGTTCCATGAACCACTCTACTGCAACGAATGCCCAATGCCACCAGCGGATGTCGATGCACGAACTTGCAAACTTAATGGCCTTTAGTTTAGGCGCCGTTCCGCTGGTGAAGGGGAAGATGAGGTTCGCTGCACACGGTAGTATTGTTTAGGATGCCGTACTGCCTGTCCTTATAGCAATTTGACGTGGGATTCAGGTTCGGTTAGTACGTGGGTGTGATAGTGACTCCAGGCAAAACACGGAGGCGCACCCTGAACAACTATCAGCGTCGCAATATTCGCGGCAGCCCAGCACTCCCACACGCCGTCCCACTCGGGCGTTCCCGCGTCCACCTCCTCCACCCCTATCGTATCATCCCTGACGTAATTGGAGAACGCCATCAAGAGCCTCGCATACCCGCGGATGTCGTTATCCACCGCTGAGCCACATTTGTCAATGCATTGCCAGTGTTGGATGAGGCCCAACGTGAGGTCCTCGTAGGAGGCCAGTGCTGATGGCGCCTGCACAGTGTTGCATCGGCTCAGATGCGGTACATGTACCAAACACGCGCCAGCGATGACGGTGTTACACCGTGAAGCGGACTGGACCGCCAGATCAATGGCCCGGTTGGTGAGGCCTGCCCAACTCACAGGACTGCAATGAATGCATGGGAGTGCACCTGATCCACTCCCGGCCACTTCTTTGCAGCGTATACGCACGCCATGCCCCCAACTTGTTGTGCAGCGGCACAGTACTGTCCCATGAGACCCATATCCTGAATGCAGTATAGGTTGTCAGAGCTCTTGCTGCCACTCGTCATAGGTCGTATCACACATGCATCTGCTATTCTGACCAGTGTTGGTGGTGCCCGCACCGCTTCCCCACACAGGTCTGGTGCGTTCCGCACCATCAGTTGTACCGTCCGGGCGCACGCCATCAGCTGTGTGAAGCGGGGTGACGGATACAGCTGCGAGGCGGCGCTTGCCTTGTTCTTGGTGGAGACGGGTTTCCGAATCAGCTGCAGCGTCTTGGAGTACCCATTGGTCCCCCTCTGCACGTTCTCCATGAGCTCTGCCATCTGCTCATTTGGTGCGGTTTCACGTCGCGTCGTTGTGGGTAGGAGCAAGTAGTGTGGCAGTGATGTTCCCGTGGGTGCCCATTCGCAAGTGGCGCCCTCTCTGACAGGATGGTTGGAGTACTCGAACCTGGTCGGGCCTCCGGGCCGTTCTGGTGCTAGGACTCTGGGATGCTCGTTGTGCATGGAGTGCACCACCAGTCGCAGGAGCTCGACTTGGTTCTTAGCTTCATACTCTGCACACCAATTTCGCCTCAGCTTGCCTCAGCTTCGATGGTTGCATCTCCCAGGCGTATGCAATGGCAGTGATGTATGCAGTGTCGTACCTGCGGGGATGTGCAGGTCAGGTGATCCCAATCTGCCTGTGTACTCCCGCATTGTTCTCTGTCCGCGCCACGACTCAAGGCTGCAGTCCGCCTCTGCACTTGGGCTCGAGCCACGTCTTGGGGATGATACCTCTGTTATGATGGTCTGGGGTGGCTGCTGCCGGCCTATCATGTGTACCTGCATTCGATACGCATTCACCACTCGCAACGTGGCCCACTCAGTGACGGACTACGCATTGTCCGCGTCCCCCTCACGAACCTCGGGCAAACGCTCATGACTCACCTGAATAACTTTCCGATCTCCAGAGAACGAGATGAGCTTCATGAGCCCGGCCTCCTTCACCGCCGACCCGTCGTCTGTTCCGCCATTGCTATGTACGCGCTGCCACGCAGGCTCCAGCGCGTCGAAATGCTGCATCCACGCATTGAATAATACAATGGTCCAGTATATGTTGTGTCGCGCTGCGTACTCGAGGGACCTGCCCGCTGCGCAGATCTCAGCTGTGCTCCGCTTCAAGAGCGAGTTAAACGTTCCGAACCGCTGCATCCTGTCAACCGTTGCGGCAGAGAACGCGCCGTTCGTTTCTACAACAACTGCGATATTCTCAACTATGCTCTGCTCGGCGTCCTCGCGCGCGGCGGTATCGGCCAAAGGCCGTGTTTGTCCGCTGTTGCTCATGGCCCGCTGTACGTATTCACAGGAAATCAACGCTGGAAAACTCCGTCGCTTGCAGAATTGGTAGAGTCCGTCCCTATGACGTGATGGGCCGGGCTCCAGCATCGGGTGCGTAGCAATGTCGCCGTAGCGTAAGGGACTCTTGCCGTGGTCGCAGGTGCCCTGTCTCCATAGCTTCCCCTACGATAATGTTTGTCCGAACGGTTCGCGCCGTTGGAATCATCGGATGCCGACGCGTTTACAAGATCTTCTCAACCTCTGTTCTTACAGTCTCTCAAACGCGGCGACGACGTGCCGATCGCCCCAACCCCGCGCGTGTTCCACGTCCGTTGGAGATTCCGTCTAAAAAGACAGGGCACAACTGTAAACGCTGTCGCGTGGGGAAGTATCGTGCGCAACGTTGACCATACAGTATATAATCAGACGCATGGGATGGGATCTCAGGTATATGTACTGCGCATCTGTGCGCCTGCGAGCCTCGTTTCGCATCCAATTCCACCAAGTTAGAAATGGTGTGCAGCACAGCACCCGCAACGCTGTATCCACGCACTGCCCGATCAGCGATGCTGAAACTGCAAGATAACTACTGTACGGTACGTTGGACATTAGGAACGCCCACACTGCAGTGCAGAAGTGGGCTCAGGAGGCTCCGGAACTGGATGGTGCGTCTCGCGTTGGCAGGGCCAGCGGTCATCGCCGGTCTGCGAAGCAGCGATGATATGTCAACGGCGACATGGCGTCATCGTATCCACTGCGATTGATCAGTACACATAGTGACCATTACACCTTGTGCAACATGCTCACTACTGGTTACCCCTGAACTTGCA
>UNSF01000232.1:0-59519 GCA_900538255.1 Ulva mutabilis
AACCTTGCTGCCAGCCAATGGAGCGCCCTATGCGCAACAGGTCCATCAATCCCTACAGGGATCTAGAGTTATCCAAAAGGTTTACTGAGGCAGCTTTCCCGTGCGAATTGGATCGTGGCCTACACTAGCGTCTTGTGCATGACAGATTGGTGGTACTGCCGGCCGGCAAGAAAGCATACCTGTAACTGCCAACTCTTGCATGTGTTCAGCTGTCTTGACTGTGGTCTCCGGGAGGTATTACATGCACATGGAATGAAATATCCAGACCATTAATCAGACGAGGTCACAAAGGTTGCTGGTGCGTGAGGGACTGCCAGGTCAGGTACATTTTTGTGTTTGCAAGAAGTGTGGGGGTATTTTGGTACTACTGTACTACAAATGCAGGCCCGGCAGTAGCTTGCGTTGAGTACAGATAGCGCTGCTATATGCCAGTTCCCCGCAGCCTTCGAGGGCTGGCTAGTACACACAAGGCCGTCGCAATTTCACAAGTCGCCGTTCAGAACACTGGTACTGAGGAGGCGTCACTTACAAGTTGTACTGTGATCATTTGTCCGATACGCTCCCCACTCGTCCAGACGCTTTTGACACCGTCGAGAACATCCGCCCATCTGGACTGCCGGCGTAGGCAATAGATTCAGTGTCACAGACCGAAGGTCCACCACCCAGCAACCTGCGAACCACCTGTTCCCGGACTCGGGCAACAAAGACCTGACCATGTACAACTCAGGTGGACGACCCAATTCCGGATCGGGCGGCAGGGCACCTGGACTGTCTACCACTACAGCATTGAACAGGTTGCACACCGCAGTGTCAACTGCGCCTGCAGCGTACGTTGCATCATCATCCTGATCACCCAATTCGGTAAACTTCTGATATCTCACCTCAACAAAGTACTTAAACTGATCTACATACAGTTTCGCGTGGTCTGGGAAGACGTACTCTATTAGGAACCAAGTATTGTCCTTGAACCCGCTGAGTCGTGCATTGTTGGGAGCTGACATTTTCGCCGATGGGCAGTGCCGCTCGCACATGCTTCCGCATGTAGAGCTTCACTATATCAACAGGCTCACCGTCCACCGCAACCCCGAGTGAAGCACACACGGCCCAGCGCCGGGGCACGGTCCCCCAGAGTCGTGTGACTCGGCCAGCCACGCTTGGCAAAGTCTGCGTGCTCGGCACAAATGAGGTAGAGCAGCCTTTCAGGCACGCCCGTTCGCTGGTGGGCGCAGGCAACACCTCCAGCCGCTCCGCACTTGTGAGGTCAGTGCCAGCACCCAGCATCACGGGTGGGGGACTGGGCCCGCGGCCGCCATCAGGCAGGCGCGGAGGCGGCGGCGGCGCCGCATTGGGCTGCTGTTGTACAGCGGGCTTGCGGATGGGCTTCCGCTGCTTCTCCCGGGCGGCAGCAACAGCTTCAGTCGGACGCGGCAGAGCCTTGGGGCCAAGTTCCTGGACCAAGCGGTCACACGCTCGCCGCAACAGGAGGTCGTTGACAAAGATGCGCTCAGAACCGGACGTGCCTCGATACTTGATCAGCCGCTTGAAGAACTGCACGAGCCTTTCGATCCAGTACTCAAGGCAGAAAAAGGCAGGGCCGCAGGCTCTAACCTGATCTGGCAAGTGGACGGCCGCCAAATGCAACTTCAGGGTTGCAAGGACCTGACCGCTGAACACCTACACCGACATCATGACTGCGTGAGACAACCCGTGGGCAGGAACTGCCTGTAGTACACACTGCACACCCGCAAACTTCTCCTCCTCGTAAAACGTACGCGCGGGCATGGAGCCGGCGATGGAGGCAGTACCTGCTGTACCCTCTTCCCATATGCCAGAAGGTGTTTTTGGGCGTCGAGGATTCGCTGCCAGGTGTGCTGCCCTGGCGTGTACTTCATGAAGTACATGACTCCGGCCCGCAAGTCCGTCCACATCGCCTCAAATTGGTCGCGCACATGAACTTCATCAGGGTTGGTTTCATCCCACGGCAGGTCGTGCAGCAGCTGGAGACTCCACGCGTCTGTAAAATTCATCCAGTCCTCCATGAGGTAATTGCCGCGATGCCTGCACGCCGATTGTGACCATGGTTGAGTCGGCAGGGGGGCTGGGGGTGGGCCTGGTACCGACAACATCAGAGTACACGACAGAACGGCTCGAGCAGGTGGCTATGTGGCTGTCGCCAGACAGCAGCCCCCGACGCAGTACAGTTGTACATGTACCTACGACTGGTCATACAAGATGCATGAAGAGCATACTTAACAATATCTCGATAGGGCTTCTTTATCAGCTCCGTCTGGTTCTGTAGGGCAGCTCTGGAGGTTATCTTCCGACGCACCACCACAGGTAGAACATACTTCGCAGCCGGACCATGCCGTTTGGCTGTGGGGCCTGGTAGCCACTGCTTCCAGAAGTCCTTCAGGAGACCCAGGAGGAAGATGTGGGCGGCGCCGAACCGGAGGAATGTACATGGACTGCACACGTCACCGGGGCCCGGGTCAAGCACTGACACAGAAACAGGTCTGTGCACACGTATGGGTCAGGGCTGGGAGCGCACTTGAAGTAGGACAGCTTATGGAACAATGGCAGCCTCCACAAGCCGATCTTCAGGCGCTCGGTGTGAGCGCGATTTGCACGCGTACTCCTGGCTGCGATACCAGTGTACGGCGGCCGAGTCGGATTGTCAACCTGCACACAGGATGCCAGCGACTGCGACGATGGTGATGTCCATTGCAACCGACGGCCTATGCAAGGGGCAGACACCACCCCGCCTTGGGCGCATAGCCTTGGGCATCACAGTGCTGTTGGTAGCTCGCCGAACCTGGGACTCGATCTCGGCAGCCTTTTCTGCCCTGGACATGATCTCCGAGCCTGACCACTTCAACACACCATCTCCTGTCCACGTGCCCTCTGGGGTGACAGTCGTGGGGGGAGTCCATTCATCTCTGCAGCCCTGCTCACCTGTGTCAAAGGACATGTAGCCAGGTGGCATGCGTGGCAGGGCGGGCTGCCCACCCTGCGTCTGTGCTGAGGAGGCTGGCAGGGAGCCGCCACCCGCGTAAGCAGGCACGGATTGAGTGATGTGGCAGTAGCTTTCCCACCTGCACACCGGCCACCAGTAGTATACCACTACCAGAGGCTGCCAGGCAGAGCCTGCCAACCACGGACATCGCGTTGCGAGATCGCGCGTGGGACAAGAGGGCGAAGCCGCATAAAGGGATCTGTAATGCGATAATAGAACAGCTGTGTATCTTTGTGTTTACAGCTATCAAGTGTTACGTGCATAGCCATGGCTATTGCCTGAGTGTTCTCCCTACTTATCGAAGTGGAGCCTATCCCTGCAGTGAGTCACACCGGCCAATGGTATCGTGCCTGTCAATGGCCAGACGGGGGTGACGCACCGGACTGTGTTGGCATCCTTCACGGTTGCACCAAGGAAAGCGCAACGCACACAAGCTGACTTGGCCCCATGACCAACGGCGTTTGCCAGCTTCTCGAGCACAGGGATGTCTCCCTCTGCCCAGCCACAGACCGGCCACAGCTTCACTAGCCTCTTATTGCTGTTTGGATCAGCAGGGTCCTCCCAGATCTCCACAATGATCGGGGTGGTTCCGTCCCTGCCTGCAGAGGCTCCCTCACATGGTGGGAGGTGCGTGTGAGGGCGACAGGCAAGCACCGGCACGCAAGTGCAGGCAAGTGTACACACAGTTCAGCGCCTGATCACCGATTCGCAGTTGGCACACTAATGGGCAGTGCACCAGACAGGAGTGTATACCGCACCGGGGTCGTGTGCGAGGAAGAAGTCCTCCAGAGACTCCAAGACGCTGTCCAGACGGTTGGGCTCGGTCGGCCCCTCCACAACGCCCAGGGGAGCCCAGGTGTCATTCTTCGCGGCCATCCCGTCGTGCAGCTCCTGGAGCCGGATGCCCCAGATGAGGGCGCCATGCTGCTTATTAACAAAGAGCTGACCACCGTCTGCCCCTGCACCGGGAGTCACCGCCTGAGGACACGGTTGCAGGTAAGTATCACGACAGGCACTCGTCTGAAGATCAGGAGGAGGACAAGCATGCAAAGGCGACGCACCTAGGCTCACCAGCACTGCAAACTCGTCAGCTTTTATAGACGTCTCGTCGAATTTGTTCCCACACCGGGCGTTCAGCTCGCGGCCGGCGGGCGAGTTCCAAAAGGACACTGGATCCTCGAAAGCCTCCTTGCGGTGACTCAAGATGGCTGGCAGCATATCTGGCTTGCAGACGAGGTCCACAAAGGTGCCCTCATTCCCGAAGTAAAATGCGCTACGCTTGGGGGAGACATGACCTCCCGGGCCACGCTTGAATCGGGGGTTGTTGCAACCCGGCCGCTGGCAGACCTCATCCGCATGGACCGCGTGTGAGTCACCCGGGATGTCCGGGAAGAGTTCCTAGCAAGCGTCACAGATGTGCCGCTCACAGTCATGGCTATCTTCAACAGCGAGCGCACAGCAGAGCATGTGGTACGATTTGGGGAACAGGTTTCCCTCTGGTAACAGCAGGAAATGCACCATCTGGCAGAATGAGTCCATGGCCGAATTCGTGATACGGTGCTCTGATGCCAGCCTTGCCAGCCACACAGCAACCTCACGTACCTTGACCGAATGCCCGGCCACGATGGAATGTGCCAGGCGGAAGTTGAGATAGGCACCGGTGTCTCGCCTGGGCGCCTTCACGGGCTCCTCCTCCTCCTCCTCCTCCTCCTCGTCTGGTTGTTCATCATCTGGCTCCAGGGCGTCATGCCATTCCTCCCCATCTTCGTCGCCGAGTTGATCAAGCCCATCGTACTGGGGGTCTACCTCGACGGGAAGCGCAGCCGCAGCGATGAGGTGTACCTGCAACTTATTGCTGGATTGCATATGTTGAAGGAGCGGTATGCGCGGCTGACACCATCATGCGATATACACAGTGACAGGGCAGTGTCAGCTTACCGGTGCCTGTGGGATTGCGGGGTCTCCGACCGGGACGAGGTAATCGTGTGGATCTGATTCCGGTGGAGGGAGGGGTACTGGTGGAGGGAGGGGTGCTGGTGTTGGTGGCAGGGGTGCTGGTGGAGCGAGGGGTGATGGTGGAGGCGGGGAATCTTGGGGCATGGGTCCCCCGATATCTCGCGGGTCTTGTGTAGTGCCCGCGAGCTCTCTTGCTCCAATGCCGTCCAGGATCGCATCAGCACTTGCCTCGCGAGGGAAGCGCAAGCCATCATCAACTACCGCACAGTGATTGAGCAGAGGCGAATCAACGGACCGTGCAGCAGCTGATCTCCACGCCGCAGCCCGCTTAGGACAAGCAGTGACTCTAAAATGGCGCTCCGCCTGAGCGACATTATCGAAAAAACCTAGACAGTGATCACACTTGAACAAAGACCTAGAGTCTTTGGTATCCGTAGGCACACGGCGCATCCCATACTGGGCGAAGTGATCATCGATCTCTTGAGCCCTGCGACGGAGCTTCTTCTTGGGCTCGCCTGCCATCGTGTCACGACTGGTGGGATGAAGTTAAAGCCTATATAAAGGTTGATGACGGGTCCGCGCAAGCTATGTCGGAGCGCATCCGGAAAGCCACCGGGCAGCAGAGCGTCACGCACTGCACACCACTTCCTGTAGACACACCCCGACTTGACGGGGGTGGTCGAAACGACACCCTCTGCCCACACCCGCGTGTGAACGCTTCCTTTGAGGGTGGAGCATGTACAGTCTTCTACGCCCAGTCTTCTATCATGCCTATTGATATATCTCGCATAACTAAGTTTTGTTCGACTCGATTTTGCCAGGGTCTACCGTCGTCGCCACAGGAGTACGTTGTGCAAGATGGGCCAGCCGACGGACGAGACCACGATCATGCTGCAGTACGATATCGTCTACTATCAAATTGCGTATTGTGTGAATTCTGCTGCCCTTATTATACGACTGGGCCCCAACAGCCGGCCCGCGGTAACGCCAAGTAACAACTGCACGGCTTGTCAACTAGCCGGCGCTTGTTGCAGTGCCGGCGATGCTCCACCGTTTGAATGGAAGTCTGCTTATTCTAACACACCATGGGGGAGGGCTGTGGCAGACACTATCTTTTCGGCGTGTGGTGCGAAGCGGCCCTTCAGCAGCGCGACGCTGCGGGTGACAAGCAGGCCTAATCCCACATATTACATCGAATTACAGTATGCTGACTTCAATTCGCTTATGGATGTCGCTATGTCAACTACCGCAGCGGCTGTGGGAAGCAGGCGGTATGGTTACCGCCCTTCACCTGCACGCTGGCCCAGGAGCAATCCCCGGTGCTCACTGCCACCGCAACCGCTGTTTCTAAGGACACTGTGCGTATGATATCAACCGTGAGTGGGCGGAAGGCGTCTGTGTCGCCATGGGTTACGTGGAAGTCACGATTCCTGCGGTCGACCGACAAGATACAGAGCATCTTGAAGGACATCCCAGAAGGTATGAAGGCATCGCTGGATCGCTGTAATGATGCGAAGATTGTAAAAGACCTCTTCGTGAAGTTCGTGAGGGCAAGCAAGCCAGGGGCCATCATGCTACAGTCGGTTGTTGAGGCGTTCGACATGTTGGCTGAGACGGTGCGCTTGCCCTCCTCCCGCACGTACGCTGCAACGAACCGACAATCACCGTGCTGTCTATGTTCCTAAACGTGCACGCCGCACGTCCAGCTGATACAGCCGTTTTCCTGCCACCGAATCCCATCCGGACATTGCGTCAGTATCTCGATCGGCCGGATGAAGTGACTACCACAGCTCGGTTTTGCTGATGCAGTGGTCGATGTACTTTTTCCAGCGCACTGGTCTCGCAGATGTGGAGTGGTATTAACATCGAGCACGGGGGCTAGCGGTCCAGGTCATTCTGTTCTGCCATGCATCCCATTCGGCTCTTGCATTGCCATGCCACGATCGTCGTTTCAGATGGTAGGCACGACAGCGGCTGTGTGTGGTGCAGCTTCATGTGTCACAGGTGAGCCTGGTGGCGTCCGGCGGGTCGTGGTCGATTGGGTACAATCGACCATCGTGGCGTCCGGGGTGGCTTGGTCGATTGTAGCCGTGCAGGGCCCATATAATGTGTTCGTGCTTGATGCGAGTCACCATAGATGCATTGCCCCAGAACATTGTGTGCATGTTCCGCAGGACCACAAAGACTTCTTTGCCGGCTCCACCATGTCAGCCGCTGAACAGCAGGGTGCAAGGAACGCCATCGAGCTCTGCCGAAATCTATCCAAAGCCTGGACGAGCATGTGGAAGGTAGCTGCAAAGGAGCATGGTATTGCGTACGCGCCGTCTATCTCACCTGTCGTGCGGGGCAAGTGTTCGGAGCCATGCTTGTATTGATTCTGGGTCCGACGCAGGTATGCTGATGTGCGCAAACGTGCATCAAGTGTTAACAGCGCCATAGATAAGGAGTACGGTATCAGCACTGGGCAAGAGATGCCTCCTACCCGCCTCGAAGCTAAGCTGTTGAGGTCCTTCACTACAAAGTTGGTATGCTGCCCGTGCAGTGTGCTACGATTGGCTGGTACTTGGGGTATGCGTGTAGAGTGTCAAAGCGTGTACAATGGACGTTGCTGAATCTGATTACCTATGCAAGCCGCAGTAAGCCGTAGCGATGTCCTGCTTGCTGCTTTGCGCGACTCTGTGCCTAGACACGACAATGTATGTGACCTGCAGGTCCCGAATCCAGATGATCCAACTGCAGCCCCCCGCACGTGCGAAGAGTGGGCCATGGATGGGATTTATGCGGTTCCTGCTGACCTGTTGGAAGAGTCAGAACAGAGACCTGTGAAGCGCAAGGCATTGAAGAAGGCGCCGCAAGTGGCAGGACAGACTGCAGCCGAGGCCGCAGAAGATGTGGCTGAGTCACCCGCGAAAGCTTCCGAAACGTCACAGGATGTGGATGAGGCTGATCAGGCACGCTTCCATCCATTTGCTAGTATCGCACGCTGAAGTTGCCAATGCACTGAACCTGACAGGTAAGTGGCTGGTACAGCGTCGTGCGCCTACAGGTTGTATGCATTCAGGTCGAACACCAAATCACTTGTAGCGTTGCCAACCCAGTGTCATGTGTAGGGAAAGGCCGTCCGCCGCAAGCTGAATGTTACCGACGATGTTGAGCAGAGCCAAGCTGTGGCAAACAGCCTGTCAGCTCCCGCATGTTCGACAGCCGTACAGGCCTCAATTACCAGGCCCTCAGACTAAGCTGCAGTTTATCCAGCCCCAACAGTACGACCTGACTTACTTTTGTGGCTGCTTTTGATACTCCTCCACCTGTACCCAAGCCTGCCATCCACCACCACCTGCCAGGTCAGACCGGAATACAACGGACAATATCCAACATCAACAGCACGTTGCTGTACAGGCCACATGGGCGCGTGCCTCAAAACTGCAGGACACAGTGACTAAGCTGCAGAACTTGCTCGGACCTGCAGCTGACGGGCCCCCTGAAACATCAGGGCCATACGCCGGGATATGGCAGAAGCTACTCGCTACTCAGGTAAGATCCCTCTCGCAACATGTACCTTGCATCTGTGTTGGGATCTGGTCTGTTGTGATGTGAATCACAATTACTGTGGTGTACAAGTCATCGGGAACAGGTGCAAGCTAGTACAGTCGCCTCACACACATTATCTTGCAGGAAGAGTTAGCCAACCTTGAACGCGAGATTGCGGCAGCGCTAGAAGAGGCTATTAAGTAGGAGTCCTGGAGCCATTGCGGCGCACACAAGGCCTGCAAGCTTGCTTTCAGCCGCCAACGGCAGCAGTGTTGACGTCGCAGCATTGGCGTGGCTGTGAACAGCATGTTAGGAGAGCAGATGAGGGTTATGTGCAGCAAGGGGGCAGGGGGCAGGGGGCAGGGGTAGGGCAGGGGGGGAGGGCTAAGGCAAGGGGTATGTGAGAGGCCGTGCAGCGGTCTGCAGCGGTCCTCGTGGCTCCATGGGGGCTATGTGGTCGATTGGGCACGATCGACCAAAGTGGCGCCCGGGGTGCCTTGGTCGATTGGGCACGATCGACCAAAGTGGCGCCCGGGGTGCTGCGGTCGATTGGGCACGATCGACCAAAGTGGCGCCCGGGGTGCTGCGGTCCATTGGGCACGATCGACCAAAGTGGCGCCCGGGGTGCTGCGGTCGATTGGGCACGATCGACCAAAGTGGCGCCCGGGGTGCTGCGGTCGATTGGGCACGATCGACCAAAGTGGCGCCCGGGGTGCCTTGGTCGATTGGGCACGATCGACCAAAGTGGCGCCCGGGGTGCCTTGGTCGATTGGGCACGATCGACCAAAGTGGCGCCCGGGGTGCCTTGGTCGATTGGGCACGATCGACCAAAGTGGCGCCCGGGGTGTTGCGGTCGATTGGGCACGATCGACCAAAGTGGCGCCCGGGGTGCTGCGGTCGATTGGGCCTCCAGGCCTTTCTTGCATTTAGGATGTCCCTAAGCTGACCTCGTCCCCTAGGACTCCGTAAGGATTCATGCATGACTGACTTAGAGTCCTCAATCGTAGATGTAACAAGTCTTCATGATGCCCTGGTGACGTCACACTCCATCATCGGGATGTCCCATGACTGTTCCCGTGACTTCCCTGTTATGCAACCTGTGTCCCCCAAGGATCCTCAGCCCATCTGGCAAAGGTCCCGCAGCTGTCCTTGCTCTGTCCCTCGTCAACTCCACGTCCTCTCGGACAGTCCTCATGCCGACCTCTTGCAGTCACTCCACTGTCCTTTCAGAGTCCCTATGGTGCCCTTCCGGCGTCCTGTAAGGACGTCCCGAAAGTGCTGGCACCATAGTTATAGTGCTTGGCAGTCAAGTTTTCTAATTGGTATGCTGCTGCGGCTCCTTGTCTGCTGCTTCAAAGCTATACATGCCTTGTGTTGTGCTCGAATATTAGCCAGTTGTTGCGTACTCAGTGTTAACTAGGTTGCAGGTCATTGGATTCCCTGATAAATGCAGCCCACAGCTTTAGCAGGAGCAGCGCCGACCTCTGGCAGTCAATTTTTCTCACAGGTGTGCTGCTGCGGCACCTTGTCTGCTGCTTCCATGCTATTTCTGCCTTTGTGTTGTGCTGAAGTGTTGGCCATCTGCTTCATTCTAAGTGCTCACTAGGTTTGCAGGTAATTGGCCGCAGTGCGATCCAGACGTAGGCTACCACAGCAAAGCTCTCTGCCCTCAATTGCAGATGATGATAGGTTTCTCTTCGTACAGAACTGCCCAGTGTGTGCGTCCCCACTAACTCCTTCATGTTCATCCCCTTGCACCCACATCCCAGGCCATTGCAAACGTAGCTGGGTTGTGACGAAACGGCTTGCATGCAGGAAGTGCAGATTCAAGACCGAGCGGATGCGTGCTCATAATTCTACATTTGATCAAGTTCCAAGGCATATACCGCATTGTTTGTGTATATTATCTAGGTGGGTGCAGCAATCAGACTTGCTGGCCCTCGGTGCGATCTGGACTTGCCGCCTGTGATTTGCAGCGCGAAATTCGTGGTCGCTATGCATCTTTGGCATTGGTAGCTATGTCAGTGTGCGAGAGTTGGCTGAGCTGCTCGCGGGGTGATTTGGAGATCATCTGGAGGTTCAGCACCGATGCAAATTCATGTAATTGAGTTTCAGCATCACGAGAGCGTTGCACATATTGTCCGTTTGAATATATATCCATCCACTGCATGTGATGTGGTGGCGATGAGATCGATGGTACTTCCACCTGTATAGGCCCACACCCATGCAAGGTCAACCCGTACACCCTTTTCCATGTTCACGGGGGGTCCGTTCCACCCTTTTAAGCGTTGTGACACATTCTTCCGAGGCCAAATGTGACCCTGGGGGCAGCAAAAGGGCATAACGCATCATGTTCGGGGGGGTTCCTTGCGCAACGCTACTGGACCGCGTCCATGCCACTCCGAGCCAGAACCAGCTCTGGCAAGCTCTGAGGTCCATGTGTATATCAGGCAGAGTCTTTGCGATACATCGCTCGGCGGAAAAGCTTTCCAACTCCGCTCCAGTCGCTGCACGGGCTTGTCGACACTGGGACACGACATGCCATGTCAATGTAGGTCGCATGATCCAAGTGCCGTTTATGCGAGCTTATCGCATCCAAACGAAAGCCTTACACAAGAATAGCATGTAGAACTGTGTATCCACTCAAACCGCCTTTGATTGGCGCCAAAGGAAGCTGGACTGGTGTGGCCGCGCGCGAAAGTCAACTGCCCGGATGCAAGTTGCCACACCCTTTTGACACCCCGAGCGCACCATTAGGGCGTAGTGTCCACAGACCCTTCTGGCCTTTTAGGCGTGTCAACTTTCTTGTAGTGATTAGGTAGTGTTCAGGGGTAGACCTGAAAAAGGTAAATATCAGTTGCCAAGCACCAGGTCCTGTAACATGCGCATACATCGGTGGCAATGGTCTGATCATTGGCACTGCAAAGTGTTAACATGATCACATGTGTGTCGTTTGGCCTGCGTGTGACTAGGACCGCGACGCCACCGAAACACCAAGTCGTACTAACATAGAATTAAATCGAACCTAATCTTGTTGACATGGATTCTTTTGTGGAGGACATTGCACGGGCAGGACATAGTTTACGCACGCTCGTGATCGCGGAGTACGACCTCTAAGATTTCCGCATTGCCAGTCGATATTATCGGTGTCGTGATCCAGCCATGCACAGGACTACGGTGACCATGCATGGAGTGGATGCACGGTGCTGATCCGGAGTGGCTATGGGGCAGCCATGCACCGATGGCTGACCATATGCACGAGCAATGCATGCTGATTGCGTGCCAGCAGACAATGATTCTGATCGTATCCGTATGAGTCGTTTAGAGAACACTTATATAGGCTCTGTCGCTCGTAGTGTAATCACTCTTCTCGTCTGTCCAAGTCTCACGTGTATTCATCCTCCACTGAAGGTACAGGCGTTGTCACGGACAGATACCTAGACAGCAAGGTATGTGACAACACCAACCCGTGCGCATGGCTACGGCATGCACAGGATCTCACAGGCTCTAGGCCGTGGTCTGAATTACAACAATCGGCTCTTTAGCAAATTCAATAGTGTACAGGACTTGTTGAGTGCCTTGCTGAGTTGGTCGCCATGGCGAATCCGGATCTATTCCGTTTTGATTTAGAACGTGTGCGTTGCAATCCGGATCGTAACGCACACTATTTTAGATTTATACAGTATGCGATGAAGAAGATCGACGCGGGTCAGTGTGGACTGGAAGGGCCGCAGGGCGAATCTAATTCAGACCTGCTTGCTCTGGTCCACCCACTTGACGATTCGCGCGCTCAAGGGCAGGCTGCGCAGTTCGAAAAGCACGTCAAGTTGCTCGATAAGGCAAAGGGGCGGCCTGAGAATGGTGAGGTCAAGCTGGCGTACTGGGAGTGTAGGCTGCGAAGCCTCGCTGCTGCTCGCCAGAGGGCCGTAGAACCACCCGAGCGAACATCAGCCGATGGTGGTATCTTGCAAGGCATCCATGAGATGCTGGAGCGCACCGGCGACCATGCGCCTGGGATCTGGTCATCCCTGCCTCTGGTGACAGAGTCACCGGAGCCGACCCACCGACGTGGGTGTCGCCGGAGCCCGACATGTGCCTCGCCATCAGGCAGGGCCAACACGCCCTCAGAGGTTCCACAGCCCGGCGGGACCGGCCGATGGCATCAGCCACCGGCAGATCTCCAACTGGA
Organism: Ulva mutabilis; assembly: GCA_900538255.1. Taxonomy (NCBI): domain Eukaryota; kingdom Viridiplantae; phylum Chlorophyta; class Ulvophyceae; order Ulvales; family Ulvaceae; genus Ulva; species Ulva mutabilis. The sequence goes on from UNSF01000232.1 coordinate 12,690, forward strand.
GCCCCACCTCTCTCTTGCCGCAATGGGGACCACCGCATTCTTCGCGGGAGCCAGCAACTCCCCTCATGCGGCTTCCTCCGCCCATGGCAGCTTCTTCAGCGGGACATCATCGCCCCCCGTCGCATCCTGAAGTGGCACCGCCGGCGCCCGCAAGACCCCATCAACAGGCGCTGCAGGAACAGGCACCTGCACGAGGGGTGTCGAAACCTGCTGTGCCACTGCGACGACAGGGGTTGGCACAACTTGTGGCGGCCCGGCCCGAACTGCGTACCACACTGCAGCCACCCCCGCCCACACCAGCAGCCCAGTCATGTATGCCATCGTGCCCGGCAACACCATCGCCTCGCGCCAAGAGATCGCTTCACCTCTCGAAGGCTGCGCCGGAGGGGGAGGCAGACCCTGCGCCCGCCCCGGCCACCTTGTCGGGTCTCCCGGCCCCCTGATCAGGAAACCTGAAGCAGACACGTCGAGGCGTCTCGATCTCCTCAGGCGAGTCCTCCGATGGCGTTTCCGATGCTCGTCACGCCGGCCCAAATATGTTAGGGGTACGACATCTCATCCGCTGCCTGGTATCTGCTTCTCCATGAACTACTGCGCCAGTGTATGCAATTGACACCTGCTCCATGACTGCAGATGCGGGTAAAGCACAAGCTAGACCGGGCATCATCATGGACTCTGACTGGGATTATGCGGTGGATGACGTCCGGATGCTGCGCCCGGGTGCATGGGTCTGGATCAAAGCCATGGAGTATATGGCCGCCATAGCGCTGAGACAAGCGTGGCGCAACAGGCGGTACATCTTGGTGGACCCGTGTAACTGGCAAAGCCGATGGGAGCAACGCGAGTCAAAGGGACACTGCCGAGGGATAACAAAGTGGGACATGAGGGTAAACATGTTCTCTGGCGGAGGGTGGAGCCTCCACACCGTCGTCCACCCTGTGCACTCAGCTAATCACTGGAGCTCGGTCCTCATTTTCCACCCATGTACGCCCACCACGCTCACCTTGACTGACTCCACGCCCTCTGACTGTACTGCTCAGTGTAGCCGCAGGCTTGCATGCATGCGAGACATATTTGCAGTTGTCAAACCACGTATCCGCGTGATCCCAAGCCCGTGGGTGCAGACAGAGTGCGGCAATGGCTAGACGCTAACAAGGGTGAGCGCGACAGGATGAGGTCGGCCAGACAACACACCATCATCCTGCATGTGGACAGTCTGAGGTACGCGAAGCACACCACGCACGAGGTAGCAGGGAAGTGGATCCGGACGATGGCGTTTCTGCTGAACACCGCAGTAGACACGATCAAGGAGGCGGTGAAGATATGGGCGGTGTGCTTCCGGTCACAATGTATACCCTGGACCAAGGGCGGGTGTCAACAGTGATGTACATTATCTGATGATCGGCAGCCAACCCAAGCTTTGGTGCGGCTGGCTGTGGCACTAGTTTGCATACGTCATCACCTATACGACCAATGCCACCACTATTGAACGGCGGTCGATGTGTAGGTGCCACCGAGTATTTGCCCACAACAGCCGGACGGTGTTTCATGCGGCATGTACACCGTGCTGAACCTAGAGCACGTCCTAGAACGGTGCGCGCCTGGCCTGCTGTGGGATACGAAGGCCGGCCGGCCGAACGTTGACGTTCCTGGGGGGCAGCCAACCCTGCCGGAGCCCCGCCCAAAGCGTCGTTGAGCTTGCCGCGTGGGCCCCCACGGTATGACGAAGTGTGGGCTCCGATCAAGATTTTCCATCACGAGCCGTGGTACAGCGTGGGCGATGCCAAGGCGTGGAGGGCCGTACATCGTGCAAATTTCTGCATGCAGTGGGCGGAAGACGGAGTGCCACCTTTCCACACGGATGATGACATGGCGGTAACTGAACTCAAGGACTCAGTTGACGCACTGCCCCAGGACAAAGATGGGAACCCGTGGAAAATCAGGTGCGAACGCTGCGCCGCCCAATGACCACCTGTGCTACCGGTACCACGCATACTGCCCGCGCACGACTGGCAACTGTCTCCAAATCCTGCTCTGATTACGGAAAAGTCTGCAAATCAGAAGTCGTCATCTGCAGGCCGTTAGTACTGCAATCGAGGTGGGTGAACGCGAAGCATATGGACCCGCCTTTGTCTATATGGGCGCAGCATCTGTGCAAGCGGTCTTCAGGACTGACTCCGCAGCGGCCAAGCTCGGGCGATACTCGGCCCGCCAGGAGGGGGCGGTCACCTCGGCGAGGGGGCAGCCGCGCTGATAGAGTGACCAACGCAAGTGGCCGGCAGGCAACCGGTCAGCAGCCGCACCGAGGACGTGGTAGCGGCAGCTCTCGGGGGCGGGGAGGGGCGAGCGCAAGGACCGGTTTGCGTGACCGTTCGGCTGGGCGGGGACAAGCCCCGCCTAAAGGGAGATAGGTGTAAGTGCAAGGGTAACCCTGCGGGCGCCATTACAGAAAGCCGCTGGAGTTGGGGAGTGAAGTCCTGACATTCCGGTATAGTGCAACAAGCGATCGTTTGCGATGGTGTACGTGGGGGAGTATTGGACACACGACCTGTTTCTGTGAGGGTAGACTTGCAGTCTTGCTAGTGTGCGTGCTGCACAAGGTGTAATGGTCACTACGTGTACTGATCACTCGCAGTGGATACGATGACGCCATGTCGCCGTCGACATATCATCGCTGCCACGCAGACCGGCGATGGCCGCTGGCCCTGCCAACGCGAGACGCACCCTCCAGTTCCGGAGCCTCCTGAGCCCACTTCTGCACTGCTGTGTGGGCGTTCCCAGCGTCCAACGTACCGTACAGTAGTTCTCTTGCAGTTTCAGCATCGCTGATCGGGGAGTGCGTGGCTACAGCGTTGCGGGTGCTGTGCTGCACACCATTTTTAAATTGGTGGAATTGGATGCGAACCGAGGCTCGCAGGCGCACGGATGCGCAGTATATATAGCTGAGATCCCATCCCATGCGTCTGATTATATCCTGTATGGTCTACGTTGCGCACGATACTTCCCCGTGAGACTGCGTTTACAGTTGTGCCCTCTCTTTTTAGACGGAATTCCCAACGGACATGGAACACGCGCGGGGTTGGGGAGATTGGCACGTCGTTGCCGCATTTGAGAGACTGTAAGAACAGAGGTGGATAAGATCTTGTTTACGCGTCGGCATCCGATGATTCCAACGGCGCGAACCGTTCGGACAAACAATATCGTATGGGAAACTATGGAGACAGGGCACCTGCGGCCACTGCAAGTGTCCCTTGCGCTACGGCGACATTGCTACGCACCCGATGCTGGAGCCCTGCCCAGCACGTCATAGGGACGGACTCTACCAATGCTGCAAGCGTAGTAGTTTTCCAGCGTTGATTTCCTGTGAATACGTACAGCGGGCCATGAGCATGAGCGGACAAACACGGCCTTTGGCCGATGCCGCCGCGCGCGAGGACGCCGAGCAGAGCATGGTTGAGGAGGTCGCAGTTGTTGTAGAAACGAGCGGCGCGTTCTATGCCGCAATTGTTGACAGGATGCTGCGGTTGGAAACGTTTAACTCGCTCTTGAAGCGGTGCACAGATCAGATCCGCGCAGCGGGCAGGACCCTCGACTATGCAGTGCGACTGAACATATACTGGACCATTGTATTATTCAATGCGCGGATGCAGCATTTCGAGGCGCTGGAGCCTGCGTGGCAGCGCGTACATGGCAATGGCGGAACAGACGACGGGTCGGCGGTGAAGGAGGCCGGGCTCATGAAGCTCATCTCGATTCTCTGGAGATCGGAAAGGTATTAAGGTGAGTCAGGACGTGACTGCGGGCTGAGCGTTTCCGAGCTTCATGAGGGGGACGCGGACGATGCGTAGACCGTCACTGAGTGGGCCACGCTGCGAGTGGTGAATACCTATCGAATGCAGGTAAACATGGTAGGCCGGCAGCAGCCACCACAGACCATCATATCAGAGGTATCATCCCCAAGGCGTTACTCGAGGACAGAGAACAATGCGGGAGTACACAGGCAGATTGGGATCACCTGACCTGCACATCCCCGCAGGTACGACACTACATACAGTACACGCACCCACCATTGGACTCGCTGACACCATCACTGCCATTGCATACGCCTGGGAGATGCAACCATCGAAGCTGAGGCAAGCTGAGGCGAAATTGGTGTGCAGAGTATGAAGCTAAGAACCAAGTCGAGCTCCTGCGACTGGTGGTGCACTCCATGCACATCGAGCATCCCAGAGTCCTAGCACCAGAACGGCCCGGAGGCGCGACCAGGTTTGAGTACTCCAACCATCCTGTCAGAGAGGGCGCCACTTGCGAATGGGCCCCCACGGGAACATCACTGCCACACTACCTGCTCCTACCCACAACGACGCGACGTGAAGCCGCACCAAATGAGCAGATGGCAGAGCTCATGATGGACGTGCAGAGTGGGACCAATGGGTACTCCAAGACGCTGCAGCTGATTCGGAAACCCATCCCCACCAAGAACAAGGCAAGCGCCGCCTCGCAGCTGTATCCGTCACCCCGCTTCCTACAGCTGATGGTGTGCGCCCGGACGGTACAACTGATGTTGCGGAACGCATCAGAGCTGTGTGGGGAGGCGGTGCGGGCACCACCTACCCTGGTCAGAATAGCAGATTCATGTGTGATACGACTTATGACGAGTGGCAGCAAGAGCTCTGACAACCTATACTGCATTCAGGATGGGTGTCATGGGACCGTATTGTGCCGCTGCACAACAAGTCGGGGGCCGGCGTGCGTATACGCTGCAAAGAAGTGGCCGGGAGTGGATCAGGTGCACTCCCGTGCCTGCATTGCAGTCCTGTGAGTTTGGCAGGCCTCACCAACAGGGCCCTTGAGTTTCCGGTCCAGTCCGCTTCACGGTGTAAACCCGTCGTCGCTGGCGCGTGTTTGGTACATGTACCGCATCTGAGCCGATGCAACACTGTGCAGGCGCCATCAGTACTGGCCTCCTACGAGGACCTCACGTCGGGCCTCGTCCAACACTGGCAATGCATTGATATATCAATTGACAGATGTGGCTCAGCGGTGGATAACGACATCCGCGGGTATGCGAGGCTCTTGATGGCGTTCTCCAATTACGTCAGGGATGATACGATAGGGGTGGAGGAGGTGGACGCGGGAACGCCCGAGTGGGACGGCGTGTGGGAGTGCTGGGCTGCCGCGAATATTGCGACGCTGATAGTTGTTCAGGGTGCGCCTCCGTGTTTTGCCTGGAGTCACTATCACACCCACGTACTAACCGAACCTGAATCCCACGTCAAATTGCTATAAGGACAGGCAGTACGGCATCCTAAACAATAGTACCGTGTGCAGCGAACCTCATCTTCCCATTCACCAGCGGAACGGCGCCTAAACTAAAGGCCATTAAGTTTGCAAGTTCGTGCATCGACATCCGCTGGTGGCAGTGGGCATTCGTTGCAGTAGAGTGGTTCATGGAACACAAGGGCGCAGATGGAGGTTCGGCTGCCGCGTGGTTTACGCAAGAGGTGAAGTCAGCGTCCCTTGCGTCGGCAGCCGATGTCCACAAGCTGGCTACGGCTTGCATCCAACGCCTGCTCAATGATCGGGAACCGACCATGCTTGCAATGGTGGAGGGAGCAGACCTGCAGCGCAATGGGCTATGTGCACCGCCGCCAGCATCGCCACCTGCACCGGCGGACTCGTCGGTGGACGGCGATGGCAATGTGGGTGGCAAGCCGGCTGGTGGTGCACGGAAGCCCCGCAAACCGCCGGCGGGGAAGATGAACAAGCCCAATAAATCAAACATGACACCACGAAGGAATCCGGAGCGTAGAAGCAGGGCGACCATTCCCTCACGGGAGGTCGACGATGCGGGGAAAACTGCCGCCGCGGGGGTTTCCGCTACACAGAGTGCGCTTTCATAGACACAAACCCTGCCTGGAGGCACTCTGTCCGTGCAGCCCACATAGACGAGCTGACTGCTGTAAACAAGGTCCTCTCGTGTGTCATGATGCCACAGCACGCGACACGTGCCCAGAACATAGCATGTATCGCCGGCTGCGGCAGCCATGTGAAGACACCGACTTACTGTAACTGCTGCTGCAGGGCGCAAGACTATTGGTGCAGCCTTTGTGGATCTCACCCAAGACGACCGGATAGTTGTGTCCGTGGAGCGCCCTCGCCCCCTGGAGCCCGATACACAACTATCAGCCAAGGAAGAAGATGACAGGGTGAAGGCACTAGTGGATGCGGTTATGGCTTTTTTCACGGGAGCCAGGACCCTCACCCCCCACAACACTCAGCCATGGTTTGACTTAATGGTGCAGGCTATGCAGCTGGTTGGGGGGGAGTGCATGACCAAGGAGGAATTAGCTGAAGCTTGGGGTGAATGCTGCGACCGTCTCCAGGCGACCCCTCAGCCAGAGGATGCGGCGGGCGAGGAACACAGAGACGACAGCGAGGCCGGCCGGAGCGGCCCTGCGCCCCAATCATCACAGGCTACAGTTTTGGATGACGACTTCGACCCAGGCAGGAGCCGCATGAAGGCGCAGCCCCCAGCCCGGCCCACTTCGGCGATGCAACACAAGCGCAAGCTAGAGGACTTGCCTCCAAGCGTGGACCCGCGGGCCAGGAGAGGGAAGGGAACGTACCACAGACGGGTCGCGCGGCGCAAGACACTACAAGAAGGGGACAGGGAGGCCGTTGCAGCCCTAGAGGATGACGAGGGAGATACGGGAGAGCGGCGGGATGATGAACAAGGTCCTGATGAAGTCTGCGGTGAACAGGGGCCAGCGATCGCGGGAGAGGCGGGGAAGCAGGATGAGGGTGGTACGACTTATGCGGCAAGAGAGGGCGGTGACGCGCAAGTAGATGAAGCAGAGCCCAGTGACGACGGGGGTGATGAGGGGGACGCGGCCGCATGAGCAGCGGCATGTTGCATACTCGTTTATGCGGTGCCACTGTAATTCGTTGCCTTGACACTTGCAAGGTTACCAATCCAAAACAACCCAATCCAAGTTACTGGCAGCGTGTATCACAGCGACAACTTGTTTTATTGACATGCTTAGGTACAATCGGCGTTTGTGATGGTTGTGTATGGTTGTACTCAACGCACACATCAGCCACGCGGTAACACCCTTTGGTGACATGTCTACATTTGCGGTACTGCACACATGTTTGTTACATGTCTATAACTGCGGTACGGCACTCGCCTCCCTCCCTAGTGCACCACACGGCCAGGTCCTCTTGTGGCTGCACGCTCTGGTAGCTGACAACTCTGCACTACTGTCTGGCGCAGCCTGTCGGCTACAATCGCAGCTGGCTGTGCTCGGGTGAATCAAAGCATGCCCCACGCTGAATGGCACGACGGCCGTGGTGCGGCAGCCGACATCATCGACTACAGGTGTGGCCGGCGAAGACAAGAAAGTCTCCCACACACTGCGCGCTGGCCCTTCGAACATGCTGGGGTCGAGATACGTTTGGGATACGCTCCTGTCCCATATCATGGGAAAGTCAAGGTGGGTCTCACCATCCTCGAGCCTGGGCGCTGGAGCTGCCTCCGGCAGTCGTAGGTCCTGCATGACATACTCCCTGTGAAGGTCGGCCAGCCGAGTTGGTGGTGGGAGTGCATATGGCGGTGAGGCAGTGGATATGCAGATGGGCAGAACGGACCGTGGGAGACTTCTACATCCGTTCCATCTATCCGACCCGTGGGGTGTGTCATTGATACTGTACACAGTGGGGACCAGGAGTCGAGGCCAGACGTGGAGCCTGGCATCTCCTCAAACGCCTTTTGGATGAGCCCAGCTTGCCACGGACGCCACCTCTGCAACGTGAGAAAACATATGGTGGGGATGCCTGAGCACCAGCTGCATGTGGAACAGAGTGTGGGGGCGGGCTGCAGGCGTGGTAGGCACCCCCCGGAGAAGCCACGATCTCATAGTCGTCCTCATGAGTTCCGTACAAACGGGTCATCTCCCCCATGCACAGGTCCTATATGAAATCCCTGACACCGCGCATGGCCCAGGCTTGGAAGACTACAGAGTCTACAGCGGCAAGCGCCTCCCCCGTCTCAATCGGCTCTCCCCCCACAGCACGAAGTACAAGTGCAGCGGAGAGGCCGTGGGCAGGACTTCGTACATTGGAGGTCGGCTCCAGGGCGATGGGCGCTGCGAGGCGTGCAGCGTACGGGCATGCAGCGCCTCGCCAACGTCCGCAAGCCTGGCCCAGGTGTACTGCCTGTCCAGACGCACTCCACCGTCCACTGTGCTGCTTGGTCCGCCTAATCGGACCGCAGTCGCGACAGGAACGGGCCACAAGCCGACCATGGTAGGATTAACCGTGTCGAGGGAGGCACCCGCGCGCAAGCTGGCGCGGGAAGGCCGCCTCGGTCCACAGCACCCCGTAATCTACATCAGCTGAAGTAAATGACGTATCTAAGGCCATGGGTAGAGCCACAGTTCCTGTCCATCGGCTCGCAATCACGACGATCACGCTAAGCGATGAAAGCGGCAATAACTTTGCAGCCTTCCCGCTGCACTGACGGAATCAGTCATCCCACTGTTGCAATACAGATGTAACATATCCTGCCTCCGCGGCGTGTGTGCATCACACTCGAGCGATGCGTCGAGTGCTTCCAATGCGCGGCACCGGTGGACACCGTATGCGAAACGTGGCTCCATTGGCTGGCTGCAAGGTCGATTAAGCACTAGGTGGAGATCGCATCGAGCGCAATTAAGCACAGGATGCTGGCATTTGACACCGTAAATCTACCACAGATATGGGCCCACAGACATCAGAGCTGGGCGTCTAGCGCGGCTGCCACCAATTGATGGTGGTGACGAGTTGGCCACCGGATAGTCCGCGGCAGTGGCTTGGACGCGTACACGTCGTTCAAATCGCTAATCGCCACGCGAGTCTAGACAGAATCATGAATAGACAGTGTCAGACCAATATGCCTGTCTATTAATGGTCTGGCTAATGCAGGCCTCTGCCCCAAGGCGCAGCAATTAAACCGCCTTACAACTGTTCATAGCCGCTGTTTATCAGCCGATGCTACTGAAAGCCGTCCCAACCTTCCCATCCAATCGTTGAATATACATCTTGCCGATGTAGAACTGTGTTTCGACGCTCGCAGCACCGCCCGGCACGCTTGTCGCCCCACGTTAGGTGGCTGGATGCCGCCGGTCACTCGAGCGACTGACAGTCTCCAAGAGCTCCTCCTTGCTCTTACTATTTATCTATACTAGATCATTCGGAGGTAACCAGTGCGTACAGCGGACTCCTTGCCAGCGGTGCCCAGCGTTTGTTGCGTGGACGCGGAGACTGTCAGCTGCTTTGCATCCTCTATGCAAGCGGTCGGGTTGATTCGCATCCCATATATCTGATAACTGTGTTCCTTTCTATGAAGGTGCTGCTCCTGATGTCATTTGTCGATCCGGTACCGCCACTCGTGTTAACCGTAGTTCAGCGGCACGCGACCAGTCCCTTGCAAGCCCGACGGACTTGACGACTCCTCATATCTGGAACCCTTTTGGTTCGGAATGGGATGGTCGGGGCTGCGCCAAAGCGCCAAGCCAGTTAGGCTTGGGATGTGTTATCCGACTCGCTAGTGCGCTGTCGAGCCTTCGGCCCAGCGCTTATCCAGCGTTATCTGCCTACAGTGCCTGATTAAAGGTACAAGCACATTATATATAATTCATCCATTATAACATGACGATGCGATCGGAGCATGTCTGCCCCGTGGGCTTGTCCCGATCGTCAGGGGGCACGATAGCTTACTTTCGTGCCCCCGGCCCAGCGCTTGTCAAGCGTTACCTGTCGACGGTGCCTCTTACGCGTACAAGCACATGCTATCTAACATGCAGTCTCCCCTTGATTGGAGACTAGTCCGGGCGTCATACTGATCAACATTGGCGAGGCGCTGCGTAGGCTTGTCGGTCCGAACATACCGTCCCCTTTGATCGCGCAGCATGAACAGGTCCTAACGTGACGTCCTGCATGACGGCCCCGTCGTCCGCGCAGGCGGACGGTCCGATGACGTCCCGGTTACGTAACCCACGGTACGCCATGCACGTGACGTCCTCATGACGGCCCCGCCGTCCGCACCAGCGGACGGTCTCATGACGTATCGGTTACGTCACCCTTGGAACACCATGCGCGTGACGTCATCGTCTTGCGAGCCGCCTTGTCGGCGGCTGAGAGANACCAGCTCTTGGAGAACTCGGCCTATCTTTCAACATGACATCTGCTACAACTGATTTGCCGTCGGACTCGGCAAGCTCGTCGTATTCGGACATGGTGATGATACGGTATTGCGTGTCGACCGTGCTGTACTACTGGCCGCAAGAGTCGGTGCACGTTGAAGCGGGTTTACCCGTCAGGCGACCTATTGCAGCCCTCATATCGCGTGCCAGTTCTTTCTCGTTCCGGTGGGACACCACGAGTGGTTGCTTCGGAAAATACGGTGCACGTATGCATGGGCGACAGGTCAAGGTGTATCTATGTATTCATCTGTGGCGGGGGGGGGGGGGGGGGGGGGAAGGGCGGGGTCTAATGCCGCAAGCGTGCCAGCTACGAGGACCTCGTATCGCTTGCCATGCATCGGTGCAAGCCCAGAACAGATATGATGCGGGTACCGCCGATTCAAACACCAGATTGATCATATGGACTGACATGGTGGTTGGGGGGGACAGTGGGGGCCAATGTCCGATCCGCAAGTGGCAACAAACATTACAAAGGTTGGTGGGTAGCATCGGCAACGGCTGTGGCACCCCACATCGGCGATGTGTACATGTGGTGGTCTTGCCAGTTCCTGCAGACGCATTTTACAAGGGGTCTGCTTGTCCCCCGTTTCCACCCCGTTCGACTCTGCGAGGTGGCGGAATCACATGAGGTCACTACCGCTTCGAAGGAATTCCGGCAGCACCCTTACCCGCTTGCGGCATCACTGAGCCGCGGCCTTGCTGCCGAGAACTCAATTTCCCTTCGCCCGCGCCTGCTGCGGGGGACCCGGTGCTTCAGATGTGGTCCTTCCACTCAGTTCTTTGGCCTGTCTTCGGGAGTGCGCGCTCTCACCTTCTGGCGACTTGGCTCCGTGCCGCTGCCGCTGGGGATGCTGTGGTCCTCTGCTGCCGCTTGCGTCCCGACGACCTGGCCGCCTTCGAGTCGGCCCATTCGCGTAGTCTGCCATCGTCTCCGCCAGACAGATCCATCTACTCCGCTTGATGAGCTCCACTGTACGGTGTGATCTGTTGGTGTGACTATTTTTGAGATGATGTAGGCCAGCCTCATGATAAGCCGCTGCGCCAGCAGTGGCTAATGCTAGGCCGCTTACCACGGGTGTCGAATGCATGCATCACTGAGGTCCGGGTCGTATCGTACCGCGCACTTTGCAGTGGTTGCCCCCTCAGGCCCGGAGGGCAAGTCTGCGCAGCTTCATCTTCCTCTAGGGGGCTCCCCGCTCCGTTAACCCTGAGAGGATCCCCGCCTTGCTCTTGCCACAGCCGGCAAAACGAGACCCGGTGGATGGCCCTCCACGGCCTTCGCATCGCCCGCGGTGAACCACACGCTCACGGGGAACAGCCCATTTGGGCCCACAGTTCGTTGTACCGAGGAGGGCTCGCACTCGTGTTGCCGCGCGTTCTGCCGGGGAGCGGGCATCGCGGTAAACCAGTTGACTGGCCTGGGGGACATTTGAATGTCCGGCACATCAAAACTCATGGTTCCAGATGAGCCCGGCCCCGCATCGCTCAAGGAATGTGCTCCAGATTAAGAATCGTGTACATGCCACACGATACGATATCCGGCTGCTGCGGGCACTTATCCTCTGAGACCTGCAAGTCCATCTGTTAGCGGACCTAACAGTGCCACGGAGTTAAGCTGAGGATCCAGCCTCCACGAGGATACCGGCAGTGTACATGAGGTATGCTGCGGGAGTACACAATCATGCCGGTGAGATGGTCAATAGCACAACTCGATCAAATATTGTCATGGGGCGCATCTCACCGCCCAGACCTTCACTGCCTGTTTGACCTCGCTGGTGTCTACCCCACACGGGCATGCCAGTGTCTTGATCCACTCGGACGCCAACGCGTCCGTATCGTGCGTCTTGTATCCCAGGCTGTCCACATGCAGAATGATGGTGTACTCGCCGGCACGGGCCATTGCGTCCCGGACCTGCCGATCCCCTTGGAGCCATCGGTGAAGGCGTTCTGCAAAGACGACACTAATGAAGGTTGCACCAGCCCACCCACACAAACATCAGCTCTCTCACGCGCAGGTCTACGTAGTGGTAGGTACACCACTGGGCGGTCATACCTGGGTGGAAAACCATCATCAGACTCCAGTGTGCATTCTTGTTCACCGTGTGAATGACAGCAAGCCGCTCGTCTATCCCACTGGCAAACAGATTTACCTTCTCGCACCACCGCTGAATTGGTCGTGCGTTGCCCTCTTTGTTGAGTGAATCCCAGTACGATTGCATATCGCATGGGTCGACCAAGATCCACTTTTTCCCCTCCCACGCCCGCGCCAGCGCTGGTGATGCCATGAACTCCATCGCCGTGTTGCTCACCCACTCGCCGGGGCGGAGGCTGAACACGCACTTCGGCGAGAATTTCCATGGTGGGCCTTGCCACACGCCTCGGTACAGCGGGAATGAGACGATCTGCTGCACACAACTGGAACTGTACTTCGCAGAACTGATAGCCGGCTGCTATAGGAGCATATGTGCATGCGGTACAGGACCTGTACAACCAGAATAGCACATGTTTGCTATTCGGACGTACCCCCATCGGGTCCTGCCGCTGTCCTTGGCTGTCTTCGTCGCTGCCATCATCGTCGTCGACCAGAATGACCCCGGTACGCTTCTGCTTGGCAGCCTTCTTCGGTGCTGCCACCGCCTTCTTCCGGGCTGCCACCACCTTCTTCGGTTTGCTTGATGCGGGGGGTTTCCCCCGCGGACTCCTCACTGGCAGCCCAGAGCGGCCGGCGGCCGCTTCCTTGGGGGATGATGACGGACCAGGGCTTGTGGCGTGTCCGCATGCAGCCCCCTCCCCCGAAGTCCCCTTGGTCTCGACCGCGGGAGGTGGTGGTGCTGTGGCCGGACCTGGCCCGGCGTGCGGAGGGGCGATGACCGGCTGCGGTGGTGGGCGGACGTCCGCTCGGGCAGCCGCCGACGCAGCCTGCCGGTGCCCCCACCGAAAGCGTGGTGCGGCTTGCCTTGCTATACCCCTCGCACGCACGGATGTGCCTTGTTTGCACAGCCCGGCGTCGTTGGCCATGCCAGGTGCATAAGTTGGTTTGTTTATTCTGGGCGGTGCCTGTGATTGCGCCGGAAGCCCGCCAGATGCCACATCTGAACCAGCAGGGCGGGCTGCTAGTGGTGTCTCAGCCGTAGACATGGGCCGTGGGGCAGCGCCAGGTATCAAATGGGCCGGGCCCATTGCCCGCGGAGACGCGTGCCCGGGTACATGCAACTCGGCGGATGGGAGACGTGGGGTGAGTGGTGGGATGGGCCCTGCAGCTGGGATGTGTCTTGGGCCCTCTGCAATCGCGAGGCCCATCCTATGCTGGCACTGGGCCCGGCATGACTGGCTGCAGTCTGCAGCTGTCGCATGGACGCCAAGGTACCTCGTGATATGACGCCGTGGAAAGCTAGCCGCTCTTGTATCGCTGGCAGACTGTACTTGCTTCCCAGCGACTCGTTTGGGCATGCTGTATGCTTCTGGCGGGCCGCGTCTAAGATTCTGATCCGGAAGTCCCAGTACGCAAGCTGGGTTTCGCTGTTGTTTGGCCTTGCCATCGCCACCAGTAGCATGTCCCGTTGACTTCTGTATCTCTCCTCGGTCCCAGTCGCGCTGAAGTAATCTTCCGGGTGTATGAGAACGTCCATGTCGCTGGGCTTGTCTACTAGTGGCCCCATCGGATCGCTAACTACCGAGGCACCTCGTTGAATCTGATATCTAAGGTAATTATTATAGTGAGTGCTTTGCTTGGGGAGGCGTCGCACGCGCTCCAACTCGACACGATACATCTCAATCGACATGGTGAAGTGTTATGGATACAGTTGCACAATAAATCAGGGAAATCGATGGAATCTGTATGCCACAGCACGCTCCAATTTCATGTTGCGTGCAGCGATGGGCTGGTATCACCGTGCACACCAGTGCACCGCACTGGTAGCACACCACATGTAGCCACGGCGTCCACAACTAGGTTGCCCCACCTGGTTGGGGAGGGTCCGTCTTGCAATAGCCACTCGCACTACCCACGCAGCACTACACAGTTGACAGCTTCTCTCAACATGATGATTGCCGCAGCACTCCCCGTCCTCCCGGATGCTTTGGCAGCAATGGATAAGATCCGCCCAAACGTGCAAACGTTACAGTTTCACTGCAAGGTGTAAGTCGATCAAATCATGAGCGTACTAGGCGTTCTACCAGACGCCTTGTACGCTGTCATAAACATATGCCCCCCTTGCACAGAGTTAGTGGCTGCTAGAGTCAATGTAACAGACCGGAGGTCAATGACCCAGCTGCCAGCAAAACGGCGGTTGCCTGCCACTGGCAACACCGACACCACCTTATACAACTCTGATGGCCTTCCCAGCTCTGCGTCTGGGGGCCTCGAGCCTGGGCTGGGAACAACCACTGCATGGTACAGATTGCACACACCGGCGTCGATGACTTCTGCCGCATCGCTAGCAACATCATCCCGAAGCCCATGCTCATTGACCTTCTCATATTCAACTTCCACAAAATATTTGAACTGGCCCACATACAGCTCACGATCATCGCCATTAACATATTCTATCAAGAACCATGTGTTGTCTGACACCTTTTGAGAGGTGTTTTGCAGACAGGACGCCTCCTCGTTAATCGGGAGCAAGGCACGCACATGCTTCCGGAGGTGGACCTTGGATTTTTCTGCAGCCTGGCCCGCCACAGTCAGACCTAGTGATGCACAAACGGCTGGGCGCCGTTCAGCAACATCCAGATCTGTATGACTGGGCCAGCCTCGCGCGGCAAAATCCTCATGCTCTGCACATATGAGGTATGGCAAGCCACCCAGTTCACGACGCGGACCAGTGGGTACAGGCATTACCTCCTTCCACTCTTCTGTGGAAAGGTCTTTGCCAGCCCCCAACATTGCTGGAGGGATGAAGGACCCCGCTGGTGCAGGCGCTGCAGGCCCTACGGCAGGTCCGGCAGCAGGCCCGGCGGCAGCAGCCCCGGCGGCAGGAGCGGCAGCAGGCCCGGCTGCCGGTGGTTGCGGTTGCTGAGGCTGTTGTCCCGCAGACGCACGTATGCGTTTCCGCCGTCCCGCTCTGGCGTCAGCAATGGCTTCGGAAAGCAGGGGCAGAACTTTGTGGCCAAGCTCTAGGACCAGGCGGTCGCATGCCCGCCGCATGAGGAGATCGTTGACAAAGATGCGCTCTGCGCCGGCCGTGCCCCTGTACTTGATCAGCCGCTTGAAGTACTGCACGAGACGTTCGATCCAGTACTCTAGGAAGAAGAAGGATGGGCCGCATGCTCTCACTTGATCGGGCACGTGAACAGCCGCCAGGTGCAGCTTGAAGGTGGTCAGCACCTGCCCGCCAAAGATCTGCAGCAGATCACCATCTGTCGATGCAGACGAACTTGCGCACCGCAGATGCACCGCCCGCCTATCAGCGCAGCACAACGACAACCTGCTGTACACCGTAGGACAAAGCAGGGCGGCTGATTGAGTGGAAATGCACCTCCTGGGCTCGCTTTCCGTACGATAACAAGTGCTTCTGTGCCTCCAGGATCCTCTCCCAAGTGTGCTGCCCCTTCATGAAGCGCATGAAGTACAGACACCCCTGCCGCAAGTCCCCCCACAGCCCTTCAAAGACGGCACGCAGGTGTGAATGCTCTCGGGTGTTCTCCCATGGCAGATCGTGCAGGATGTACGTGCTCCAGGTCTCCACAAACGTCATCCAGTCCTCCATGAGGTAGTTGCCGCGATGCCTGCACATGGCGGGCTACTGCCTCTGACAATGTCCGGAGGGTGTAGGGGGTCGCGCTGAGAGGACGCGCGTCCACAAACCACAGCGCGCTGAGCACAGCCGATAACAGAAGGGGCTATGCCACATGAAACATCGGATCAGGCGCTATTGAAGCAAGGAGGAGCGTACTGGACAATATCTCGGTAGGTGTTCTTCATCAGTGCGATCTTCCTCACCCCCACTTGCACTCCCCGGTGTGTGATCTTCCGCCGGATCGCCACCGGAAGAACGTATCTCGCCGCCGCTCCTTGTCGCTTTGCCGATGGGCCAGGTAACCGCTGCTTCCAGAAATCCTTCAGAATGCCCAAAAGGAAGATGTGGGCGACGCCAAAGCGTAGAAAAGTACAGGGGCTGCACATGTGCAGGGAGAGGGTCAATGATTGAGGTGGCTCTCACACAAGTATTGGGGGAGGGGGGGAGCAGAAGGATGTAGGACCAGCAAGCAAAAGGATGTAGGACCAGCGAGCGGGCAGGAGCACACTTGAAGTAGGAGAGTTTGTGGAACAGTGGCCGCCCCCACAATCTCAGCTCCAGGCACTCGGCGCGTGCGCGATTCTGACGGGTAGAACGGGCAGCGATTCCACTATACGGCGGACGTGTAGGGGTGTCCACCTGCACAAGAGAAAGGTGCAATGCAATGGCAGTTAGGATGGCCGCATCCGGGCATTGGGTGACATCCCTAACAGAAAGACGCCGCATGGACGCCGCATGGACGCATCAGGTCGGCCGGTGCACCAAGAGGACCGGTGTGGGGAGCACGGAGGGCACAAATGCATGGCGAACCTGGGACATGATCTCTGCAGCTGTCTCAGCTGTGTTTGTGATCTCTGCGCCAGACCACTTCAGAACGCAATCATCGCACCAAGTGCCCTCTGCAGTGACAGTGGTTTCCTCAGTGTACCCCTTGCGAACATCATGTACATTCGTGTCCATGGTCATGTAACCAGGGGGCATGCGCGGCTTGGCGGGAAAGCCACCCTGTGTTGCGCCGTCTTGTGGTGGGAGCGTGCATCCTCTCGAGTCACAGGGAACCGCTTGAACAATTTCGCGGAAGCACAGCCACCTGCACCCAGCTTAACTGTGGCTTCGCAAAGACAGAGCGGCGTATGGACGACAAGCAAGGTCAGTACCCTTCACTGCGAGATGTCACACCGGACTGTGTTTGCTTCCTTCACTGTGACGCCTCGGAAGGCGCAACGCAGGCAAGCTGCCTTGGCCCCATGGCCAACAGAGTTGGCGATCTTCTCCAAGATGGGTATGTCGCCCTCCGCCCAGCCACACACGGGCCACAGCTTTACCGTCCTCTTGCCCAACTCGGGTCGATCTGGGTCATTCCAGATCTCCACAGTTATTGGAGTCGTACCATCCCTGCCTGCAGAAGCGGGTTGCTGCACATACAACTGGTCTACAGCGCGGAACAGGTGCTGGCAAACACAGTGTGGTACACAATGAGATGTGTAGGACCCAGCAGCGCCGAGGCACAGAGCACTAGGTACGCAAACAGACAAAGCAGCTCAATACCCTGGCCAACCGAGCGTGACACAGTCGGCGGTAGGGGGACGCCATACCGGGATCGTGTGCGAGGAAGAAGTCTGCCAGCGAAGAGAAGATGCTGTCAAGGCTCGTGGGCTCGGTTGGCCCCTCCACAACGCCGAGTGGAGCCCAGGTATCGTGCTTGGCGGTCATCTCGGGGTGGAGATCCTGGAGCCGCATGCCCCAGATCAGCGCGCCGTGTTGCTTGTTTACGAACAGCTGACCTCCATCAGCCCCTACACCAAGCATCACCGTATCAAGAGATGGTCACACGCAGTAGGAGGTAATAAAGGGGACCGATGGCGGCGCAACCATACGACAGACTGCGGCATGGCGGGAGCACACCTAGGCTCACTAGCACAGCGAACTCATCGGCGTCCGGGGACGTCTGGTCAAACTTGTTACGGCACCGCTCATTCAATTCCTTGCCAGCAGGCGAGCCCCAGAAGGACTCTGGGTCCTTAAAAGATTCCTCCCGGTGACGTAACATCGCAGGCAGCATGTGCGGCTGCCGCACAAGGTCCACAAAGGTACCCTCGTTCCCGAAGAAGAATGCACTGCGTTTAGGGGTGACATGCCCTCCCGGGCCACGCTTGAATCGAGGGTTGCAACAGCCTGGTCGCTGGCAAACATCGTCAGCGTGTGCTCCATGACTGTCTGACGGGATGTCCGGGAAGACATGCCAACAAGAGTCGCACACGTGACTCTCGCAGTCATGGCTGTCTTCTGCGGCCAGTGCACATTGGAGCATGTGGTAGGAACGGGGAAATAGATTTTCCGGTGGCAATAGCAAGAAATGCACCATCTGGCAGAGCGAGTCCATAGCTGCATTTGGGATGCGATGCTGTGAAGCCAGCCTGGTCAACCACACCGCCACCTCGCGCACCTTGACATCATGGTCATCCGTGATGGGTTCTGCGAGGCTGTAGTGGAGATAAGCCCCGGTATCTCGTCTGGGCACCTTGACAGGCTCGTCATCCTCTGGAGGGGGAAGCATAGGGGGATGCAGAGGGGGGTGGAGGGCCTCGTCGTCTACTGGGTCCTCTTCCCAGTCCTCGTCATCGCCCTCCTCGGCGTCAAACCACACCTCCTCGTAATTGTCCTGTAGGGGGTCGAACCCATCATAGATGGGGTCGGCTTCAACTGCGGGTACAGCCGCAGGCATCAGATGCGCCTGCATACAAGATTTGGTCGGGCAGCTTTGCCGGGAGCAAGTCACGTGGCAGAGGACTCGTCAGGAGCCTGCACTTGCGAGGACGCTCAACTCTGACCCCATGCGGATTGACCACAGCAACGTACCGGAGCTTGTGGGTGCTCGGGGTCCCCGACTGGAAAGATGTCCCCGATAAGGGGCCAATCCGGGACGGGGTGCGGAACATGCTGCGAAGGCGATGGGAGGCAGAGGGGCACGTCGGCACCTCCACTGCCCGCGGGCTGATCGACATCCATATTGCCACTGGCACCAGCGTCGTTTGCCACTGGCAAGCCATCAAAATCGACCGCATTGTCTTGCCGCACTGGCTTTGCAATCGGTTGCTTGTGCGCGTCTACGGCCGCGAACATACGCTGGCGACATGCTCGAGGCACGAAATGCGCCTCCAACTTGGTGACATCACGGAGAGAAGTGGTAAAATAATTACATACGTAATGTTTTGGTTTACAGCCGCTCTTAGGAACAATAGACACGTTGAACAGATCACACAATTCGCCAATCTCACGGGCCGAACGACGGCGCTTTGGGGCACCTCCGCTGGACATTTAGTCACCGCTCCCGAGAAACGTACGGATACACTGAAGGGTTTTATACGATGCGTGATTCAGCGGGCTCCGCGGACTCAGTGGTCTCTCGTACTGCCCGACTTACTTGCCGAACTGCGCCTGTAGACACATAATCGACATCGCGGGGCCATTCCGTGTAGGAAAAAATCCGAGTGGGCCCATCGGTTCCGACTTCAACAAATCAGCTGGCTGCCTGCCTGAGAATACTTCATCAACGCTTATGTGCTTTCTGAACAGCAGGACTTACTATACGTCACCGCCGCGGCCACAGCACAACAGCAACGCAAGATGCAGGATCCCACGAAAGACACCACGATCACGCTGAGGTACGATCGCATAGCGGCTGATATAATATGTTTACAAGTGATGGAGAGCAGTCACGAGCTTTATGTTCAGCGTGTGTCGTGAATCACCGCTGCGTAACAACTCCACGGCTGCGTGCATTGACGCCCCAGTCGTTCCTGCTGCAGAGCTGGCTCAGCCACACCGTTCCAGTGGACTGCTGCTCTCAAAAGCGAGCCGCTGGCCCGGAGCATGAAAGCCACCCTCTTTAGTGCGTGTGGTGCAGTGCAGCCATACTGTATGCAGTCGGTGCGACTGGTCAGCGAGGCCAATCCCGACGCTTATCTAGATGTTGGCTTCAACGACTTTGCTCAGGTAATGAACCTTATTCGCACTTCGGCGGAGCCGATCAAGGACGGTTTGCACCCGCCTTTTGCATGCACGCTGCTAGAGCCCGAGCCACCAGCTCATCAGCCCGCTTCGACTGCGGGTGCATCCGTAGTGTCGATGGACACAGATTATGTCAGCGTTAACCATAATCGCCGTCCCGCTCTGCGACTGGAGTCGCCGTGGGTGATGTGGCGGGATCGGTGCCTGATGTCTACAGACAGGATCCAGAGCACGTTGAAGGACATCCCGACGGCGTTGAAGGACACCCTAGCGGCCTGTCAAGACGCCAAGACTCTGACTGAATGCTTTGAAAAGTTTGTCCACAGGAAGCCGGGAGAATACCTAATCCTGGCAACCGTTGAAGCTTGCGAGTTTTTAGGCGCAACGGTACGATGCGTATCTTCCCTGTCTCGTTACGGGCCAGACAACAAAAACCTAATTGCTATATATTCTAGCGGTTCATCTGACAGCTTACACTGTCCGTCCATGCTGTCGCGGTGCACTTGGTCATCAACGACGCGAATACCGCCGTCCCGATTAAACTCGAGAGGCGTGTAGCGTTCCAGATCCCTGAGTCAATTTGGTGTTAATCAGAGAAGTACCGATCGTTACGTGCAGCTTTGGCCAAAGCTGCAGTGTCAGAGCGGTTGTCATGCCATGGGCGGTTGTTACGCGAGTTTGGCCAGGCGAAAAACGTGTACATGCCCGTAGGCCCATCCCATTGCAATCGGTGGTACACGTTAGCAGCATGGCATGCAATATCGGTCATAGGTGATATGTTACGACAGCTTGTGCGTGCGGATGTATGGAGCATTGTGGCGACGAGTGCATGGAGTCCGAATAGGCCTATTCGGACACTCGGTCCGACGACGGCACTTAGCTCAATACGCGGCTGGGTAGGGCCGCGTCGAGCATTGTGGCGACGAGTGCATGGAGTCCGAATAGGCCTATTCGGACACTCGGTCCGACGACGGCACTTAGCACAATACGCGACTGGGTTGGGCCGCATCGAGCATTGTGGCGACGAGTGCATGGAGTCCGAATAGGCCTATTCGGACACTCGGTCCGACGACGGCACTTAGCTCAATACGCGGCTGGGTAGGGCCGCGTCGAGCATTGTGGCGACGAGTGCATGGAGTCCGAATAGGCCTATTCGGACACTCGGTCCGACGACGGCACTTAGCACAATACGCGACTGGGTTGGGCCGCATCGAGCATTGTGGCGACGAGTGCATGGAGTCCGAATAGGCCTATTCGGACACTCGGTCCGACGACGGCACTTAGCTCAATACGCGACTGGGTAGGGCCGCGTCGAGCATTGTGGCGACAAGTGCATGGAGTCCGAATAGGCCTATTCGGACACTCGGTCCGACGACGGCACTTAGCTCAATACGCGGCTGGGTAGGGCCGCGTCGAGCATTGTGGCGACGAGTGCATGGAGTCCGAATAGGCCTATTCGGACACTCGGTCCGACGACGGCACTTAGCACAATACGCGACTGGGTTGGGCCGCATCGAGCATCGTGGCGACGAGTGCATGGAGTCCGAATAGGCCTATTCGGACACTCGGTCCGACGACGGCACTTAGCTCAATACGCGGCTGGGTGGGGCCGCGTCGAGCATTGTGGCGACAAGTGCATGGAGTCCGAATAGGCCTATTCGGACACTCGTCCCGTCGAGGGCACTTAGCTCAATTCGGCCCACATCTCGCATGATCGATTGGCACCGCCAAGTACAGGTGGCATGCCGTACTTCAGTCAGCCCACCGGTGTTGTGCAGGACCTCGAGTCATTCTTTGCGGAGCATTCCATGTCCGCTGCCAATCGAACGGCCGTTGAGGAGGGTGTCACCTTGTGCAAGAACCTAGGCAGCGCGTGGCGGGCTATGATGCAAGAAGCTCTAAAAGAGAACATTACGTGTGTGCATGCTGCTCACCTGCCTTCTTCCCCCAGGTCGACTGCCACCTCACACAGTTACACTGGGTTTGATGCAGATACGACCAGCTGCGCACTGGTCTGTCTAATCGCAATAACCGACGAGAGAAAGAATTTGGCAAGGCCACGAAGAAAGAGATACCACATACCTCGCAATATGCTGTCAATCTGAAAGCTTTCACTACAAATCTGGTATGCCGCCCGCACCGTCACCTAGACTTGGCAAATACCAACTCATTCGTGTTAAGCGTACGTGTGGATGTGTCAGTGTTGCTGTGACTGTCAGGAACAGCATCGACATGCAGGTACAGGGCACTGTCATCCAGGGGCATGTGATGCATTTGACCATCGCATGTCAGCGATTGACAGTCTCCGTTCCTGCAGGTGCGAAACCCAGCTGACCCCAAGGCACCTGCACGGACATGCGAAGACTGGGCAATGCGTGGTGTCTATGCGGTTCCGGCCAAATGGGGGAACAGCGCCAGGAGGGGTACGGAGAAGCGCAAGCCACCCACTAAGGTGGTGAAGGCACCAGTCCGTGTTAACTCAGAGGCCGCTGAAGATGTTGCAGAGTCGCCGGCGAAGGCAGCCGACCCGACTGAGGACGACGGGGTGCAGGCATGTCATCAGCTCCTCTGCAAGCCTGCTTACCTTACCATGCTAACCCAACCATGCGCCCTGATTGCACACAAGCAATTGTGTTGACTGTTCGCTGGCATGATACCAAGGCAACTGCCAGCCAATAACTCGTTGCACTGTGTAGAGAGGTGCCGCGCGCCGGAGGCTGGATGTTGATCAGAGCGAGCCCAAGCCCAACAGTCAGCCAGGCGCCATGAGCTCGCCTGTACCAAGCTCTAATGTCCAGGCTCATGAAAGTACTCGATCATCAGGACACGGGGCTTCTTTGACCACCGATTTCAACCCACCCGCTCAGGTAAGACTTGACTGACTTTTCATTGATTTTGTCAGTGCTGTGCAAACCAGGCAGCGTGGCTCAAAAATTTGCCTTGCTTATCGGCACAACCAGCACAATATCTCCAACATCTTCTCTCCTGACAGAGTCAGGTGTGGTGCAGCGCACGGTCGAGCGTGGCAAAGACCTTCAAGAGCGGGTTAACATGCTAAAAGGATTGCTGAAAGACCAAACTCCAACAACTGTAGGCGCCACTGCGCCGATGTGGGACCTGCTAGCAACTGCTGAGGTAAGATCCACCTCGCTAGATGCATGAACTGCGCGAGTTTGTGTTGATGAGCGTTCATGGGCGACGTTGATAGGTTGGAGCCCATAGTATATGCTGTTTCACATGGAATCCTTGCCACGACCAGCCAATTCCACCCACCTGAAAAACAAAACCTTGCAGGCAGAGTTGGCTGCACTGCAGAAGCAGATCGACGCAGCGTTGGAGGACGCCATGCCTTAGATCGCACAGGATCGGCATGGCTGGCGGCCATGGTAGCAGCAGGATGAACTGCCTGCCAGAATGGAGTCTGGACATGCATAGAGGAGCATACGGGGATGTAGGGAGGTGAGATGTAGTGATCTGGTGTGTCTCAGTGACACGAGCGCTGTTGCCAGGGAGCCCTGCAGAAGGCGCCAGCAGTGCGGTTTTGCGATCCGAGGAGGACGTCCTCAGTGACGCGGGTGGGGGACTCGAGTCCGAGGAGGACGTCCTCCTACAGACGCCATCGGCTGTGCGCGGTTGTGGCGCGGGTGCCGTAGTGGAGGGGTGCGGGAGTGCGCGTGCGTGTGGGTGCGTGGGTGTGGTTGTGTCGGCTGTGTCGGTTCGTTGTGGCTTTTTCGCCTGGGAGAGTGATTGCTTTTTGCTGGTGTCTACTTTCGGGGGTTTTGGCCGTCTACTTTCCTTCCGTTGCCCTCGCTGCCGGGCTATTGCGTTCATCTCCGTGTAACAGACGCCATCGGGATGTGATCTTGGTGGCAGGCGTACCTGCGTCTCCGACGAGGACGCCATGATGACGCTTAAGTGACCCATATTTTATACCCACCATGCCATCATGACGCCTGCGCCTCGCCATAGTGACGTCATCATGTAACATGTAATCTTATCATTGACGTCACTTCGACGAAATCCTCCTGTCATCCGAGCGTCATCCAGCCGTCCGCATAACATTGTCGGGTCATCGGAGCATCCGCTTGGCATCATCTACGTGTCCTCATCCTGTCATGATACCGTACTCGTTAGTTTGAGTACGCCATGCCACTATCCCGATGACGTACCTCCGCCGTCATCCGACCGTCACTTTCGTGCCATCCGCACATCCTTCGAGTACGTCCTCCTCGGGCTGGCAGCATCATTATAGTGTCCTGTGGGCAGCTATGCCTCTTTCAGGGCTCTATTGTCGGTCTGTGCAGTAGAGGATCTAGAGACGAGGCATATAGACATAAAATGTGCTTTTCTAAATGGTGTTCTGGAGGAGGAAGTGTACGTGGCACAACCTCCGATACTAGATGATGGGTCTGGTATGGTGTGGCGTCTGAAGAAGGCGTTATATGGTCTGAAGCAAGCTGCCAGGGAATGGCATAAGGCACTTGCAGAACTTTTGTTGAGTATGGGTTTTGCGAGAACAGCCAGTTACCCTGCATTGTTCATTTGCAAAGTAGGACGATGTCTTATTTTTCTATGGGTCGATGATCTGTTGATCTTCGGTCGCAGAGAGCAGATGGATGATGCCATCAGAAAGATCCTTGAGGCATTTGAGGGTCGTGACCTGGGGGAGCTGGGATATGTGCTGGGCATGGAGGTCATACGTGATCGTACTGCTCGCACTATCACCATCACACACAGAAAGAGCATCAGGGACATGCTGAAGCGGTTCGGCATGAGTGAGTGCAGACGGGCGCCAACTCCGTTAGTACCCAAGCAGAAAATGTTTAGTCTAAAGGAAGATCCTAGCCAAGCAAAGGCTACAGTCGTAGAGCATAAGAGGTTTATGCAAGCCGTAGGAAGCATCCAGTATGTGGCAGTTGTGTCGCGTCTAGACATCGCGTTTCCGGCTAATGTGTTGGCCAGGCATATGGCTGGGAGTGCCAAATGTCATTGGAATGGTGTCCTTCACGTACTGAGATACCTGCGAGGGACCATAGACTTTGGCTTGACCTTTAGTGGCTCCAATGGGGGATGTGAGGTGTTGGAAGCATTTACGGATGCTGACTTCGCCAATGGTGCTTGCTTGAAGAGCGTGTCGGGAGTGATAGTCCGGATGCATGGGAACTGTGTGTTCTGGCGTTCGAAGAGGCAGACTATTGTGGCTGGTGACACGACTGAGGCAGAGCTCATTGCGATGAGTTCAGCAGCCAATGAGGTGATGTGGGCAAAGCAGTTGTGCACTGATCTTGGGTTGTCGGCTGTGAAGCCAACTCTGTGGGGTGACAACCAGAGTGCCAACTTGCTAGCAGTGAACCCCATCTCCAGTGACCGCTCCAAGCACATCAGGGTAAGGGACTTGAGAGTCCGTGAGTTCGTAGAACTCGATGAGCTGACTATCAGCTGGGTTAGCACGGTAGACATGCTAGCTGATATGTTCACGAAGGTGTTGGCAGGACCAGCACTGGCAAAATTTAGAAGTAGACTACAGCTTGCGGTAGTACAAGCCTAGTCTAGGGGGAGTGTCGTGACCCAGCCATGCACAGGACTGTCGTGATCCAGCCATGCACAGGACTACGGTGACCATGCATGGTGGCATACACAGGACTACGGTGACCATGTATGCATGGATGCACGGTGCTGATCCGGAGTGGCTATGGGGCAGCCATGCACCGATGGCTGACCATATGCACGAGCAATGCATGCAAGATTGCGTGCCGCAGACATTGATTCTGATCGTATCCGTATGAGACGTTGATTGAACGCTTATATAGGCTCTACAGATCGTAGTGTAATCACTCTCTCTTCTACTGTCCAAAGTCTCACGTGCATTCATCCTCCACTGAAGGTACAGGCGCTGTCACGGACAGATACCTAAGACAGCAAGGTATGTGACAGCACCAACCCCTGCGCATGACGACATGCTCAGGATCCCACAGGCCTTAGGCCGCGGTCCACTGAATTACGTCAAGGACCACGGAGACCATGCATGGAGTGGATGCACGGTGCTGTTCCGGAGTGGCTATGGGACGCCATGCACCGATGGCTTACCATATGCACGAGCAATGCATGCTAGATTGCGTGCCGCAAACAATGATTCTGATCGTATCCGTATGAGACGTTGATTGAACGCTTATATAGGCTCTACTGATCAAAGTGTAATCACGCTTCTTCTGCTAAGTCTCACGGGCTATATTCCAAAGACTGAGAGCGCACTATCACAGCGGAGACCTGTACACCAGCCAGGTATGTGACAGCGCGACCCCCTGCGCACAGCTACGGCAGTGCCTAGATCCCACGATGCCCAAGGGCTTCGGTCCACTGAATTACGTCACATTGGTCAACGCAGACATCTGTTAAGTCACGATGATTACTGTCGTAATTCAGTGGACCGCGGCCTAAGGCCTGTGGGATCCTGAGCATGTCGTCATGCGCAGGGGTTGGTGCTGTCACATACCTTGCTGTCTTAGGTATCTGTCCGTGACAGCTCCTGTACCTTCAGTGGAGGATCAATGCACGTGAGACTTTGGACAGTAGAAGAGAGAGTGATTACACTACGATCTGTAGAGCCTATATAAGCGTTCAATCAACGTCTCATACGGATACGATCAGAATCAATGTCTGCGGCACGCAATCTTGCATGCATTGCTCGTGCATATGGTCAGCCATCGGTGCATGGCTGCCCCATAGCCACTCCGGATCAGCACCGTGAATCCCCGCATACATGGTCACCGTAGTCCTGTGTATGCCACCATGCATGGTCACCGTAGTCCTGTGCATGGCTGGATCACGACACTCCCCCTAGACTAAGCTTGTACTACCGCAAGCTGCAGTCTATCTCTAAATTTTGCTAGTGCTGGTCCTGCCAACACCTTAGTGAACATATCAGCTAGCATGTCTACCGTGCTAACCCAGCTGATAGTCAACTCGTCGAGTTCTACGAACTCTCGGACCCTCAGGTCCCTGACCCTGATGTGCTTAGAGCGGTCACTAGAGATGGGGTTCACTGCTAGCAAGTTGGCACTCTTGTTGTCGTCCCACAGCGTTGGCTTCACAGCCGACAAACCAAGATCAGTGCACAACTGCTTAGCCCACATCACCTCATTGGCTGCAGAACTCATAGCAATGAGCTCTGCCTCAGTTGTATCACCAGCCACAATAGTCTGCCTCTTCGAACGCCAGAACACACAGTTCCCATGCATCCGGACTACTACTCCTGACACGCTCTTCAAGCAAGCACCATTGGCGAAGTCAGCATCCGTAAATGCTTCCAACACCTCACATTCCCCATTGGAGCCACTAAAGGTCAAGCCAAAGTTTATGGTCCCTCGCAGGTATCTCAGTACGTGAAGGACACCATTCCAATGACATTTGGCACTCCCAGCCATATGCCTGGCCAAGACATTAGCCGGAAACGCAATGTCTGGACGCGACACAACTGCCACATACTGGATGCTTCCTACGGCTTGCATAAACCTCTTATGCTCTGTGCCTGTAGCCTTCGCCTGGCTAGGATCTTCCTTCAGACTAAACATTTTCTGCTTTGGTACCAACGGAGTTGGCGCCCGTCTGCACTCACTCATGCCAAATCTCTCTAGCATGTCCCTGATGCTCTTTCTGTGTGTGATGGTGATAGTGCGAGCAGTTCGATCACGTATGACCTCCATGCCCAGCACATATCCCAGCTCCCCCAGGTCACGACCCTCAAATGCCTCAAGGATCTTTCTGATGGCATCATCCATCTGCTCTCTGTGGCCGAAAATCAGCAGATCATCGACCCACAGAAAAATAAGACAACGTCCTACTTTGCAAATGAACAGTGCAGGGTCACTGGCTGATCTCACAAAACCCATATTCAACAAGAGTTCTGCAAGCGCTTTGTGCCACTCCCTGGCAGCTTGCTTCAGACCATACAACGCCTTTTTCAGACGCCACACCATACCAGACCCATCGTCCAGCACCGGAGGTTGTGCCACATACACTTCCTCCTCCAGAACACCATTCAGGAAAGCACATTTAATGTCTATATGCCTCGTCTCTAGATCCTCTACTGCACAGACTGATAACAGAGCCCTGAAGGTAGCATAACTGCCCACAGGTGCCCATGTCTCAAAGAAATCTACGCCCTCCACTTGCGTAAATCCCCTGGCTACGTATCTGGCCTTGAAACGCTCAATTTCACCCTGTGCTCCTCCCTTGATTTTAAGCACCCACTTGCCTGTCACAGGCTTCACTCCTGTTGGGCACTCAACCAGGTCAAACACATCATGTTCTCTTAAGGAGGTCAGCTCATCGAGCATTGCCGTGATCCACTTCTCACGATGAGCGCCACGCATGGCCTGCTGCACCGTTGGATCATCTACTACGGCCTCGACCCTCTTCCTCACGGTAGCTGCACGCCTGGACTCACTAAGGCTAGCAGTAGGGCCACCGTTTGGAGTCACCTTCTGCCCCGTCGTCTTTTCTGCATCAGGAGGCACACTGTCAGCTGCAGCTGACACTCCATCAGAACAGTCACCGACGTCATTCTCATCATCATTCACTACTGTGGGGCTCGCAGCATCACTCACATGCTCACGTGCTTCCTCCGAGGAAATGCGCTCAACAGCAGCATCACTCACAATTGCTCCCACAGCATGGACAGCAGGTCTTAAGACTTTGCGAATCAAGTGAAAAGGCTTTGGAACCCATCGAACCCTCACCTCATGTGGCGGATCCAGACGTTCTCCGCTGCCCCTCGCGGCACTTGGTGCTGACTCTCCCCCTGAGCCATCACCTCCTGTCGCTATTCCGCTAGGCACATGCCGTAGCTCGCCTTGCCCCTGGCCCTCAGACCCAGATATATGCCTCGGCTCATCATATCTGTCACGGTCATCACGCCCTGACACCGTGGACCCGCGGTGACTTCGGCCGCCGCCGTGACCGTCAGCTCGCACAGGTGGGGGTGGCTCACTCAGCTCCTTGCCCATCGACCGTTGGACTGGCTCCGCTGAACGCGAGCGGGATCTAGACTCAGACTCAGAGTCATCCTCACCTCCATCACTAGACTCAGTATCACTCACTTCCTCATCAGTTGGAAGCGGATGGATATCACAGTCCCCTATGTGCAACACAGCCCTATCCCTCGTAGGGATCGTCTCTGCAGGCCTAAACTCATGGTGTAAAGGCCCAGACGGCTGGTTTGCTGCATCATAGTCCCAGTGTGCCACCGCTGCAGCATTGTCAGCCGCTGCATGATCGCAGCGTGCTGCAACCACTGCTTCACTGATCTCTGGTGTGTGCCAGCGCTCATGTCGCGCCAGCAGCTCTGCACCCAACACTCTAGGAGAAAACTCGGGCTCACCCTCAGGTAGCTCGTCTGTCGGTTTGAAACGCCTATGCAGCGTTCTTCCTGGTTCCCAGTGTTGATGGCCCAGACCCGGATGCTCCCCCTCAGCCCAATCCACATTTCTGCCCC
Source organism: Ulva mutabilis (assembly GCA_900538255.1). Taxonomy (NCBI): domain Eukaryota; kingdom Viridiplantae; phylum Chlorophyta; class Ulvophyceae; order Ulvales; family Ulvaceae; genus Ulva; species Ulva mutabilis. The sequence goes on from UNSF01000232.1 coordinate 42,176, forward strand.
TCTCTGGCATCATGTGTTCACGACTGGCTGGTGGACGCACTGCTCGCACACTAGTGCTCTTCACCCACTTCTTCATGTTGGGCAAGAACTCAGCTTCCGGCACTACACTGGTGTACTGATCGGGTAGGATCTCAAACTCACCCTGCTCATAGTTCTCTAGCACAACTGGGTCCGCCGTAGCCTCCCCAGCCATGTGAAATCGCTGCGCGAAATCCTTCACTAGAGCAGGTGGAGCAGCCGTGTGCCTGTACATCCGCACTGCTCCCCCATTCCCACGTTTCACGTAAACCCTGTCCATGTGAGGACCTCCACCCGGTCCCATATAGGCACCGAGGATTCCTCGTGCTTCCAGGTGCCTGAAGTGCTCCCTCCTTGGATACACATACATTGGACACCCGAAAGGCTTCACCTGTGCCACCACGAGACGGAAGTCATCTTCTTTGACCTTCCTAAACCATAACAAGTATGGCACAATCTCTCTGACATTCACATTTCTCATGTGCTGTGCCACAAATGCCAATTCTCTCCTGGCAACCAGCGTCTCACACAGCTCATTCAGACTCAGCGCATGCGCTGCAGCCTTCCTGACTCTCAGCTGCTTAGCCCGCTGCTGCACGTTCGTGGACCATGGCTCAGAGCTGGTGGCAACAAACCTATCCTCCAGCTTCTGCTTTGCCTCCTTCCGCCTCACACCCTCCAGTGCTGTGCTCGGCGTCAGGTTGTGTGCATGGTTCACGCACATGTATGCCTCTGGCCACAGGAATGCAGGCACTGCTGCCTGCAGCAGACTCGCCCGCACTGACGTGTTCAGCACACCGATCTTTCGTTCTACCAACCCATTTGACTCATGTTGGGCGGTGTCAGTGAACGTGTGTACTATCCCTCGCCACTCAAGGTACTGAGCCAGCTGACTCGAGCTGAACTCACCTCCTTGGTCCGTGTGCAGCCTCCGCACCCCTACCTCCTTGTCATAGACAATCTGAGTGCGGATGCGTTCTATCAGAAGACATATCATCTCCGCAGCACCGCTTTTTGACTTCAGCGGGATCACATGTGAGTACCTGCTGTACTCATCCACTACTACCAGGACGTAGTTCATTCCGCCTATGCCTACTGGCTTAATCTGTCCAGCCAGATCCGCATGCAATACTTCTCCAGCATACGAGGCATTCTCTGTCACTTTGCCCCCATGCCGTGCTCTGTCACCACTTCTCTGCTCCGCCACGTGGCAACCATGACACTCAAGCGCTACTCCCGTGGGTTTAGGCAACTTGAGGTCATACAGGTCTGGATTCTCAGTCATTAGTTTGAGAATCCGGTTGCCCGCATGATGAAACGAGAGATGTACCAGAAATGCTGGGTCAAGTCGGTAAGAAGATCTCTGACCAATAGGTACACCATCTACCGCAGCGATTCTCGCCTGCTCACCAACCCATTTCCTATTTCTGTGGAAAAGGTTATTGGCACTGGTCCAGTCTGTCCCTGAATCTACAGGGCGCAGTTCCCATATTGGTCGGCCCGTCCCGCAGTACCAGCTCAATGTGGGGTTATCATCACTATCAACTCCCTGCTCACAGTTGCCCACAAATGTTTGTGCTTGGTCATAAAAACCCGGCATCTCTACTGTGTTAGCCTTGCCTGTGTGCAAGTACACGTTCGACCGCTTCAGCACAGTCGTTGATAGGATATTGATCGGGCTGGCTGGCACCCAGTAGACATGATCCAGCTCAACATCCACAGGCACCAACTCACCCTGTACTGTCACGTACTTCCCCACATTCGCCCTGATAGTGCCCATGCCATATATCTTAAGCCTGCCCTGGTCTAAGGGCTGGCACTCTGTGATATCTGGTGGTTTGATCACACTGAACATGCTATAGTCGAAGCATATGTTCAGGTCAGACCCGCTATCCACCAGAAAGGTGTATGGCATATTGGGCGACGGCCCATCAGCACAGTCAGCTCGCAGTTCCGCTAGGTCTACCACAGCCACCTGAGGGCCCCCGCGGCCTCTGCCACGGCCTCGCCCTGCAGCTGCCTGTTTCTGTAGGAACTGCTTGACCTCTGCGGAGAGCAAAGGGCAATCTTTCTGCAGATGGCCAGGCTTCTCACAATTGAAGCACTTGCGCTTATCTGCTCCCCCTGCTCCCACTGCGGCAACCTCGGGGGGTGTACCATGGCGACCACCGTGGCGTCCACCACGATACCCTCGTCCCCCAAATCTCTGCTGACCACCGCGATCATCCCGTGGGAATCGCGATGGGGCAGACTGGCTGCTATTCTGAGCATGCGTCAGCAGCGTGGACACTATCTGCTGCACTGGCAGTTGCTGCAGCATCGGCTGCAGCAGTGCATACTCTCTGTCCACTGCCAGTAGCCTAGAGCGGTACAGCTGATCAGGCACAGCTTCTCCCAGACCCCTCATCTGGTTCACTATACCAACTACCTCGTTGACATGTTTCTCAAGTGGCTTTCCCGCCTGCCTGGCACCACTGAGTTGCTGGTATAGCTTCTGTATTTCTACTTCGACAGAAGGCATGTACTTGGCATGCAGCAGTGCCCACATCTCATGGACAAAACTGCAGTCTGACACGAAATCTCTATCCTCCTTTGGCAGTGTTACGAATAGCCAATGCTTGACTGACTCATGAGCCTGGCTATTCTGTGCCAGTGGATCATTTACTAGCAGGCTACTTTCCCCCACCATGTTTGCCCAACTCTCTACCTCTTTCTTGAACACCCGAAAGTGATCATGTCTGTGGTTCCATACCGGGAACTTGTGCTTTTCTACTAGCGACTTTCCCGGCATAGACTTAGGCATTACGAGCGACAGCGCGCTCGCGAGAGTTGCAACATCGATCGACCCGGCTGTTGCTGCCGCCCCGGATGACATCGCAGCCTGCGAAGGCTGCGGTATCGGAGGTGGTATCTGCTGCGCTGCCCATGCTGTCTGGGCAACGTGTGGCACTTCCTGCGCTCCGTGCACCGCTGCCTGAGCACCCGCATTCCCCGTAGGATCAGCGTTGCCCGGCATGGCGGCCTGCAGAGGGTTAACACTGAGATACCCGTAGGTCCCAGCGTCTTGTCCTTCCCCGTGGGGCATGGACTGACCCTCCGCGGCCTGCTCGCGGCGCACTGTAGAGCGAGTGCGATGATGCGGAAGGTTAACTGCTCCCTCCACACCGTCAGAACCGATAGACCCTTGGCGAGATGCCATTGAATCGTTTCGGAGTGGTGGTGTCCTGCAACATGACCACCATATGTCGCAGGAAACGCAGACCCGTAGGCCTCTTTGCGAGACCAGCACACAAGCATAATGCAGCTCCGCCGTAGCATTCTGCATTAGCTTTTCTAGTCTCTCTACGGTCGGCTATACACTAGAGCGGTGTAGCACACTCATCGAAGCGTGCAGCCGTAACCGCAGGTTCCCCCTGGACTCTATCGCATGCTAACAGACATCACAAGAATCCCCACAATCATCACCGATACCATGTCGTAATTCAGTGGACCGCGGCCTAAGGCCTGTGGGATCCTGAGCATGTCGTCATGCGCAGGGGTTGGTGCTGTCACATACCTTGCTGTCTTAGGTATCTGTCCGTGACAGCTCCTGTACCTTCAGTGGAGGATCAATGCACGTGAGACTTTGGACAGTTGAAGAGAGAGTGATTACACTACGATCTGTAGAGCCTATATAAGCGTTCAATCAACGTCTCATACGGATACGATCAGAATCAATGTCTGCGGCACGCAATCTTGCATGCATTGCTCGTGCATATGGTCAGCCATCGGTGCATGGCTGCCCCATAGCCACTCCGGATCAGCACCGTGATTCCCCGCATACATGGTCACCGTAGTCCTGTGTATGCCACCATGCATGGTCACCGTAGTCCTGTGCATGGCTGGATCACGACAATTACATGTGTAGAAGGAATTATACCCGTGATACAATAAGGTGTGTCAGCTATGTGCCAGCCTGTTGGCTGGTCTACTCCACACTAGCTGCACCTGCATCACATCCACTGAATGCAGCATGAACATACCACGCTAGCTTACATAGGCACAGACCAAAAACACATGCATGGGTCAGGGTTGGGCAGCTCACCTGTGCATTGGTCAACGCAGACATCTGTCAAGTCACGATGTCTGCATTGACCTTGCACAGCGCTTATATACCCTTCACCAGCAGATCACAGTAGCATATTGCTCTATGTTGGATGTCCCTCACACAAGATCTGCCCCCGCTACAGTGGCATTCAGATTCCACTCCCATGGCACCTATGCTCTGATCCAAACAGCATGTCGCATCAAAAGCGACCATTATGTGATGCACACGTGCAGCAACATGGTGCCTGCAGAGTCCCAGCATAACTACCTGCCACCACACAACAAGTGCATCACCATGAGATCCAGAGAAGGACTAATAACTGTACTGTCACAGTTGAGATGCCTCTAGACACAATGGCCATGCATACATAGCCTGGGCAATGCATGCATGACCCATGCACACCATCTAAGTGCATGTCCACCAAGACACGGCATGATCATTCTTATTGACCTAGAATCACTCAGTCATCACAGATAAGCGCAAGTGCTTCAACTGTGATAAGCCTGGCCATCTGCAGAAAGATTGCCTCTTGCTCTCCGCAGAGGTCAAGCAGCTCCTACAGAAGCAAGCAGCTGCAGGGCGAGGCCGTGGCAGAGGCCGCGGGGGCCCTCAGGTGGCTGTGGTTGACCTAGCGGAACTGCGAGCTGAGTGTGCTGATGGGCCATCGCCCAACATGCTGTCGTGATCCAGCCATGCACAGGACTACGGTCACCATGCATGGAGTGGATGCACGGTGCTGATCCGGAGTGGCTATGGGACACCATGCACCGATGGCTTACCATATGCACGAGCAATGCATGCTGAATTGCGTGCCAGCAGACAATGATTCTGATCGTATCCGTATGAGTCGTTTAGAGAACGCTTATATAGGCTCTGTCGATCGTAGTGTAATCACTCTTCTCTGCTAAGTCTCAAGTGCTATAATCCAAGACTGAGAGCGCACTGTCACAGCGGAGGCCTGTACACCAGCCAGGTATGTGACAGCGCGACCCCCTGCGCACAGCTACGCAGTGCTCAGATCCCACAGTGCCTTAGGGCTACGGTCCGCTGAATTACGACACATGCCATACACGTTTCTGGTGGATAGTGGGTCTGATCTGAACATTTGCTTCGATTATAGCATGTTCAGTGAGATCAAGCCACCAGATATCACAGAGTGCCAGCCCTTAGACCAGGGCATGCTTAAGATGTATGGCATGGGCACTATCAGGGCGAATGTGGGGAAGTACGTGACAGTACAGGGCGAGCTGGTGCCTGTGGACATTGAGCTAGATCATGTTTACTGGGTGCCAGCCAGCCCGATAAACATCCTATCAACGACCGTGCTGAAGCGGTCGAACATATACTTGCACACAGGCAAGGCAAATACAGTAGAAATGCCTGGCTTCTATGACCAAGCCCAGACATTTGTGGGCAACTGTGAGCAGGGAGTTGATAGTGAGGACAACCCCGCACTGAGCTGGTATTGCGGGACAGGCAGACCAATGTGGGAGCTGCGCCCTGTAGATTCTGGGATAGACTGGACCAGTGCTAACAATCTTTTCCACAGAAATAGGAAATGGGTTAGTGAGCAGGCGAGAGTCGCTGCAGTAGATGGTGTACCCATTTGTCAGAGATCTTCTTTCCAACTCGACCTAGCATTCCTGGTGCACATCTTGTTTCACCATGCTGGCAACCGGATTCTCAAACTGATGACAGATAATCCAGACCTGTATGACCTCAAGCTGCCTAAACCTACGGGAGTAGTGTCGTAATTCAGTGGACCGCAGCCCTAAGGCACTGTGGGATCTGAGCACTGTGCAGTTGTGCGCAGGGGGTCGCGCTGTCACATACCTGGCTGGTGTACGGGCCTCCGTTGTGACAGTGCGCTCTCAGTCTTTGGAATATAGCACGTGAGACTTAGCAGAGAAGAGTGATTACACTTTGATCAGTAGAGCCTATATAAGCGTTCAACCAAACGTCTCATACGGATACGATCAGAATCATTGTCTGCGGCACGCAATCTAGCATGCATTGCTCGTGCATATGGTAAGCCATCGGTGCATGGCGTCCCATAGCCACTCCGGATCAGCACCGTGTATCCACTCCATGCATGGTGACCGTAGTCCTGTGCATGGCTGGATCATGACAAGTAGCACTTGAGTGTCATGGTTGCCACGTGGCGGAACAGAGAAGTGGTGACAGAGCACAGCATGGGGGCAAAGTGACAGAGAATGCCACGTATGCTGGAGAAGTGCTGCATGCGGATCTGGCTGGACAGATAAAGCCAGTAGGCATAGGAGGAATGAACTACATCCTGGTAGTAGTGGATGAGTACAACAGGTAATCACATGTGATCCCGCTGAAGTCGAAAAGCGGTGCTGCGGAAATGATATGCCTTCTGATAGAACGCATCCGCACTCAGATTGTCTATGACAAGGAGGTAGGGGTGCGGAGGCTGCACACGGACCAAGGAGGTGAGTTCAGCTCGAGTCAGCTGGCTCAGTACCTTGAGTGGCGAGGGATAGTGCACACGTTCACTGATACCGCCCAACATGAGTCAAATGGGTTGGTAGAACGAAATATAGGTGTGCTGAACACGTCAGTGCGGGCGAGTCTGCTGCAGGCAGCAGTGCCTGCATTCCTGTGGCCGGAGGCATACATGTGCGTGAACCATGCACACAACCTAACGCCGAGCACAGCACTGGAGGGTCTGAGGCGGAAGGAGGCGAAACAGAAGCTGGAGGACAGGCTTGTTGCCACCGGTAGTACCAGCTCTGAGCCATGGTCCACGAATGAGCAGCAGCGGGCTAAGCAGCTGAGAGTCCGGAAGGCTGCAGCGCATGCGCTGAGCCTGAATGAGCTGCGTGAGAAACTGATTGCCAGGAGAGAATTGGCATTTGTGGCACAGCATATGAGAAATGTGAATGTCAGAGAGATTGTGCCATATTTGTTGTGGTTTAGGAAGGTCAGAGAAGATGACTTCCGACTCGTGGTGGCACAGGTGAAGCCTTTCGGGTGTCCAATGTATGTGTATCCAAGGAGGGAGCACTTCAGGCACCTGGAAGCACGAGGAATCCTCGGTGCCTATATAAGACCAGGTGGAGGACCTCACATGGACAGGGTTTACGTGAAGCGGGGGAATGGGGGAGCAGTGCGGATGTACAGGCACACGGCTGCTCCACCTGCTCTAGTGAAGGATTTTGCGCAGCGATTTCACATGGCTGGGGAGGCTACGGCGGACCCAGTTGTGCTAGAGAACTATGAGCAGGGTGAGTTTGAGATCCTACCCGATCAGTATACCAGTGTAGTACCGGAAGCTGAGTTCTTGCCCAACATGAAGAAGTGGGTGAAGAGCACTAGTGTGCGGGCAGTGCGTACGCCAGCCCGTCGTGAACATATGATGCCAGAGAGGGGCAGAAATGTGGATTGGGCTGAGGGGGAGCATCCGGGTCTGGGCCATCAACACTGGGAACCAGGAAGAACGCTGCATAGGCGTTTCAAACCGCAAGACGAGCTACCTGAGGGTGAGCCTGAGTTCTCTCCTAGAGTGTTGGGGGCAGAGCTGCTGGCGCGGCATGAGCGCTGGCACACACCAGAAATCAGTGAGGCAGTGGTTGCAGCGCGCTGTGATCATGCAGCGGCTGACAGTGCTGCGGCAGTGGCACACTGGGACTATGATGCGGCAAACCAGCCGTCTGGGCCTCTACACCACGAGTTTAGGCCTGCAGAGACAATCCCTACGAGGGATAGAGCTGTGCTGCACATAGGGGACTGTGATATCTATCCACTTCCAACTGATGAGGAAGTGAGTGATAATGAGTCTAGTGATGGAGGTGAGGATGACTCTGAGTCTGAGTCCAGATCCCGCTCATGTTCAGCGGAACCAGTCCAACGGTCGATGGGCAAGGAGCTGAGTGAGCCACCCCCACCTGTGCGAGCTGACGGTCACGGCGGCGGCCGAAGTCACCGCGGGTCCACGGTGTCAGGGCGTGATGACCGTGACAGATATGATGAGCCGAGGCATATATCTGGGTCTGAGGGCCAGGGGCAAGGCGAGCTACGGCATGTGCCTAGCGGAATAGCGACAGGAGGTGATGGCTCAGGGGGAGAGTCAGCACCAAGTGCCGCGAGGGGCAGCGGAGAACGTCTGGATCCGCCACATGAGGTGAGGGTTCGATGGGTTCCAAAGCCTTTTCACTTGATTCGCAAAGTCTTAAGACCTGCTGTCCATGCTGTGGGAGCAATTGTGAGTGATGCGGCTGTTGAGCGCATTTCCCCGGAGGAAGCACGTGAGCATGTGAGTGATGCTGCGAGCCCCACAGTAGTGAATGATGATGAGAATGACGTCGGTGACTGTTCTGATGGAGTGTCAGCTGCAGCTGACAGTGTGCCTCCTGATGCAGAAAAGACGACGGGGCAGAAGGTGACTCCAAACGGTGGCCCTACTGCTAGCCTTTGTGAGTCCAGGCATGCAGCTACCGTGAGTAAGAGGGTCGAGGCCGTAGTAGATGATCTAACGCTGCAGCAGGCCATGCGAGGCGCTCACCGTGAGAAGTGGATCACGGCAGTACTCGATGAGCTGACCTCCTTAAGAGAACATGATGTGTTTGAGCTGGTTGAGTGCCCAACAGGAGTGAAGCCTGTGATAGGCAAGTGGGTGCTTAAGATCAAGCGAGGAGCACAGGGTGAAATTGAGCGTTTCAAGGCCAGATATGTAGTCAGGGGATTTACGCAAGTGGAGGGCGTAGATTTCTTTGAGACATGGGCACCTGTGGGCAGTTATGCTACCTTCAGGGCTCTGGTATCGGTCTGTGCAGTAGAGGATCTAGAGACGAGGCATATAGACATAAAATGTGCTTTCCTGAATGGTGTTCTGGAGGAGGAAGTGTATGTGGCACAACCTCCGGTACTAGACGATGGGTCTGGTATGGTGTGGCGTCTGAAGAAGGCGTTGTATGGTCTGAAGCAAGCTGCCTGGGAGTGGCACAAAGCGCTTGCAGAACTCTTATTGAGTATGGGTTTTGTGAGATCAGCCAGTGACCCTGCACTGTTCATTTGCAAAGTAGGACGTTGTCTTTTTCTGTGGGTCGATGATCTGCTGATTTTCGGTCTCAGAGAGCAGATGGATGATGCCATCAGAAAGATCCCTGAGGCATTTGAGGGTCGTGACCTGGGGGAGCTGGGATATGTGCTAGGCATGGAGGTCATACGTGATCGAGCAGCTCGCACTATCACCATCACACACAGAAAGAGCATCAGGGACATGCTAGAGAAATTTGGCATGAGTGAGTGCAGACGGGCGCCAACTCCGTTGGTACCAAAGCAGAAAATGTTTAGTCTGAAGGAAGATCCTAGCCTGGCGAAGGATACAGGCACAGAGCATAAGAGGTTTATGCAAGCCGTTGGAAGCATCCAGTATGTGGCAGTTGTGTCGCGTCCAGACATTGCGTTTCCGGCTAATGTCCTGGCCAGGCATATGGCTGGGAGTGCTAAATGTCATTGGAATGGTGTCCTTCACGTACTGAGATACCTGCGAGGGACCATAAACTTTGGCTTGACCTTTAGTGGCTCCAATGGGGAATGTGAGGTGTTGGAAGCATTTACGGATGCTGACTTCGCCAATGGTGCTTGCTTGAAGAGCGCGTCAGGAGTAGTAGTCCGGATGCATGGGAACTGTGTGTTCTGGCGTTCGAAGAGGCAGACTATTGTGGCTGGTGATACAACTGAGGCAGAGCTCATTGCTATGAGTTCAGCAGCCAATGAGGTGATGTGGGCTAAGCAGTTGTGCACTGATCTTGGTTTGTCGGCTGTGAAGCCAACGCTGTGGGGTGACAACAAGAGTGCCAACTTGCTAGCAGTGAACCCCATCTCTAGTGACCGCTCCAAGCACATCAGGGTCAGGGACCTGAGGGTCCGAGAGTTCGTAGAACTCGATGAGTTGACTATCAGCTGGGTTAGCACGGTAGACATGCTAGCTGATATGTTCACTAAGGTGTTGGCAGGACCAGCACTGGCAAAATTTAGAGATAGACTGCAGCTTGCGGTAGTACAAGCTTAGTCTAGGGGGAGTGTCGTGATCCAGCCATGCACAGGACTACGGTGACCATGCATGGTGGCATACACAGGACTACGGTGACCATGTATGAGGGGATTCACGGTGCTGATCCGGAGTGGCTATGGGGCAGCCATGCACCGATGGCTGACCATATGCACGAGCAATGCATGCAAGATTGCGTACCAGCAGACATTGATTCTGATCGTATCCGTATGAGACGTTGATTGAACGCTTATATAGGCTCTACAGATCGTAGTGTAATCACTCTCTCTTCTACTGTCCAAAGTCTCACGTGCATTCATCCTCCACTGAAGGTACAGGCGCTGTCACGGACAGATACCTAAGACAGCAAGGTATGTGACAGCACCAACCCCTGCGCATGACTACGACATGCTCAAGATCCCACAGGCCTTAGGCCGCGGTCCACTGAATTACGTCAAAAGCCAGTTCCAGCCACCTCAAGAACAACACCTTGCAGGCAGAGTTGGCTGCACTGCAAAAGCAGATCGACGCAGCGCTGGAGGACGCCATGCCTTAGATCCCACGGGATCGGCATGGCTGGCGGCCATGGTAGCAGCAGGATGGATGAGCTGCCAGAATGGAGTGTGGATATGCATAGAGGAGCATGCGGGGATGTAGGGAGCTGAGATGTAGTGAGATGGTGTGTCTCAGTGACACGAGCGCTGTTGCTTGGGAGCCCTGCAGAGTGCGCCAGCAGTGTGGTTTTGTGATCGGAGGAGGACGTCCTCGGTGACGCGGGTGGGGGACTCGAGTCCGGAGGACGTCCTCCTACGGACGCCACCGGGATGTCATCTTGGTGGCAGGCGGACCTGCTTTTCCGACGAGGACGCCATGATGACGCTTAGGTTACCCATATTTTATAAAAGGTGCACCATCATGACGCCGGCGGCTCGCCATAGTGACGTCATCATGTAACATGTAATCTTATCATTGGCGTCACTTCGATGACATCCGCCTTTCATCCGAGCGTCATCCAGCCGTCCGCATAACATCGTCGGGTCATCGGAGCATCCGCCTGGCATCATCAACGTGTCCTCATCCTATCCTTATACCGTACTCGTTTATTGGGTACGCCACGCCACTATCCCGATGACGTCCCTCCGCCGTCATCCGACCGTCACCTTCGTGCCATCCGCACATCCTTCGTGTACGTCCTCCTCGGACTGGCAGCATCATTATAGTGTCCACGCATACATGGTCACCGTAGTCCTGTGTATGCCACCATGCATGGTCACCGTTCTCCTCTGCATGGCTGGATCACGACACTACGTTCCCGTGGTGGAGGGGTGCGGGAGTGCGCATGCGTGTGGGTTCGTGGGTGTGGTTGTGTCGGCTGTGTCGGTTCGTTGTGGCTTTTCACTTGGGACAGTGATTGCTTTTTGCTGGTGTCTGCTTTCGGGGGGTTTTGGCCGTCTACCACTATAACTATGGTGCCAGCACTTTCGGGACATCCTTACAGGACGCCGGAAGGGCACCATAGGGACTCTGAAAGGACAGTGGAGCGACTGCTAGAGGACGGTATGAGGACTGTCCGAGAGGACGTGGAGTTGACGAGGGACAGAGCAAGGACAGCTGCGGGACCTGTGCCAGATGGGCTGAGGATCCTTGGGGGACACAGGTTGCATAACACGGATGTCACGGAACAGTCATGGGACATCCCGATGATGGAGTGTGACGTCACCAGGGCATCACTCAGATTTGTTACATCTACGATTGAGGACTCTAAGTCAGGCATGCATGAATCCTTACGGAGTCCTAGGGGACGAGGTCAGCTTAGGGACATCCTAAATGCAAGAAAGGCCTGGAGGCCCAATCGACCGCAGCACCCCGGGCGCCACTTTGGTCGATCGTGCCCAATCGACCAAGGCACCCCGGGCGCCACTTTGGTCGATTGGGCCCAATCGACTGCAGTACCCCGGGCGCCACTTTGGTCGATCGTGCCCAATCGACCAAGGCACCCCGGGCGCCACTTTGGTCGATCGTGCCCAATCGACCGCAGCACCCCGGGCGCCACTTTGGTCGATCGTGCCCAATCGACCGCAGCACCCCGGGCGCCACTTTGGTCGATCGTGCCCAATCGACCACATAGCCCCCATGGAGCCACGAGGACCGCTGCAGACCGCTGCACGGCCTCTCACATGCCCCTTGCCTTAGCCATCCCCCCCCTACCCTACCCCTGCCCCTGCCCCCTGCCCCCTTGCTGCACATAACCCTCATCTGCTCTCCTAACATGCTGTTCACGGCCACGCCAATGCTGCGACGTCAACACTGCTGCCGTTGGTGGCTGAAAGCAAGCCTGCAGGCCTTGTGTGCGCCGCAATGGCTCCAGGACTTCTACTTCATAGCCTCTTCCAGCGCTGCCGCAATCTCGCGTTCAAGGTTGGCTAACTCTTCCTGCAAGATAATGTGTGTGAGGCGACTGTACTAGCTTGCACCTGTTCCCGATGACTTGTACACCACAGTAATTGTGATTCACATCACAACAGACCAGATCCCAACACAGATGCAAGGTACATGTTGCGAGAGGGATCTTACCTGAGTAGCGAGTAGCTTTTGCCATATCCCGGCGTATGGCCCTGATGTTTCAGGGGGCCCGTCAGCTGCAGGTCCGAGCAAGTTCTTCAGCTTAGTCACTGTGTCCTGCAGTTTTGAGGCACGCGCCCATGTGGCCTGTACAGCAACGTGCTGTTGATGTTGGATATTGTCCGCTGTATTCCGGTCTGACCTGGCAGGTGGTGGTGGATGGCAGGCTTGGGTACAGGTGGAGGAGTATCAAAAGCAGCCACAAAAGTAAGTCAGGACGTACTGTTGGGGCTGGATAAACTGCAGCTTGGTGTGAGGGCCTGGTAATTGAGGCCTGTACGGCTGTCGAACATGCGGGAGCTGACAGGCTGTTTGCCACAGCTTGGCTCTGCTCAACATCGTCGGTAACATTCAGCTTGCGGCGGACGGCCTTTCCCTACACATGACACTGGGTTGGCAACGCTACAAGTGATTTGGTGTTCGACCTGAATGCATACAACCTGTAGGCGCACGACACTGTACCAGCCACTTACCTGTCAGGTTCAGTGTATTGGCAACTTCAGCGTGCGATACTAGCAAATGGATGGAAGCGTGCCTGATCAGCCTCATCCACATCCTGTGACGTTTCGGATGCTTTCGCGGGTGACTCAGCCACATCTTCTGCGGCCTCGGCTGCAGTCTGTCCTGCCACCTGCGGCGCCTTCTTCAATGCCTTGCGCTTCACAGGTCTCTGTTCTGAATCTTCCAACAGGTCAGCAGGAACCGCATAAATCCCATCCATGGCCCACTCTTCGCACGTGCGGGGGGCTGCAGTTGGATCATCTGGATTCGGGACCTGCAGGTCACATACATTGACGTGTCTAGGCACAGAGCCGCGCAAAGCAGCAAGCAGGACATCGCTACGGCTTACTGCGGCTTGCATAGGTAATCAGATTCAGCAACGTCCATTGTACACGCTTTGACACTCTACACGCATACCCCAAGTACCAGCCAATCGTAGCACACTGCACGGGCAGCATACCAACTTTGTAGTGAAGGCCCTCAACAGCTTAGCTTCGAGGCGGGTAGGAGGCATCTCTTGCCCAGTGCTGATACCGTACTCCTTATCTATGGCGCTGTTAACACTTGATGCACGTTTGCGCACATCAGCATACCTGCGTCGGACCCATAATCAATACAAGCATGGCTCCGAACAGTTTCCCCGCACGACAGGTGAGATAGACGGCGCGTACGTAATACCATGCTCCTTTGCAGCTACCTTCCACATGCTCGTCCAGGCTTTGGATAGATTCCGGCAGAGCTCGATGGCGTTCCTTGCACCCTGCTGTTCAGCGGCTGACATGGTGGAGCCGGCAAAGAAGTCTTTGTGGTCCTGCGGAACATGCACACCATGTTCTGGGGCAATGCATCTATGGTGACTCGCATCAAGCACGAACACATTATGTGGGCCCTGCACGGCTACAATCGACCAAGACACCCCGGACGCCACGATGGTCGATTGTACCCAATCGACCACGACCCGCCGGACGCCACCAGGCTCACCTGTGACACATGAAGCTGCACCACACACAGCCGCTGTCGTGCCTACCATCTGAAACGACGATCGTGGCATGGCAATGCAACCGCCGAATGGGATGCATGGCAGAACAGAATGACCTGGACCGCTAGCCCCCGTGCTCGATGTTAATACCACTCCACATCTGCGAGACCAGTGCGCTGGAAAAAGTACATCGACCACTGCATCAGCAAAACCGAGCTGTGGTAGTCACTTCATCCGGCCGATCGAGATACTGACGCAATGTCCGGATGGGATTCGGTGGCAGGAAAACGGCTGTATCAGCTGGACGTGCGGCGTGCACGTTTAGGAACATAGACAGCACGGTGATTGTCGGTTCGTTGCAGCGTACGTGCGGGAGGAGGGCAAGCGCACCGTCTCAGCCAACATGTCGAACGCCTCAACAACCGACTGTAGCATGATGGCCCCTGGCTTGCTTGCCCTCACGAACTTCACGAAGAGGTCTTTTAAAATCTTCGCATCATTACAGCGATCCAGCGACGCCTTCATACCTTCTGGGATGTCCTTCAAGATGCTCTGTATCTTGTCGGTCGACCGCAGGAATCGTGGCTTCCACGTAACCCATGGCGACACAGACGCCTTCCGCCCACTCACGGTTGATATCATACGCACAGTGTCCTTAGAAACAGCGGTTGCGGTGGCAGTGAGCACCGGGGATTGCTCCTGGGCCAGCGTGCAGGTGAAGGGCGGTAACCATACCGCCTGCTTCCCCACAGCCGCTGCGGCAGTTGACATAGCGACATCCATAAGCGAATTGAAGTCAGCATACTGTAATTCGATGTAATATGTGGGATTAGGCCTGCTTGTCACCCGCAGCGTCGCGCTGCTGAAGGGCCGCTTCGCACCACACGCCGAAAAGATAGTGTCTGCCACAGCCCTCCCCATGGTGTGTTAGAATAAGCAGACTTCCATTCAAACGGTGGAGCATCGCCGGCACTGCAACAAGCGCCGGCTAGTTGACAAGCCGTGCAGTTGTTACTTGGCGTTACCGCGGGCCGGCTGTTGGGGCCCAGTCGTATAATAAGGGCAGCAGAATTCACACAATACGCAATTTGATAGTAGACGATATCGTACTGCAGCATGATCGTGGTCTCGTCCGTCGGCTGGCCCATCTTGCACAACGTACTCCTGTGGCGACGACGGTAGACCCTGGCAAAATCGAGTCGAACAAAACTTAGTTATGCGAGATATATCAATAGGCATGATAGAAGACTGGGCGTAGAAGACTGTACATGCTCCAACCCTCAAAGGAAGCGTTCACACGCGGGTGTGGGCAGAGGGTGTCGTTTCGACCACCCCCGTCAAGTCGGGGTGTGTCTACAGGAAGTGGTGTGCAGTGCGTGACGCTCTGCTGCCCGGTGGCTTTCCGGATGCGCTCCGACATAGCTTGCGCGGACCCGTCATCAACCTTTATATAGGCTTTACTTCATCCCACCAGTCGTGACACGATGGCAGGCGAGCCCAATAAGAAGGTCCGTCGCAGGGCTCAAGAGATCGATGATGACTTCGCCCAGTATGGGATGCGCCGTGTGCCTACGGAAACCAAAGACTCTAGGTCTTTGTTCAAGTGTGATCACTGTCTAGGTTTTTTCAATAATGTCGCTCATGCGGAGCGCCATTTTAGAGTCACTGCTTGTCCTAAGCGGGCTGCGGCGTGGAGATCAGCTGCTGCACGGTCCGTTGATTCGCCTCTGCTCAATCACTGTGCGGTAGTTGATGATGGCTTGCGCTTCCCTCGCGAGGCAAGTGCTGATGCGATCCTGGACGGCATTGGAGCAAGAGAGCTCGCGGGCACTACACAAGACCCGCGAGATATCGGGGGACCCATGCCCCAAGATCCCCCGCCTCCACCATCACCCCTCGCTCCACCAGCACCCCTGCCACCACCACCAGCACCCCTCCCTCCACCAGTACCCTCCCTCCACCGGAATCAGATCCACACGATTACCTCGTCCCGGTCGGAGACCCCGCAATCCCACAGGCACCGGTAAGCTGATACTGCCCTGTCACTGTGCACATGTGTATATCGCATGATGGTGTCAGCCGCGCATACCGCTCCTTCAACATATGCAATCCAGCAATAAGTTGCAGGTACACCTCATCGCTGCGGCTGCGCTTCCCGTCGAGGTAGACCCCCAGTACGATGGGCTTGATCAGGCTCGGCGACGAAGATGGGGAGGAATGGCATGACGCCCTGGAGCCAGATGATGAACAACCAGACGAGGAGGAGGAGGAGGAGGAGGAGCCCGTGAAGGCGCCCCAGGCGAGACACCGGTGCCTATCTCAACTTCCGCCTGGCACATTCCATCGTGGCCGGGCATTCGGTCAAGGTACGTGAGGTTGCTGTGTGGCTGGCAAGGCTGGCATCACGAGCATCGTATCACGAAATTCGGCCATGGACTCATTCTGCCAGATGGTGCATTTCCTGCTGTTACCCAGAGGGAAACCTGTTCCCCAAATCGTACCACATGCTCTGCTGTGCGCTCGCTGTTGAAGATAGCCATGACTGTGAGCGGCACATCTGTGACGCTTGCTGGGAACTCTTCCCGGACATCCCGGGTGACTCACACGCGGTCCATGCGGATGAGGTCTGCCAGCGGCCGGGTTGCAACAACCCCCGATTCAAGCGTGGCCCGGGAGGTCATGTCTCCCCCAAGCGTAGCGCATTTTACTTCGGGATGAGGGCACCTTTGTGGACCTCGTCTGCAAGCCAGATATGCTGCCAGCCATCTTGAGTCACCGCAAGGAGGCTTTCGAGGATCCAGAGTCCTTTTGGAACTCGCCCGCCGGCCGCGAGCTGAACGCCCGGTGTGGGAACAAATTCGACGAGACGTCTATGAAAGCTGACGAGTTTGCAGTGCTCGTGAGCCTAGGTGCGTCGCCTTTGCATGCGTGTCCTCCTCCTGATCTTCAGACGAGTGCCTGTCGTGATACTTGCTGCAACCGTGTGTCCTCAGGTGGTGACTCCCGGTGCAGGGGCAGACGGTGGTCAGCTCTTTGTTAATAAGCAGCATGGCGCCCTCATCTGGGGCATCCGGCTCCAGGAGCTGCACGACGGGATGGCCGCGAAGAATGACACCTG
>UNSF01000224.1:0-66140 GCA_900538255.1 Ulva mutabilis
GCTTCTCCCGGGCGGCAGCAACAGCTTCAGTCAGACGGGGCAGAGCCTTGGGGCCAAGTTCCTGGACCAAGCGGTCACACGCTCGCCGCAACAGGAGGTCGTTGACAAAGATGCGCTCAGAACCGGACGTGCCTCGATACTTGATCAGCCGCTTGAAGAACTGCACGAGCCTTTCGATCCAGTACTCAAGGCAGAAAAAGGCAGGGCCGCAGGCTCTCACCTGATCTGGCAAGTGGACGGCCGCCAAATGCAACTTCAGGGTTGCAAGGACCTGACCGCTGAACACCTACACCGACATCATGACTGCGTGAGACAACCCGTCGGCAGGAACTGCCTGTAGTACACACTGCACACCCGCAAACTTCTCCTCCTCGTAAAACGTACGCGTGGGCAGGGAGCCGGCGATGGAGACAGTACCTGCTGTACCCTCTTCCCATATGCCAGGAGGTGTTTTTGGGCGTCGAGGATTCGCTGCCAGGTGTGCTGCCCTGGCGTGTACTTCCATGAAGTACATGACTCCGGCCCGCAAGTCCGTCCACATGCGGTTCCTTCAAATTGGTCGCGCACATGAACTTCATTCAGGGTTGGTTTCATCCCACGGCAGGTCGTGCAGCAGCTGGAGACTCCACGCGTCTGTGAAATTCATCCAGTCCTCCATGAGGTAATTGCCGCGATGCCTGCACGCCGATTGTGACCATGGTTGAGTAGGCAGGCCTGCAGGGGGGGGCTGGGGGTGGGGCCTCAAAAATGTGACAACATCAGAGTACACGACAGAACGGCTCGAGCAGGTGGCTATGTGGCTGTCGCCAGACAGACCCCCGCCACAGGACAGTTGTACATGTACCTACGACTGTCATACAAATGCAGGAAGAGCATACTTGACAATATCTCGATAGGGTTTCTTTATCAGCTCCGTCTGGTTCTGTAGGCAGCTCTGGAGGTTATCTTCGACGCACCACCACAGTAGAACATACTTCGCAGCCGGACCATGCCGTTTGGCAGTGGGGCCTGGTAGCCACTGCTTCCAGAAGTCCTTCAGGAGACTAGGAGGAAGATGTGGGCGACGCCGAACCGGAGGAATGCACACGGACTGCACACGTCACCGGGGCCCGGGTCAAGCACTGACACAGAAACAGGTCTGTGCACACGTATGGGTCAGGGCTGGGAGCGCACTTGAAGTAGGACAGCTTATGGAACAATGGCAGCCTCCACAGCCGATGTTCAGGCGCTCGGTGTGAGCGCGATTTGCACGCGTACTCCTGGCTGCGATACCAGTGTACGGCGGCCGAGTCGGATTGTCAACCTGCATACAGGATGCCAGCGACTGCGACGATGGTGGTGTCCATAGCAACCGACGGCCTATGCAAGGGGCAGACACCACCCCGCCTTGGGCGCATAGCCTTGGGCATCACAGTGCTGTTGGTAGCTCGCCGAACCTGGGACTCGATCTCGGCAGCCTTTTCCGCCCTGGACATGATCTCCGAGCCTGACCACTTCAACACACGATCTCCTGTCCACGTGCCCTCTGGGGTGACAGTCGTGGGGGGAGTCCATTCATCTCTGCAGCCCTGCTCATCTGTGTCAAAGGACATGTAGCCAGGTGGCATGCGTGGCAGTGCGGGCTGCCCGCCCTGCGTCTGTGCTGAGGAGGCTGGCAGGGATCCGCCACCCGCGTAAGCAGGCACGGATTGAGTGATGTGGCAGTAGCTTTCCCACCTGCACACGGACCACCAGTAGTAGACCACTCCCAGAGGCTGCCAGGCAGAGCCTGCCAACCACGGGCATCGCGTTGCGAGATCGCGCGCGGGACAAGAGGGCGAAGCCGTATCAAGGGATTTGTAATGCGATTATAGAACAGCTGTGTATCACTATGTTTACAGCTATCAAGTGTTATTTGCATAGCCATGGATATTGCCTGAGTGTTCTCCCTACTAATCGAAGTGGAGCCTATCCCTGCAGTGAGTCACACCGGCCTATGGTATCGTGCCTGTCAATGGCCAGACGGGGGTGACGCACCGGACCGTGTTGGCATCCTTCACGGTTGCACCAAGGAAAGCGCAACGCACACAAGCTGACTTGGCCCCATGACCAACGGCGTTTGCCAGCTTCTCGAGCACAGGGATGTCTCCCTCTGCCCAGCCACAGACCGGCCAAAGCTTCACTAGCCTCTTATTGCTGTTTGGATCAGCAGGGTCCTCCCAGATCTCCACAATGATCGGGGTGGTTCCGTCCCTGCCTGCAGAGGCTCCCTCACATGGTGGGAGGTGCGTGTGAGGGCGACAGGCAAGCACCGGCACGCAAGTGCAGGCAAGTGTACACACAGTTCAGCGCCTGATTACCGATTCGCAGTTGGCACACTAATGGGCAGTACACCAGACAGGAGTGTATACCGCACCGGGATCGTGTGCGAGGAAGAAGTCCTCCAGAGACTCCAAGACGCTGTCCAAACGATTGGGCTCGGTCGGCCCCTCCACAACGCCCAGGGGAGCCCAGGTGTCATTCTTCGCGGCCATCCCGTCGTGCAGCTCCTGGAGCCGGATGCCCCAGATGAGGGCGCCATGCTGCTTATTAACAAAGAGCTGACCACCGTCTGCCCCTGCACCGGGAGTCACCGCCTGAGGACACGGTTGCAGGCAAGTATCACGACAGGCACTCGTCTGAAGATCAGGAGGAGGACACGCATGCAAAGGCGACGCACCTAGGCTCACGAGCACTGCAAACTCGTCAGCTTCTATAGACGTCTCGTCGAATTTGTTCCCACACCGGGCGTTCAGCTCGCGGCCGGCGGGCGAGTTCCAAAAGGACTCTGGATCCTCGAAAGCCTCCTTGCGGTGACTCAAGATGGCTGGCAGCATATCTGGCTTGCAGACGAGGTCCACAAAGGTGCCCTCATTCCCGAAGTAAAATGCGCTACGCTTGGGGGAGAGATGACCTCCCGGGCCACGCTTGAATCGGGGGTTGTTGCAACCCGGCCGCTGGCAGACCTCATCCGCATGGACCGCGTGTGAGTCACCCGGGATGTCCGGGAAGAGTTCCCAACAAGCGTCACAGATGTGCCGCTCACAGTCGTGGCTATCTTCGACAGCGAGTGCACAGCAGAGCATGTGGTACGATTTGGGGAACAGGTTTCCCTCTGGTAACAGCAGGAAATGCACCATCTGGCAGAATGAGTCCATGGCCGAATTCGTGATACGATGCTCTGATGCCAGCCTTGCCAGCCACACAGCAACCTCACGTACCTTGACCGAATGCCCGGCCACGATGGAATGTGCCAGGCGGAAGTTGAGATAGGCACCGGTGTCTCGCCTGGGCGCCTTCACGGGCTCCTCCTCCTCCTCCTCCTCCTCGTCTGGTTGTTCATCATCTGGCTCCAGGGCGTCATGCCATTCCTCCCCATCTTCGTCGCCGAGCTGATCAAGCCCATCGTACTGGGGTTCTACCTCGACGGGAAGCGCAGCCGCAGCGATGAGGTGTACCTGCAACTTATTGCTGGATTGCATATGTTGAAGGAGCGGTATGCGCGGCTGACACCATCATGCGATATACACATGTGCACAGTGACAGGGCAGTATCAGCTTACCGGTGCCTGTGGGATTGCGGGGTCTCCGACCGGGACGAGGTAATCGTGTGGATCTGATTCCGGTGGAGGGAGGGGTACTGGTGGAGGGAGGGGTGCTGGTGGTGGTGGCAGGGGTGCTGGTGGAGCGAGGGGTGATGGTAAAGGCGGGGGATCTTGGGGCATGGGTCCCCCGATATCTCGCGGGTCTTGCGTAGTGCCCGCGAGCTCTCTTGCTCCAATGCCGTCCAGGATCGCATCAGCACTTGCCTCGCGAGGGAAGCGCAAGCCATCATCAACTACCGCACAGTGATTGAGCAGAGGCGAATCAAAGGACCGTGCAGCAGCTGATCTCCACGCCGCAGCCCGCTTAGGACAAGCAGTGACTCTAAAATGGCGCTCCGCATGAGCGACATTATTGAAAAAACCTAGACAGTGATCACACTTGAACAAAGACCTAGAGTCTTTGGTTTCCGTAGGCACACGGCGCATCCCATACTGGGCGAAGTGATCATCGATCTCTTGAGCCCTGCGACGGACCTTCTTCTTGGGCTCGCCTGCCATCGTGTCACGACTGGTGGGATGAAGTTAAAGCCTATATAAAGGTTGATGACGGGTCCGCGCAAGCTATGTCGGAGCGCATCCGGAAAGCCACCGGGCAGCAGAGCGTCACGCACTGCACACTTCCTGTAGACACACCCCGACTTGACGGGGGTGGTCGAAACGACACCCTCTGCCCACACCCGCGTGTGAACGCTTCCTTTGAGGGTGGAGCATGTACAGTCTTCTACGCCCAGTCTTCTATCATGCCTATTGATATATCTCGCATAACTAAGTTTTGTTCGACTCGATTTTGCCAGGGTCTACCGTCGTCGCCACAGGAGTACGTTGTGCAAGATGGGCCAGCCGACGGACGAGACCACGATCATGCTGCAGTACGATATCGTCTACTATCAAATTGCGTATTGTGTGAATTCTGCTGCCCTTATTATACGACTGGGCCCCAACAGCCGGCCCGCGGTAACGCCAAGTAACAACTGCACGGCTTGTCAACTAGCCGGCGCTTGTTGCAGTGCCGGCGATGCTCCACCGTTTGAATGGAAGTCTGCGTATTCTAACACACCATGGGGGAGGGCTGTGGCAGACACTATCTTTTCGGTGTGTGGTGTGAAGCGGCCCTTCAGCAGCGCGACGCTGCGGGTGACAAGCAGGCCTAATCCCACATATTACATCGAATTACAGTATGCTGACTTCAATTCGCTTATGGATGTCGCTATGTCAACTGCCGCAGCGGCTGTGGGGAAGCAGGCGGTATGGTTACCGCCCTTCACCTGCACGCTGGCCCAGGAGCAATCCCCGGTGCTCACTGCCACCGCAACCGCTGTTTCTAAGGACACTGTGCGTATGATTTCAACCGTGAGTGGGCGGAAGGCGTCTGTGTCGCCATGGGTTACGTGGAAGCCACGATTCCTGCGGTCGACCGACAAGATACAGAGCATATTGAAGGACATCCCAGAAGGTATGAAGGCGTCGCTGGATCGCTGTAATGATGCGAAGATTGTAAAAGACCTCTTCGTGAAGTTCGTGAGGGCAAGCAAGCCAGGGGCCATCATGCTACAGTCGGTTGTTGAGGCGTTCGACATGTTGGCTGAGACGGTGCGCTTGCCCTCCTCCCGCACGTACGCTGCAACGAACCGACAATCACCGTGCTGTCTATGTTCCTAAACGTGCACGCCGCACGTCCAGCTGATACAGCCGTTTTCTTGCCACCGAATCCCATCCGGACATTGCGTCAGTATCTCGATCGGCCGGATGAAGTGACTACCACAGCTCGGTTTTGCTGATGCATTGGTCGATGTACTTTTTCCAGCGCACTGGTCTCGCAGATGTGGAGTGGTATTAACATCGAGCACGGGGGCTAGCGGTCCAGGTCATTCTGTTCTGCCATGCATCCCATTCGGCGCTTGCATTGCCATGCCACGATCGTCGTTTCAGATGGTAGGCACGACAGCGGCTGTGTGTGGTGCAGCTTCATGTGTCACAGGTGAGCCTGGTGGCGTCCGGCGGGTCGTGGTCGATTGGGTACAATCGACCATCGTGGCGTCCGGGGTGTCTTGGTCGATTGTAGCCGTGCAGGGCCCACATAATGTGTTCGTGCTTGATGCGAGTCACCATAGATGCATTGCCCCAGAACATTGTGTGCATGTTCCGCAGGACCACAAAGACTTCTTTGCCGGCTCCACCATGTCAGCCGCTGAACAGCAGGGTGCAAGGAACGCCATCGAGCTCTGCCGGAATCTATCCAAAGCCTGGACGAGCATGTGGAAGGTAGCTGCAAAGGAGCATGGTATTACGTACGCGCCGTCTATCTCACCTGTCGTGCGGGGCAAGTGTTCGGAGCCATGCTTGTATTGATTCTGGGTCCGACGCAGGTATGCTGATGTGCGCAAACGTGCATCAAGTGTTAACAGCGCCATAGATAAGGAGTACGGTATCAGCACTGGGCAAGAGATGCCTCCTACCCGCCTCGAAGCTAAGCTGTTGAGGGCCTTCACTACAAAGTTGGTATGCTGCCCGTGCAGTGTGCTACGATTGGCTGGTACTTGGGGTATGCGTGTAGAGTGTCAAAGCGTGTACAATGGACGTTGCTGAATGTGATTACCTATGCAAGCCGCGGTAAGCCGTAGCGATGTCCTGCTTGCTGCTTTGCGCGGCTCTGTGCCTAGACACGACAATGTATGTGACCTGCAGGTCCCGAATCCAGATGATCCAACTGCAGCCCCCCGCACGTGCGAAGAGTGGGCCATGGATGGGATTTATGCGGTTCCTGCTGACCTGTTGGAAGAGTCAGAACAGAGACCTGTGAAGCGCAAGGCATTGAAGAAGGCGCCGCAAGTGGCAGGACAGACTGCAGCCGAGGCCGCAGAAGATGTGGCTGAGTCACCCGCGAAAGCATCCGAAACGTCACAGGATGTGGATGAGGCTGATCAGGCACGCTTCCATCCATTTGCTAGTATCGCACGCTGAAGTTGCCAATGCACTGAACCTGACAGGTAAGTGGCTGGTACAGCGTCGTGCGCCTACAGGTTGTATGCATTCAGGTCGAACACCAAATCACTTGTAGCGTTGCCAACCCAGTGTGACGGTACATAGTCGAGCTATGCATCCGTCCGAACATGAGACCTTTTCGTGGACTACGTCACAGTGGTATCGGTCTGGGGTTCCAATGCGGCATGGCCCGAGTTCGATTCCTTTGGGCCGGGATTACGTAAGGCGTGGTCATGCTCGCATGGTCCTTGTGGTGCACGAATTGGTCGGGTTCTCTCCCCTACGCCAACTCGAGTCAGCCTCGAAGGGGCTCGAGGCGTATGAGGGGGGGAGCTCTGTGACGGTACATAGTCGAGCTATGCATCCGTCCGAACATGAGACCTTTTCGTGGACTACGTCACACCCAGTGTCATGTGTAGGGAAAGGCCGTCCGCCGCAAGCTGAATGTTACCGACGATGTTGAGCAGAGCCAAGCTGTGGCAAACAGCCTGTCAGCTCCCGCATGTTCGACAGCCGTACAGGCCTCAATTACCAGGCCCTCAGACCAAGATGCAGTTTATCCAGCCCCAACAGTACGTCCTGACTTACTGTTGTGGCTGCTTTTGATACTCCTCCACCTGTACCCAAGCCTGCAATCCACCACCACCTGCCAGGTCAGACCGGAATACAGCCGACAATATCCAACATCAACAGCACGTTGCTGTACAGGCCACATGGGCGCGTGCCTCAAAACTGCAGGACACAGTGACTAAGCTGAAGAACTTGCTCGGACCTGCAGCTGACGGGCCCCCTAAAACAGCAGGGCCATACGCCGGGATATGGCAGAAGCTACTCGCTACTCAGGTAAGATCCCTCTCGCAACATGTACCTTGCATCTGTGTTGGGATCTGGTCTGTTGTGATGTGAATCACAATTACTGTGGTGTACAAGTCATCGGGAACAGGTGCAAGCTAGTACAGTCGCCTCACACACATTATCTTGCAGGAAGAGTTAGCCAACCTTGAACGCGAGATTGCGGCAGCGCTGGAAGAGGCTATTAAGTAGGAGTCCTGGAGCCATTGCGGCGCACACAAGGCCTGCAGGCTTGCTTTCAGCCGCCAACGGCAGCAGTGTTGACGTCGCAGCGTTGGCGTGGCTGTGAACAGCATGTTAGGAGAGCAGATGAGGGTTATGTGCAGCAAGGGGGCAGGGGGCAGGGGGCAGGGGTAGGGCAGGGGGGGGAGGGCTAAGGCAAGGGGCATGTGAGAGGCCGTGCAGCGGTGTGCAGCGGTCCTCGTGGCTCCATGGGGGCTATGTGGTCGATTGGGCACGATCGACCAAAGTGGCGCCCGGGGTGCCTTGGTCGATTGGGCACGATCGACCAAAGTGGCGCCCGGGGTGCCTTGGTCGATTGGGCACGATCGACCAAAGTGGCGCCCGGGGTGCCTTGGTCAATTGGGCACGATCGACCAAAGTGGCGCCCGGGGTGCTGCGGTCGATTGGGCCTCCAGGCCTTTCTTGCATTTAGGATGTCCCTAAGCTGACCTCGTCCCCTAGGACTCCGTAGGGATTCATGCATGACTGACTTAGAGTCCTCGATCGTAGATGTAACAAGTCTTCATGATGCCCTGGTGACGTCACACTCCATCATCGGGATGTCCCATGACTGTTCCCGTGACTTCCCTGTTATGCAACCTGTGTCCCCCAAGGATCCTCAGCCCATCTGGCACAGGTCCCGCAGCTGTCCTTGCTCTGTCCCTCGTCAACTCCACGTCCTCTCGGACAGTCCTCATGCCGACCTGTTGCAGTCACTCCACTGTCCTTTCAGAGTCCCTATGGTGCCCTTCCGGCGTCCTGTAAGGACGTCCCGAAAGTGCTGGCACCATAGTTATAGTGAAATTAGACCATGTTGTCGACTTTGTGAGCAATTGCAATCTTGCATGCCACAAATTCTATTCACAGAGGACCCAAGTGGCCACTTGGCAGTCGGCCGCGGTGAAGACTACAATGCGTAAGGCACCACGAGCTGCACAGTGAAATGATTCTGGAGCTCTTGGCTAGAAGCGACATGCGCCGAAACGCGACACGCAGCATGCATATGTCAGGTTTCTTGAACATGTTTTGGCATGCACGGCATCGCGCCGAAGCTCAGGGTCAAACAGTTTCATGCAATGAAAATGTTGAAAGTCCAGCTCCGTGAGCGCAACGGCACGGCACGCTGCGAGGCTCGCTTTACGGGATGAACTGAGGCGGTAGACACTTTTGGGCCTAGATAGTTTTGGGCCTGTTTAGCACGCCAGGCATACTCAGGGAAGCAGTTGGGATGGACCTGCGTCGTGGATCTGTGCTCGGGCTGACGTGCAATGCCGAAAGTCAATGGCAAGCTGAGCAGGCGCAGCTGCAGGCCTTTCGCAAGGCCAGTGTGGATTCTAAAGCGTTAAACGAAGATGAACGCAAGAGTTGGGCAGCGAGGGCAACAGCAGGAAAGCAGACGGCCAATACCCCCTGAAGGCATGCGCAGACAGCAACAAGCAGCAACTGTCTCAGGCGAAAAGTCGAAACGAACCGACACAACCTACACAACCACACGGCTGGCGGGCCGGGCGGTGGTGCCTGGCCACGCTGTCCCGTCGGACGTGCTATAGGCGGCCGCTGGCCGCCTTGATGGACCGGGTGCCGCGGTTGCAGCGGCGCAGGCCGGCCCCGCGTGTGGTCGTTCTGGCCCGCCCCGCCTTCCCGTGCACGCGTGGAAAATACCAAGTTCACTTCTCGCGTGTCAGCGACCACCATTGCGCTCGAACAGTGCACACCCCGAATTCAAACAGCGCGTAGAAATGTGCATCTTGCACACCCCGATTTCAAACAGCGCGTAAACATGTGCACCTTACGATGTTGTGAACTGTCAACACCACACGGCACGATTCCGGAACAGTCAAGTATGCTTTTGAGAGTGTGCTTTCA
Organism: Ulva mutabilis; assembly: GCA_900538255.1. NCBI lineage: Eukaryota > Viridiplantae > Chlorophyta > Ulvophyceae > Ulvales > Ulvaceae > Ulva > Ulva mutabilis. Next base: position 9,545 of record UNSF01000224.1, read on the forward strand.
GGCCAGCACCTTGCAAGACAGGGATCCAGATCCGGACGCGTGCACAGCGCTCGCGTACCGTACTAATTGCAAACCTTCGACAAATGGCGTGCGCGGAGCGGTCAAGAATTTTTTTTTTGGGTTGACGAATTGAAGATGGTGTGACATGGACAATCTTTTGTTTGCGCTTTGGGATCGACGAAAGAAGACGATTTCGGACAGGACACCAAAATTGTTTTAATGTGGCTTCGACGAATTCACCTAGGCCTGTCGACACGGACAGCTGCCCTTGCACGCATGAGCGCGAGTTGTCCACCAGGTGGTAACTGCTGGTCACTTTGCAGCACGTACCAGTGAATGCCAGCGAACAATCTTTACTTGAGGTGTACTAACTGCTGGTCTGGCAGCCATGAATGCAGTGATCCTCCTTTATAAAGACCCTCCTTTATAAATATATTTTGGCGTATTTTCTCAGTATGATCAGTGACTATCTATAGGTGCTAGAGCTGTGCATGTCTGTGTGTCCCAGCATACCGACAGGTCCATGACCATGATGAGGGCATCCACAAGTGGTTTGTGGCTGCATTGCATGTACATGTGGCCTGCCATTATCGCCAATCAACTCAATCTTGGGCAGGTGATTTAGATGTCTAGAGCTTCTGTGTGAGGCTAAAGCTTGCCTGCTGAGAACATGGAATCGTGTGGTGTGGCACACGATTTGTGGCACACGCTCGAGAGTCGCCGCGGGGAGAGCGATGCGGCGCTGCCAGTGCCCTTCGCGCCCCACCCTCAGGCCCCTGCCGGGCGGCCGGAGGGGGAGGGCTGGTATGCCTTGCACTGTGGGGGGCGTGAGTCCCCGTGCTCTCATAAGCGGGGGGCCCATGATTGAATGCTCGCGTGGGGCCGGATGGAGTGGGGGTTCTGCTGTTGGGGAGTCGGTGGTGGCTGGTTTTGCTGGGGTGGGCGGTGGTGCGCAGTTTGGCAGGTGGTTGCTGTGTGCATTTGTGGCGCGGGTGCCGTGTTGGTGGGGTGCGGGAGTGCGCATGCGTGTGGGTGCGTGGGTGTGGTTGTGTCCGCTGTGTCGGTTCGTTGTGGCTTTTCACCTGAGACAGTGATTGCTCTTTGCTGGTGTCTGCTTTCGGGGGGTTTTGGCCGTCTACTTTCCTGCTGTTGCCCTCGCGGCCGGGCAACTGCGTTCATCTCCGTGTAAAACACACGCTGCGCGCTGGCACCTAGGTGTACTTGCCAATACATCCCACATGTGTGGTTTGCCCTATATGTGGCTGTGTATGGTCTAGAGCTTTCTACCTCTGCTACGCTAGCGTACGCATGCTCGGCACGCTGCGCTCGGCATCCGCTAGGCGGACACAGACAGCACTGGTAGATTTTGATTTCTGGAATTAGCTGCTTTGCGAGAGTTGCGGCAGTTGGCGCGCGCCGTGACGCCTGCGCCTGCTTTGTACCAGCGGTACCGGCAGTCGCAGCGGCTTCGCTCCGCACACCTCCTCACCTCGCATCGCTGCAGCGTAGACACTGTACATTAGGCATACTTATTTTTGCTCTCGGCCACGGGGCCTGGGCCGGGCCCTAGGCCTCGCACTTTCTGCGGGTGCGCGTGCACCAACCACTTCGCGCCATCGCAGCGTACTCACGCCCGAAGGCCCCAGCCTCGCTCCCACAGCACAGCACTACAATGAACGAGGACCTGCATGTGCCTTGCCCCGCGTGCCCTCGCCGCTTCCGCGCCGCCGGCGATCGATCTGCTGGCCCACTGCCGGGGCTGCCACCCGAAGTACAAGTCCACTGAGGACCAACAACGGGCATACAGCTGCTACCACTGCGAGGGATGCAAGCTGCCCTTCTCGAGATACAACGATCCGGAGGGCCACAGGCATGCAGCAAACTGTCGCGGCGTACCAGCGGACTCCCACGCCCCCACTCCCGCCCGCACCCGGTACAGCGGCCGCACGTGCACGCCCACCAACACTGGCCGTGGCCGCTCGCGCTCACGCCAGCGGACACCGCCGCACATGACGGAGCCGCTGACGCAGGCCCAGCCCTCACACGTCAACGATGACCTGGCGGGACGACACAACAGCCAGCTTGCAACCGCCGCAGAGAGGCTCCGGTTTGGTGTACCGAACGCCCACCCCTGCCGCTGCGGCGGGCGCCGGCTCGACTGCGCCTTGGCCGCAAAGCCAGCCACTCGCCCGCACCGATTTGACCAAATCGTGCTGTCTGACATCGGAAGATGAGCACCACAGGATTGTGTCGTGATCCAGCCATGCACAGGACTACGGTCACCATGCATGGAGTGGATGCACGGTGCTGATCCGGAGTGGCTATGGGACGCCATGCACCGATGGCTTACCATATGCACGAGCAATGCATGCTAGATTACGTGCAGCAGACAATGATTCTGATCGTATCCGTATGAGTCGTTTAGAGAACGCTTATATAGGCTCTGTCGATCGTAGTGTAATCACTCTTCTCTGCTAAGTCTCACGTGCTATAATCCAAGACTGTGAGCGCACTGTCACAGCGGAGGCCTGTACACCAGCCAGGTATGTGACAGCGCGACCCCCTGCGCACAGCTACACAGTGCTCAGATCCCACAGTGCCTTTAGGGCTGCGGTCCACTGAATTACGACAGATTGACGGCGGGCTGGCTGGTGGCCAACAACCCCCAGGTGACGTCCAGTCACCGCTGTCCCCCGGAGCCACACTGCATGATAGCGAGGTGCACGATCAACGCACAGAGCCGCGCAGCGCCCGGCCGTCCGCAGGCGTTGCCACCTCACATGCAGTCGTGCATTCACCTCGCCGTGTGGCCCATACGTGTGACAACGGGACAGCTACCACGACACCTACGCCACTTGTGGCTGCACACGTAGGGACCAACCATGGGACGTCCCCGACCGACGCGCATGCCCCCATTTGCCGCGCGCCGGCTCGCCGCCATGCCACTCCCTCCCGACCCTCCCATGCACCCCGCCTCCTCCCCGGCCAGCACGCCGTCCTCCCGGACGTCTCCCGCGCCACCATTAGCGCTGGCCCACGGGTTGCCTCCCACATGCGCGATCTAACGGAAGCAGACCTCGTCAGCGACACCCAGGTGGATCCAATGCCAGCCCCAGACGCGCCGCCATCACTGGAGGCCCGCTACCCGGACGTGCTGATCCCTCAGGGTGTGCCGAACGATAGCAGATCCAGCTGGGCCGACGTTGTGGCCATAGCGCTGGAACGTACCGCCGATGCGGCCGAGCGCGGTCACCGGCCCAGTGCAGAGACAGAGCTTAGGCTCCTACTCCTGCTGCATAGCCGGGCCCTCGGCAACAATGGCGCGAGCAGGGGGCGCGCCAGGCGAGTCAATGCCCGCGTGTGCGAGATCCGGAAGCGGACCAGGGAGCAGATGTTGCTGGACACCGCTGAACACAACGACCCCAATCGCACTCGCACAGAAGCTGTGACGGACTACGCAATGGCAGGGCGCAGGCACCGACATGCATGCAACGGCAATGTTGGCCGCGCTGCGCGCTGCTTGGACAGCAGCCCCATCGTTCCCATGGACCATAACTCACTGCCACGCCTGTGCGCGCTGCACCCCCCCGCGCCCCCTCCAAAGCGCACAGCGCAGCCTACCCCAGCCGGCAGCCGCTCAGCGGAAGTCTCAGCGGCGCGGTTTGAGGCCATCCTGCAGAACTTGACACAGGGTTCAGCGGCCGGCCCCAGCGGGTGGGCATACGAGCACGTCCGCAGCGCCGGGCAGTATAGCAAGCGCACGGGCGAGGCCATGCGCCGCTTCGTCAACCTCCTGCTGTCGGGCACCATTCCCCACTCCGACCTGCTGCTCGCCAGCCGCCTGATCGCCATCGCCAAACCGAACGGCGGCGTTCGCCCGATCGCTATCGGCGAAGTATTCATGCGCCTCGCCGGTATCTGCGCGCTGACGTGCGTCCCAGAAGCGCCGGGCCCGCTTGCCCCGCACCCGATTGGGGTCGGTGTCCGCGGCGGCCCTGAGATTCCGAGCCACGCGCTGGCCCCGGACTTCTCAGATGTGGAGACGGTCACAGTGCAGCTCGATCTCGAGAACGCGTTCAACCTGATTGACCGCGAGACCATCATCGCGGAGATTGACGCGCAACTCCCCGCCCTGGCCGCATTCGCACGCATGGTGTATGGAGCGCCATCGCTGCTGCTGGCACGTCAGCAAGATGGGTCCAACGCGGTTTTGTGGAGTGCATCTGGCGTGAAGCAAGGCGACCCCATTGGCCCCCTCTACTTCGCCATCGCATTCCGGCCCACGCTGTTAGCAGCGCAAGAAGCGGCCCCTGACACGTTAGCCATCGCGTGCCACGATGACCTCACGGTGCAGGGCACGGTCGAGCAAGTGGTCGCCATGGGTCGAGCTGTGCAATCCCGGCACTAGTGCAACAAGCAGAAGACGCCCGTCCACTGCACCGATCCCGCCAAGGCCTCACGCGCAGCCGCTTGCCTAGGCGCCACGGTTGCCACTGACGGCATGGTCGCATGCGGCGCGCCACTGGGCATCCCTGCCTATGTGGAGGCGTATGTGCGCTGTAGATGCAAACGCACCGTCGAGCTCATGCAAAAGCTGGCAGGCCTCCCGCTGGCAGCCCGGACACAGTGGGCTGTCCTCTTCCAGTGCCTGCAGCATCGCGAAGCACACCTGCTGCGCAATACCGACTGGGCCCACCTCGAACACCCGCCCATGGGCGTCGAGAACGCCAGCATACACGCCATGTGCCGCATCATCGAAACGCAGCAGCTCGCCGACCTGCAGCGTGAGCAGGCCTTGCTCCCTCATAGACATGGCGGCATGGGTCTGCGACACTACACAGCCGACGTTGCTGACGCAGCGCGACTCGCGTCGGCGGCGGTTGCGCACGCGGTGCTCGCGGACGGCATCGACGGCGGTAAGCCGTTCCGCGGCGACGCCGTAGTCCAGCACTAGGCCCGCCTCGCACGCTTGCGGAAAGCATGGCCGGCCGTGCAGGGAATCTTAGACAGCCCGACCCCAGCCGACGCCTGGGCGTCTGACGCTGGCTCGAAGCTGCGCATGACGCAGCTCCAGAGCGCGCTCAGCCGGGCGGGGGCCGACGAGCGCTGGACCGCCACTCGCGACCATCTCGCGAGTATCGCGATCGAGATCCTAAAGCACGGTCCGAATCCTCAATCGGCGGAGACGGCGTGCGCTGATCTCGCTCGCCTCCTCAGCTGCTCTGGCTCGCTGGCCTCGGCGTTCCTCACTGCCTGCCCTGGCCCGGTGACGGGCCTGACCGACCATGAATTCCAAGTGGTTGTGCTGCTGCGGCTGGGTGAGCCGCTACTACCCGTCCTGGACTCGGATGAGGCCTGCCCCTGCGGCCGCGTGGCTGCGTCCGGTACGCACAGTGTCACATGCGGACAGCTATGGGCGACTTCAGTCCTAAAGCACGACCTCATCACCGTGGCTTGGAGGCGGGTGCTCATGCGCGCGTTGCTCGCTTCATCGCTTGAGCCGCACGTTGGCAAGCTCCCCAGAGGCATACGCGTGCTCCCCCTCCGCGGCAGCGGCAGTTGCCACCAGCCGCGCCGCCGGCGGACTTCACGCGGCCGCCGGCTGCGCCGTCTGCGAGTGCACCGGCCGCGCCGTGTCAGCAAGACCCGCCGTCGCCGCCGCCGCCGCCGCCGCCATCGGACCCCCCAGCCGATGCCGCGCCGGTCCAACCCCCACCCCATCTCTCGCAGGCCCCCCAGGCTTCGGAAGTGCCCCGCACCCCTCATGGCACCCAAGCCCCGGCTCCGGCCTCCCTTACCCTTACTACCGCTACCGCCCCCCCCGCCGCGGCTCACGCCCCGACGCGCGACGCGCTCCCCGCCCCCGACCGAGAGGCAGCGCCCCCTCCCGCACCCCCGCTGCCCCGATCGCAGCGGCCTCCGCAGCGCGGCGACCTCTCGGCATTTCTCACCACGCGCATGGCGCTGCTGGACGTGAAGGTGATGCACCCGCTTCCCAAGTCGCATGTGCGCGGTGCGTCACGTGAGGCTGGCGCGACCGCCGAGAAGGGCGAACGGCAAAAGCCCGAAAAATATGGCGCCGTCACAGGTGCCGCTCAGTTCATCCCGCTCGTACATGAGACGTACGGCAGGGTTGGACGGGACGCGTACCGCTTCCTCCAGACGGTCGCGGGGGTAGCCGCGGGACACAGCGCGGTGTCAAAGCGTACTTTCCTGCTCAATGCCATGCGCGACCTGTCCACAACATTGTGCCGCGCGCTGGCGCGCCAAGCCCGCGCGGCCGCGCCCCTCCGTGCTAGATACATTACAGATGTATGCTCCTCCGTGCTAGACTGGTCGGACGGGCGCTGCTGCCGGGCCTTCCTGTCCCCACAGACGGCCTGCCGGCGCTGACAGGCCATCGCGCATAGGCTTGCGTCGCCCCCCCCCCCCCCCCCCTCCGCCCATCTCGCCCCGCGAGCCCCCCCCACGTCCCATTTCGCCCTGCAGCCCCCCTTCCCCCCCCCCCCCCGCACCCGATCCTCCTCCTCCCTCCCTCTTCCCTCCTCCCAGCGCACGTCCGCCGTTTCTCCTCTGCGCCCTTCCCCGGACACCGCTCGGGCTGCCCGGGCTGGCTGAGGCTACGGCTCCTGGGACCGGTGCCTCGCGGCCTTGGACATGGCCTCGCGCCCGTGCAGACTTCTAGTGTCGAGGCGACGACCGCTTGTGCTGACTGTGTGTTTGGGGTGTGCATGGCCTGCGTGGTACTGCGTGGTGTGTGCGGGTCTGCTTTCGCGCTGACGTTAGTTCGTTCTGGCATTTGCTCGTGCGGCGCGTGGCCTTGGTGCCTGCGGTGGCCGGTCTGTCTGTTTGCTTGTTGCCTGGTCTGCTGTCTCGGCGCTGCTGAGTCCTAGATCTATCACTGTGTAACAAATGTGGCCACCAGCGGACAGGACAACATTTGGGAAAAGCAGAGGTTCCGACGAATCATACGGCCCAAACGCCGGACAAAGGTTGACGTTTTTGACATTCTTTCGACGAATGAGTGCGTCTGGACGCCGGACAAAAGCCTTTTGTCCGACGAATAAATTTAAAGGCCTCCACGGACGGGATGTCGTCGAACGTTTGCAATTAGCTTTAGTACGAGAACGCTCAATGTTTGGTGTGAATACAACTTGAGCTTCCCACCAATACACATGGCAAGTGCATTCAGACTGCGGAAGTGGGCACTAATTCAACAAGGTACTAAGAGTGAAGGGAGATTATGTACTATCAATGAGGTAGAAGATACACTGGATGCTGCTGGTTACAGGACTAACACAGGCTACCGTGACTAGTTTCGGCCAGTGCCAATGGCCTCATCGGACGGATGGTGTGCAGTCCAGCAGTCAACGGCGATCACGAGCGTAGGGCTCCTAATGTAGTCCTCGAGGGTATAGCTGTCTCAACCTGCGTTTTCCATCACTAGATTGAGAAACAACATGAGTCCGGATGACAGGATCGGCGTGTCCACATGGCCCACAGGCGTGAGCAATGCGCGCAACACGCAGGCACGGCATGCATGCATAGCAGCATCTCATCCTACGAAACACTCAGCCGCAGCTACACGAATAACGGCCAGGCCCAGAGGTCACTTAGCAAGCGCACAGAGAGTCTCAGTCATGAAAACAGCAGTGCCTGACCCACCGCGCAGACGTGAGCGGCGGGCGCTGGAGAATCTGGAGCCAGCATACGGCGGCCTCAGCGGGGCACAAATATGTGTTACACGGAGATGAACGCAATAGCCCGGCAGCGAGAGCAACAGAAGGAAAATAGACGGCCAAAACCCCCCAAAGGTAGACACCAGCAAAAAGCAATCACTGTCCCAGGTGAAAAGCCACAACGAACCGACACAGCCGACGCAACCACACCCACGCACCCACACGCATGCGCACTCCCGCACCCCTCCACCACGGCAAATATATGCGATTATGTGCGCACAGAGATCGCGTGCGTGCGTGATAAAAATACCGCGGCCGCATGTGCACATTCGGTGTTCTGTTCATGATCACGGCATGCGGCGGCTTCGACATCGCACATGCGCATGCATATGCCGAAGATCAAAACGAACGGCTGACAAAAAAAGGTCGACGTCTCCCGTGCTGCTATGAATACTACTAATAGTACCATACATGCTGCAGTGTCAGATCGGACGTGTATGTACTAGATGTCAGCTTCATCCAGCCATCTGGGGTGGCTGTGGTGGGGAAAGCATCGGGGGCACAGGGGCACGCGGCCGCCGTACGCGAACAGTTCAAACTCAACAAGTACAAAGAGAGTGTGCAGGGATCGTACAAGGTGGTGTTGGTTGTGCACGAGACATATGGCAGACTAGGGTCGCATGCCATGCAGTACCTCAACACGCTGGCAGTGTCGTTGGTTGGGCTGTTCAACAAGAGAGCAAAGGCTCGCTGGATTGAGAACTCCTTGCGGGAGTTCAGTGCGGCGACAGTGAAAGGAAACGGGTTTGTGATCAGAAAGACCATGTCCAGGGTAGCACGGCTCACGGGTGCGCAGTTTGTGCCAGGTGATCGCCTGGCCGGCTCGCATCTGCTGGGTAGCACGTGAGTCTAGACTCTAGTTCTTCGTTCGCTTGGTGCACTGGATCGGAGCCCCTCGATGTAACGGTGCAGTGTCAGATACTACATAGCACAACTTGTCAACATGTGTACAGGACTGACCAGCAGGGGCATTGATTTTGGGGTGCAACAGAAGCTTAAGCTGGCCATACATGTGGCAAGATCTGAATAGCAACACGGCGGGCACAGGCACGGCGGACACGTGTCAGCCACTGTGAGAGTCCTGGGTGTGCACGCACGGATCCGGAGCTGCTGCGACATCTTGCCCCTGCGAGCAACACGTGAAACATGAGCCGGGGCAGGATCACCAGGCACACATACGCAGGCATCCGGGTCAGCACACCAAGCCTGTAACCGAGGCCAGCGACGTAGGGCAGCTGCAGACGTAGCTACAGGGCGTCTGCAGACGCGCAGCTGGTGTGCCGGCTGTCGCGTACTACTAGTAGGCGTCCGAGTGCACATGTACAGCGGCGAGCCGTCTGTAGGCGGCACTCTGAGGGGTAAGCCAGGTAAGCCTTTCGTAACGCCATGTGACGCATGAGCCGCATCACGGTGCGCTGTGCGAGTGCCAATGGTGTCTTGGGCAGCGAATCGCAGCGGAGGATGCGCAGCATGCACACGGGCTGCGACTGCATCGACGCCGGGCTGGTCACCGGTAAGCAGGGTATACGGGCACACGCCTGCGCGTGCACGTGCAGCACTGGGGGCATGTACTCTGACATGCGCATGGTACCGGGAGCGTGTCTCGGTACAGTTGTGCAGCAGCTCTAATGGCCACGTGCGATCGTCGTGACCGCGGGGCCGCGGCCAATATTAATGCTACATGTGGGGTCTGGGGCCGAGCTCGAGGCCATGAAAGTCGTGCTTGCAATTAGCCGCGGCAACGGTTTGTGCCCGTGGCGATGCTGGCTGCTGTGATTGGCTCGGTGCCGAATTTGCGCCTAGGCGCCGAGGCCTAGGTACCTGGCACTGCACCTCGCGCCGGTCGCGATCTGTGAGTCGGCTGCGCCATACGCATGCTGCGCTGTACGCATGCTGCGCCATGGGTCGGCGTGTTGCAAATGTGTGCTCAAGCTGCCAGTTGTGTTCCTTATGCGTGTGGTTCATGCTGATGTGTTGGGTGCCCGTTCTTCAGGTGATTGGTTGATTTGCTCTGTGCATTTACTTTTGTTATAGCACATTTTCATACTTCGGCGCTGCCGGGCCCGGGCCTTGATCTATCACGAGCACAGTGTAACACATCACCATGACCCCGGGCGAGCGGGACTCCAGCTGCAAAGCATGAAGCATCAGTCGCTCACTTTGTATGGCGAGCCGTAGCTCGCGATCGCTCAAGCCTAAAAGGATCTAAGCTCCGCACAGCCTTCGGTCCGCAGCAGTGCTGCAAGCCCTATTAGACACCGATCGCAGGCCAGAGCCCATCGCTCCACCGTCGATCGCGTCACCGCTCAAACCATAATTGAGTTTACACTCCACGTAACCTACCCATGGGCAGGCCTGCCAGCAAGCAAGACGACTGCAGCGCATGCTCTCTTGCCTTCGTGTCGCCCATCACGTGCACGCTCGGGCTCACTTTTATCATTAGCAGCCATCATGGCAACTGCAAGCATTGATGAATTGCATGATGCATTGCCTTTACCGCACACCACCTCCGGGACACCCACGCCAATGCCATGCACTCCACCCACCCCACCACGGCCTTATGGTTGTTGCTGTGTGCGGTTGTGGCGCGGGTGCCGTAGTGGAGGGGTGCGGGAGTGCGCTTGCGTGTGGGTGCGTGGGTGTGGTTGTGTCGGCTGTGTCGGTTCGTTGTGGCTTTTTTGCCTGGGAGAGTGATTGCTTTTTGCTGGTGTCTACTTCGGGGGTTTTGGCCGTCTACTTTCCTTCTGTTGCCCTCGCTGCCGGGCTATTGCGTTCATCTCCGTGTAACACCACGGCCTTGCACTACCACCCACGTGCACCAGCACACATGTGTACAACCACGGACGCACTCAGCCTATACACACCCAGCCCCACCCACGAACACTGGTCACAGTGCCTGCTTCACTGCACACGTGCACAGCCCCACCCCAGAACTTGCATGCCAGCCCGTACGTTACCATCTCCCATGCAAGCCCGGCGACATGCGCCCCCTGGCACCGGGAGCACTGGCTCCCAGACATCGGCCCAGCGGCCTAGCCGACTCAGCAGACTGAAGATAAGCCGAGTGCCCGGCCCTCTACATGAGCATGCGCGCGGGCGCGGCAGTTTGCAAAACGCCAATCGAAATATGAAAAAAAAAATCTGCCATCGCGACCGAGCGCGGGGCAGCTGCAGCGGAGGCGGTTGAGCACACTCAGACTCAGCCCCGTACCGCTGCTGGAGCCACAGACCGTCTGGCGTACCTCAGAACCGGGCAGAGGCCAGTGGTCGCGTTGCCTACTACGAGTAGTAGTATAGCCCGTTCGACGGGACCATGTGGTCAGCCAGCACTGCCACATACGTCGACTGCGCTGCTGAGTCGTCGCGAGGACATCAAGCTGACCTCAGGCTATCTGGTGACTCCCCGGCAGAGGGTGTAGTGGACAGCCTGAGGCCGCACATAGCATTCTGAAACAACACACGCATGGACACGGCGCAGGAAGAGACGGCAGTGTCAGCAGTCTCATGCAGGATGGCATCTGCAGCCTTGCCAACACGGCCAAGCGCCACATGTGACACGGACACGATGCCGCATGCGCCCGTGCCAGTGCGCCGAAACTCAATGACAACGCGGGAGGGCCCCGGGGGCCGACGGAAAGGTCATGCACGCGTCAGCCACGACGCGGTTGAAGGGAATATTCTCTGTTACATCGAGGGGCTCCGATCCAGTGCACCAAGCGAACATACAACTAGATTCTAGACTCACATGCTACCCAGCAGATGCAAGCCGGCCAGGCGATCACCTGGCACAAACTGCGCACCCGTGAGCCGTGCTACCCTGGACATGGTCTTTCTGATCACAAACCCGTTTCCTTTCACTGTCGCCGCACTGAACTCCCGCAAGGAGTTCTCAATCCAGCGAGCCTTTGCTCTCTTGTCGAACGGCCCAACCAACAACACTGCCAGCGGGTTGAGGTACTGCATGGCATGCGACCCTAGTCTGCCATATGTCTCGTGCACAACCGGCACCACCTTGTACGATCCCTGCACACTCTCTTTGTACTTGTTGAGTTTGAACTGTTCGCGTACGGCGGCCGCGTGCCCCTGTGCCCCCGATGCTTTCCCCACCACAGCCACCCCAGATGGGTGGATGAAGCTGACATCTAGTACATACACGTCCACGTCCGGACCATTTGCTAGGATGTCCCCCCTACTGTCGTCCCTGTAGCGTCTGTCCAGGCTGCGCATCACAGGCTCAATTGATGTGGACACCCCTGCCGCTCTTACTCGACGGCGCCAAGCCGTAACGGCAATGTTGTGGCGCAACGTCCAGCAGTCGGCATTGTGTCGACATGTCATGGCATGATCTACGTCGCCGGGCTTCACCCGAGCATTGCAATCACATATCACTTCCCCATCTAACGGCGGCAGGGGGGAAAGTCCGCCCCTGAACCGCATCCCATGCACAAAATCCCCATCATTCAGAGTCAGCATGCGGTTGGTTGGGAGGGAATCCAGGAACAGTGAGGCAACACGACAGGCGCAGCTGCGCATGCGTGCAAGGTCCTTTGCGCCACCAGGGGTGCTGCCCAGCTGTTGCAGCAGCGCGTCGTGCCGTGTCTGCGCTACTGCCCTGGTCACTTTTCTGCTCACACCGGGAAGGCCAGTGGCGATGAAGACGTTGTCGAGCTCCTCTGGCCCCCAGTCTGCCTCCGGCGGCATTGCTGCACGCAGCGCTGTCCATTTTTCTTGTAGGCCTGTGGCAACGTCGCCTTCGGCGAATGGGCGGAAGTCGGGGGGGCCATCGCGCATGGCGTCATGCGCCAGCGCGGCGCTGGACAGATAGGCTGCATCTGCCTCGTGCTCGGTGACGTCCATGAGGCCAAATCCGCCGTGGCGCAGCGGTAGGCGGAGTTGCTCCTCGGCGACGGTGGGCATCTGCGGGTGGTGCATGATCTCCCGCGCCGCATCCATTACCCTGTCTTGCAGCCGCTGCACCGCGTCTTTGACCGAGTCCCACGCGACGACACGGACTAGGTGGGTGAGGGCAAGCTGAGGGCAAGGGAATATTCTTATATTGTTACTCATCAAGAGGAGGGCCCGTGCTTCCAGATCACGCTGCGCGCGAGTGGGCAGCCAGCGGGCGGGCGCAAGTGGACTCTGCTTGAGCCTCATGACGTCAGAGGTCATATGAATGCGGCCCCGGCCCCAGTCGGCACCTGCGGGGGGCAGAGGCTGCATCTGCAGTTAGCTGGGGGCAACAGAGGCTCCCAGCTGCAGTGGAAACCCGAGTTGCAGTAATTGCGGCAGGGCAACGACGCTCGGCGCGCCGTGCTTTTCAGACTCAGAGGCCAGTCAAAACATCCTCTTCTGATGCTACAGCGTTCACTGCGGCGGCAGCATGCGCCATGACCGGTGGCTGCACCGCTGGGGACGTAGACATCAATGGCAGGGGCCCCTGTGGCCGCGGCGGCTGTAGCCTCGGCTGTAGCTTCGGCTGTAGCCTCGGCGGCGGTGATATTTTGGACGGGGGTAGCAGCAACCGCGGCCGTGGAGGCAGTACCCTGTGCTGCAGAGGCAAATGTGGGCCCCTGGGGTGGCTGCGCACGTGCACAGAGCGGACGCGGGCCTCGCTGCTGCCCTGGCGGGGTGCGCGCGGAGCGCAAGTGGGGAGCGCAGGGGCGTCTGGGTACCATGTTGGGTTGAAGGCACGAGCCACATGTGTTACACAGTGATAGATTTAGGACTCAGCAGCGCCGAGGTGACAGATCAGTCAACATGCAAACAGGCAAACCATCACAAGCCTCAAGGCCACTCTCCGTACGAGCAAATGCTAGAACGGACCAGCGCCGGCACAGCAGCAAACACACACACACACACACACACACACACACACACACACACACACACACACACACACACACACACACACACACACACACACACACACACACACACACACACACACACACACACACACACACACACACACACACACACACACACACACACACACACACACACACACACACACACACACACACACACACACGATCATGCTGGCAGGCCGGGCGGTGGTGCCTGGCCATGCGGTCCCGTCGCACGTGCTGTAGGCGGCCGCTGGCCGCCATGATAGATCGGGGGCCGCGGTTGCAGCGGCGCAGGCTGGCCCCACGTCTTGTCGTGCTGGCCAGCCTTCCCGCGGGTGGCCGTAGGCTGCCGCGGGGAGAGCGATGCGGCGCCGCCAGTGCCCTTCGCGCCCCGCACTCAGGCCCCTGCCGGGCAGCCGGAGGGGGAGGGCTGGTACGCCCTGCGCTGCGGGGGGCGTGAGCCCCAGGGCTCTCATGTTTGGGGGGCCCGTGGTGGAGTGCTCGAGTGGGGCCGGCTGAGTGGGGGTGCTGCTGTTGGGGGATTGGTGGTGGCCGGGGTTGCTGGGTGGGCGGTAGTACGCAGAGTGGCTGGTGGTTGCTGCGTGCGGCTGTGGCGTGGGTGACAGTTGCTGCTTGTTGCTGTCTGCTTTGAGGGGTTTTGGTCATCTGTTTTCCTGCTGTTGCCCTCACTGCCAGGCTCTTGCGTTCATCTCCGTGTAACACTCCTGTCGATCCCTTTTCCAGTTCTCGAGTGCTTGTGCTGTGCATGCAGTACAGATTTGTCAGCTGCAGTCTTGCTTGAAAGTGCCTGTTGAGCATGTTACAATCATGCACATGCAACCTGCAGCTATTGTGTGGCCCTGTACCCGCCCCACGATTTTCTTCAGTCAGAAACTTTTTGACAAGACTCGGTTCAAGACCTGCGGACTGCGAGTGATGTGTTTAGACAAGTGACTTGCAGCTGTGGGGGAGTGTTAGCGCATGCATTGGCGACATGCATGTGCGCATCGTATGTGGCCCTGTGGACACTACAGAAGAAAGATGCAGCAACATGGCTGTTGTGTGCTGTGTGAAGTTCTGTGGGACACATTCTGAAGCCTGTCATGTCTGGTTCTTCGCTGATAGCAGCTTCGTTGATTGCTGCATTGGGGCATGCGATTGCACCGGAACTGCACTGCGAGGCAACAGCACAAGCACTACTGATGACAGGTAGTGGCGTTTCACTGTGATAGGTCAAGCACTCAGCAATGCCGAGGCAATAGAGCAGGCAACAGGCAAACAAACCAACAAACAAACAAACAAACAAGCACAAGCCGCAAGGCCACCATCCGCACGAGCAAATGCCAAAGCGGGCCAGACTGATGATGTGTAGTTGTGACAGGAGTGTACAGGATATGAATGCAGCGATAACAGAATCCAATGGCAATGGTAACATGCTCCGGGTGGCACAACTCCTGCGATCCACATTGCCCCTAACCTATCTCCATATCATCCGGGCCCTATTCTCATGCAACACCGCCCAATGAGTGACTGCCTATCTCAGCAATGCACTGCCGCCTGAACGCATTGTCCTGGAACACAGCACGCAGCACGCCCTGTACCTCAGCAGCCGACAGCCCAGAAGTGCTGAACCTGCCTCCCTTCCAGCCCTCTAGAATGTCGGCCATGCGCATGCGCAGCATCTCACACACCGCCTGCAGCCTCCGCGCCTGTGGACACCGCTCCAGGAATACTCTGGCAGCCTCCGCCTCGTTCTTGCCTGACTGGACAATCACAGTTTTGGCCCGAGGATTGCACACGTGCCCGGCGTGGGAACTGACACAGGTGGCCGCATCGCTCCATAGCCGGTCAAATATCTCGGGCAGCTCGTCACAGTCTGCCTGGGAGATGTCCGGCAACGAAAGCAGCGCGGACAACGCGACCTCAGCCGCTGCGTCGAGCAGCTGCGCGGCAAAGTCCATGCGTGTGCGCGGGCTGCAGCACAGCGCGAGCGCGGCGGAGGCCTGCTGGATGACAGTCACCGCGCGCGCCACCTGCTTGCGCACCGCCGCGCCGTTGCGGCCCTCCAGTAAGTGCAGCGGCGGCAGCGCGCGCAGCGGCGCCGCCGCCGCGGTGCGCTGCGCGCGCAGCGCGCGTGCCTCAGCGGCCGCCGCTGCGGCAGCAGCCGCCGCCGCCGCAGCGTGCGCGCCGGTGAGCACGTGCAGCCGCGCGGCACCCGACAGCGGGCTCGCGGCAGGCAGCGCGGCTAGCGCGGCCGCCAGGTGGCCCGCAGAGTTCCGGTGCAGCAACGCCTGCCGCAGCGGCTGCCGTTCGCCGTCTCCGCGCAGCACCAGCGCGCCAAACATCGCAACCGCGTCCTGCATCGTCCGGCACAGCGCGACCACATGCATGTCCGTCGCCGTGTCGTCCACGCTCGCAACTGCCTCTGCCAGAATATCCAGCACAGTCTCTGCAGCTACCCACACCAAGTACGGCCCCTCTGCGAGCGACCCGGCCGCGCTTCCGTGGCTCGGCGGCCCCACAGCCACTACGTATTCCGTGGAGTGATCCCCGCAGTCCGCCGCACCGACACACGCGCTGCGAATCCGCAGCACAGCGTCCCCCTGGAGGTGCTGCAGCACGAGCCCCTCCTGCGCCGCCATGGACTTGGAGAGAGCCCGCCAAGCCACGCCGCTCGCAAGCAGCACCCCCTCGCTCTGCAGCTGCCTCTCCGCATGCCTCGCAGCCTGCAAAGCACGTCGTTTCAAACCTCCCAAATCTTCCACCTACGATTGGCCGTGTGCACGTGTGCCAGTGCATGCATGCATGCATGCATGCACGCATGCACGCACGCACGCATGTAGCAGCAACTCCAGTTGTGTCTGGGTACAGCAGGGCACGTGCATGGATGCTCTTGAAACATATACGCTATGTCAGCGCTGTGATTAGAGCGCAAGACAAGTCTCAAAAAGTGGCAAGAGTGCAGGGCGTTACCTCGATGGTATGCTGCAATGCCTCCGCATTGTCTGCCAGCATGCCGGCCGCCTGTGCCGCATGCTCCGCGCACTGCGGCCAGAACCCCTCCATAAACGTGCCCAGAAAATCGTCACTGCCGCAAAAGACATGCGCGCGCAAGAATGCCACCAGCTCCACAAGGCACCGCAAGACGCTAGAAGCATCCGCCGCCCCCAAAGCGCCCCTCGCCTCAATGCCATCCTCCCCATCCTGGAACCCTCCCGCAGCAACCGTGTCCGCCTCCCCAGCGGCTGGCCGGCCCGACACACTCACTGCGTCACACCCCGTGTCTACAGGAGGCTCCAAAGAGTCTGCTGCGGGCTGTGCGTCAGGAGCTGCGGCAAGGGGGGCGGCGGCGGCAACGGCGGAGAGCGTTGCATACTGGGCCTGGTTCACTTCGTCATCATGCATGGTGGCTATGAGCTCCACCGCGGCGGTGCTGCCCATCAGCGGCGCCACTGCACAGGCGGGCTGCCACTGGTCAGCTGCAGTCTGATGTAATTGTATGCAATAAAGATAACATAAAATGCACTGTAAGTAAACGCAACACCACGTTTCTGCTTCATTCGAGCTGAGAGCTTTAAAATTGTCAAGGCACTGTTCGTAATCGTAGGCTTTCAACATTGGCAGTGTTTACCATAACAATCATCACACGATATGCGATGGCAAAGCCAGTCGCAGCATGGATCTCACGGCAGTGTATACAGATTTCCTGGCACTTGAGTAGGTTGTAGCTATCGCGGACACTGACCAGTGCTAGGTGAGAATGCCTGGCGGGGGTCATCAGCATGTGCCGGCAGCATTGGTCCGGAGCAACACCTACCACGGGGGATGCCATCCAACACGCACGGGGGATGCCATCCAATACGCACGGGGGAATGCCATCCAACACGCTGCGCCACTGACGGTGCAGCCCAACACTCCGACAATACAGCTGGCTGAGAAATGAAACTGGCATGAGCAGCGCCATCCGAAGTCGCCACATCACGGCAAACACTTGTCGATTGAAAAACTGCCCGGGTCAGATCGACGGTGCGTGCAGGTGACCAATGCACCACTAGACACACGCCTGGAGGGAATCAAGTTGTAGACACATGTCTGGCGGAATTCAAAGAATCGAGGCGTACCGAGGAATTGCAGCAGGGCGGCAGAGAGCTCCTGGCAGAGCGCATCTACGCAGCGGCACGCAGCAGCAGCCCCCCACAGGTCGGCCTCCTGCACCGCGATGGCGACGGTGAGCAGCGGCTTGGCCCAGTCAGTGGCGTCGCTCGTCTGCAGGAAGACGTAGAACGTCCACATAGCGGTCGTGAGCTGCTGGTGGAAGGTCATCTCGAGGGTGGCGACGTGCTGCTGCGCCTCCGCGGCTGCCTGCGTGGCGCCTCCTCCCTCTGCACACGGTGACAGTGTGTTGCGATGCACGTGGAACTAACCGCAGCATCTGTAGTGGATACCTGACCGATGGTAATGGCCATGGCAATTGCAATATGCTCCGAGTGCCGCAGAGTTGAGTGGCGGAACTACTAATATAATTCATTAGTTTCGGTCATAAAGTGAGAGATAGAGAACTGTGTCGAGTGGGCCGACCAGGTTTGCCAATCGAGTGTGCCGTCCAAGAGGTTCTGCGACGACACTGCCAACGGAAGAGACCAGTGATGCCCGTGTGTGTATGCATGCTGTCAGACGATTGTACCTGTGAGCCTGGCTGCGAAGCACAGTGTGCTCTGCGACACTCGCAGCATTGCGGTACACTTCGACACAGTGCTGCGATTCACACGGATGCTGTGGGAAAAAAACATGTTGCGGGGGAAAACACACATTTTCGCTGTGCTACGACACACGGATGTGGAGGCTCTGAGGCCGCATGTTCGCTGCTGCAACCACTCCGAAATGAGATGCATAGATGTGACTGCTTGTGTGTCGCGGCAGACCTAGAAACGGCATGACGTGCTGCCGTGTGCAACTGAGTTGAGGGACGTGACCCCTCTGCAACTTGGATGTTGCTCATTCCGCCGATGGACTGACTTGTCGCCTTATACTCCATGCTTGACGCCAACTCGAGAAGATCACAGGTGTTCAGAAAGGTGTTGAGAAGCGGTTTGGCATGAGACGGATGTGCACGTCTGCTGAGTGCTGTGAGCATCTAGAGCAGGGATAAAAAAAAGGCTGCCTGAGTTGATGAATGCAAGAGAGATTTGCACCTTCGAGACCTGCCTCGCTTACTTCTCGTCGAAACTGCTCGACTGCATAGGCTGCATCGATGAAGCGGTGCTCCTGCAGCGCTGTGTCAAAGACTTGCTGTGTGTCAGCCATTGACACGTGCACTCGCTGCAGGCTCTCATCGATCCGTTTGGCAGCTAGATCCCGCAAAGAATTCGCTAGCGACGCGGCTTGTTGTGGCAAGGCATGCTCCAGGTTCTGTGGAGCTGACTGGTCTTGGGGCTGTATATCCGCTGCTGCAATTGTGTCCAACACAGCGAGCACAGCGACATCATTCTGCTCCCCGCCTGCAGACACCAACGAAAAACATGAAAGTATGCGACAGCAGGTTTGGTTGCGTACGCGAGGAACCGCCGGCCTACCTTCGTCCAGCGCAGCGGACAGAGTGGCAGCGAGCGTGCCGCGCAGCTCAGCTTGTCGGCCGCTTATCCTCGCCTCGCATTCTCTAAGCAAGCTCTCTGGGTCACTTTTTAGATCTGCTGAATGTAGCAGAGATGTTGAAACCTCCATGATCGTGGGCTCGCTGCGTCAGCGTCAAATTGACCCGCAATGTCGTGTATGTGATACAGGGATACCACGAGAGCATTCCAGATCTACCTATATGGAGATTGCCCGTGCGAAGCGTATATAGAAGCACGACAGCTGCCCACAGCCGCTGGAACGACCATCTCCCAGCACGTCAGCGAGGGAGGGTGGGTCCGCGCAGGCATGGTGTATGAAGATGCGACAGCCCCTGGTTTTTGGCGCATCATGGGGCCCGGTGCATGCTCACAGTGTGGCGAAGCATGTGTAGGCACGCACCAGGATGGCGCACGGCCAGTGGCGAAGGGGTATTACAGCCCTCGGCTCGCGCTTGTACGTGACAACGCTTGCAAGCTCACCCACCGCGCGCACCACTCATCCCGGCCCCCTCGACTCTATTTTGTCCGTGTGATAATATTTCTCAGCTGTTATGGTTTTGTTTGTTCCGTAGACGATCCTTAAGATGTAATGTGTGTTTGTTAGTATTTGGGCGCATCTGCGCGGCATTGTTTTCCGCCTGTTGCCGGTCATCTCGACACATGCAAGATGCTCCTACACCGCGCTCGAAAGCGCCGAAGCCCACTTGTGTCGATGTAACAGCGAGCGGGGCGTCAGCCCTGCCACAGCCAAGCTCGAGCAGTCTGCAGGAGAGGTTCCAGGAATGTAAAGCAGAGAACAGTTTGCTGGGACAGCTTCTGCAAGAGAGCCAAACTAGAATTAAAGCCCTTGAGAAAGAAGTTCAGCAGGAACGAAAGAAGTGCAGCAAGGCAACACAAGCTTCGAAGGACTCAGATCAGCGCGCCAAAGAGGCTCGCGCTCAAGCTGAACGAGGTACGGTAAATTCGAGTATAAGTCGCTGTCGTAGCTATCGTGGCAAGGTGTAGGTCGGGTGGGGCGGCGTCCAGTTACCAAACCAGCTCAGGGCCTGTGCGCTTGCAGATGCGGAGAAGTTGAATGCTGCCACTGATGAGCTGCAAAAGGTCCGTGCGACTGTAACTAGCCAGGCAGCCTCTCTTCGCCGACAGAAGGATCGGACTGAGCAGCTTGAAGATGTCATAATCGATCTCAAGCATGACCTTGATGCAACACAAGCGACCAAGGCTACAGCGGAAGATGCGTTGTCCAAAGCGAAAGCAGCAGCACAGCAGAAGACAGCTAAATTGAAGGCAGCTGAAGCAGCAGCGCAAGCAGCTCGAGATGAGGTTGCTCAGGAGCGGGCACAGCAGTCTGCCAGCTCCAATGCTGCCCAGGCAGATATTCAGACACTACTCCAATCCATGCAGAAGCAGTCTGAATCTGCTGTGCGAGCCATGGAGCAAGCTCACGCAGTTCAGCTGCAAGATCTCCATGGCCGACTTGACTCATTGCAAGCAGAGCGACATGCTCTCACGGACGAGCTGAACAGCACTCGCTCACAGCTCGACGCGGAACGAGCTGGAGCTCAAGCTCAACTTGATGCAGCACGAGCTGAACATAGCAAGGAGCTGGAACAGCAAGCAGCTGGCGGTGCAGACAGCTTTTTAGAGCACCGTCCAGTCAGTCAAGGCCGCCGGGCGATGTC
The DNA here is from genome assembly GCA_900538255.1 of Ulva mutabilis. Taxonomy (NCBI): domain Eukaryota; kingdom Viridiplantae; phylum Chlorophyta; class Ulvophyceae; order Ulvales; family Ulvaceae; genus Ulva; species Ulva mutabilis. The sequence continues at coordinate 30,427 of UNSF01000224.1, forward strand.
ACCTGAGGCCACTGCGTCCATGCAAGCTTCCCTGGAGGAGCTGCAGAATCGCAACCATAGGCTGCAGATGGCCCTCGCCAAGAGAGCTACAGCTGCTCCACCACCAGATGAGCTGCAGGAAGAGGTGACCCCAGCTGCTCCTGAATCACCCATGATCTGCCTGTTGCCTTCACGGGTCCCATGGCCTTCCGTCAGCAGCAAACTCATTCAAATTTGCCTGCGTGTCACACTGTACCGAGCCTTTCACTGGCTTGTCTCAGCAACTTGACACGGTGCTTGCCATGCTGGTATTCCTGCCCCTGCTGTGTGTTCCTTTGTAGCAGGTATGACAAACGTTTGAGTACATTGTAAACCAAGAGCATTGTGTGAACCAAGAGCCATCAGCCGAGGTGGCGTGATGCTTTTTGATTCATTTAGATGTTTTGATTCGTTTACGTTTTGCTATAGATTGCAAGCCTCAAGGCCCTGTGCAAAAACCTCTCTGCTGAACGTGACGACCTGGCGTCAGCGCTTAACAATTCGAAGCAGGCCTGTTCACAGAAGGATGGGGCCCAGGCTGCAGCTAGCAGCGATGCATGGGCGGGCGGTCAGCTGTGGAATGACGTGCTGCGGCTGACAGAGCGTCTGGCGGAGGTGGCTGGCACGAACTCTGCAGTGCTCAGCGAGAACTCTGCTCTGACCCAGCAGGTGGAGGTGCGGCTGCCCTTTCTTTCGTCTGCAGGCGGTTCTCTTGGGTCGTTCCCCGATACATGCTGCGTCATCAACACTGCCACCACCTCGCTTGTCAAGGCGCTGCTGGATTTTGGTGGAACATCGTTGGATGCTTACAGGCCTCGATTCTGGGTTGTCTGGGTGGCGACGTGCTGCTGCGCCTGTGGTTTTGTGTGCACCTCTGGTGGGTGTGCCTTGCAATGGGTCTCTGGTGTTGTGTCAGGCCAGGAAAGTTTCAGGAACGGTCGTGATGCATGGCGTGTGCGGCTGCACCGTGGCAAGTCATGCGAGTTTTGTTGCATTTCAACAGGCCATGTCCATGCAGGCGGCGGAGAAGAGTTTGGCTGACGCACGGGATGAGATCGAGCGGCTTGCCTGTGCGCATGTGACAGCGACCGTGGCCGCAGCCACTGCCGCATGCGGCAGCACCCCGGCCACAGACGCGGTCCCCTCCTCCAGCTGGCCGCCTGTGGACACATTCGGAGCCGCACGCGCGCCCAAGTCCCAAGCACTGGTAGCGCAGTCAGAAGGCGCTGGCGCTGCGCTGGCTGGCGACGAGGTGCAGCACCGGGCAATGCGGGAGATTGACGGCAATGCGCAGGGCGGAGGATGGGGCGCGGTGGCGGGGCGGGGGGGCAGGGAGGGTGCGGCTACGCCTGCCGTGGATGTGTCGGGGACGAAGGTGCGCGTGCTGGAGTGCGCGGTCAGGGAGCTGCGCGGGGCTGTGGAGGCGCTGCGTCAGCGGCTGCAGGAGAGTGCGGCGCTGGAGCGGCGGGTGCGGGAGCTGCTGGCGGAAGCGCGGGCACGGGAGCGCAACGGGGCGCAGCGGCTTGCGGCTGAGGCAGCGCGAGTACATGCGCTCGAGATCATGCGAATGAATGGTGCGCGCACGGCTCAACGCGCCGTGCTGTGTGCTGTGTGCTGTCTACTTGCTTGTTGCTCACGGAGTCTGGCCTGCTCTGCTTGCTAGATTTGCTTTGCACTGGCCAGTTTCGCCTAGAATCGCAGACGTGTGTGTGCATGCATGACAGAGCATGCGCACATGAAGCGTGATGTCGTTCTAGTGGACATGGGCCCCTTCAGCCAGATTGCAGAGTGGAGACCACAACCGCGGCGAGTTGTCGTGTGCTCATGGCGTCTGAATGAGTCTCAACTGCCCTTCTGCAGACAGCATGCATGACAGCTTCGTCGCTAGGTCTTGATCAGGACTACTCAAGCTGAACCAGCCACTCAGAGCGATGCGTACCAGTCCAATCTCAACTGCAGCCGCCTGGCGATCTGCTTGCCACGCTGTCATAGCGCCAGTTCTATTCGCCACAACGCCATTGTAGCAACTTGCACCACCTTGTTGCACCAGCAACGTGTGTGGACACGCCTCACGTGTGCCAGCCAGGCAACCTGTCAGGCGGCTGTCGTGCAGACCTGCGAGAGATCTCCCGCCTACACCAGGCCCCCCCCGGCGCCGTGCTGCCATACCCTGCCCCTCAGGCTACACCCGACTCTCTGCACACGGCGGGGGGACTCACCTCCATGCGCAGCCAGTCCCTGCCGCCGCGCCCGCAGCCACCCAAGGTCAGCTTCGGCCTGCCGAGACCGTGGCCGGCGCTGGCGCCGGGCGCCGGCGCTGAGCATGCGCAGCGCGCGCAGTGGCAGATGCAGCCTGCTGTCATATCCAACCAGTGTGCGGCCGCCGGTGGCTGCGCGGGGGGCGGGCTAGAGCAGGGAGGCATGCACGCGTTGCAGCATTGGGGTGGCGTGACTCAGCTCAGCGCAGCGATTGGCGGTGCAGCGGATGGTGCTGCTGGGGTGGCGGCGGGCAACAGCACAGTGCCTGTCAAGCCTGGCACTGCCCTGCCCAGTCCGCATGCTGGGCACGCGCTGGGGCAGGGCTCGTCAGACCCTGCGGCCTTCGCGGCGGCGTACGAGCGTGTGCAGAGCATGCTGCAAGCTGCGCATGCCGGGTCCGCACATGCCGCATCAGCCGCATCGTCTGCCACAGCACTGGCGGCAGGTTGGACGGGGTCAGGCATTCATATGGGTGTGGCCGCGCCGCGAGCGCTGGCGGCTAGTGCCGGAGATGTGCACGCACAGCGCAGCATGCTCAGCATGGCTGGCCAGCACGCTGGCCAACACGGCTCCGCTGCCACTGCTGGCGGTGCAAACTTTTTGATCGCAGCGCAGCGTGACCGCACTGTGGCGGGGGTACAATCGGCGGCGATGGCCGCTATGCATGACTCCTATGCGAGCACACCGCGCTCGCACCAGGCTCCGCCTGTGACCTCCAGTGCAGCTCCGGTCGCTGCGCCCGGTTGTGCTGTGATGGGACAGGTGGATGGGCTGCGAGCAGACAGCGTGGCGAACGCTGCACTGCGTGCGCCGATGCAGACTGGTGTTGCTCAGCAGCATAGTAGCAGCGCTGTCAGCAGTGCGGGGCCTGCTCAAGGTGGTGCGGTTGCGGTGGGGAACTGCATTGGAACCGGCATGCATTGCAATGCTTCCGTCCCAATCGACAACGCAGCACCCGCGTCGACAGCACGGGTCGGCTGGGTGACACAGAACGCTGGGTCTGGGTGGCCGGGTGGTGGGCCCACCGCCGGCAACTCATCAGCGGGAACCGGGTCGGGGGAGGGGTGGAGTGGGAGAGCATGCATGGCCATGGACAGTGGGGCCCCCACGGGGAACCCCGCGACTGAAGCTGCATCGGGAGAGGCAGCTCTCACAGCTGGCCGTGCTGGTGATTTGCGGGCGGCCCTGAATCTGTCGGCGCAGGCTGACGCAGGCCAGGGCAGCTTGCACGGGCAGCAGGAGCGTGAGCGGTGGAACACGGATGATGCTGGCCCGGCGCCGCACAGCGGCGGAAGCGTGGGCAGCCGGGCTGGTGTGGGCCGGTTGCGGTATGATGACTCAGCTGCAGATGCAGGGGCGGGCAGCATGCATGGTGACGATACACAGCCGGGCCCGCGCGGTGGTGGCGGCGGCGAGCGTGATGGTCGTGTGGCAGCCGCACAGCACAGCACGGATCACGGGGGGCACCCTGCAGCTGACTGGGGTGCGGTTAGTAGTGCGCACCGCGAGCCGTCATTCCGCCACCGGGAGCCATCATTCGGGCACCAGGATGGGTGGATGGCACAGCCGCAGCGGAGGGAGGTACTCTCGGTGAGCGGGACCCAAAGCGAGGGCGGTGGCCGAGGAAACGGGGGGGGCGGCATGGCACTCGCTGGTGTGGGCCCAGGCACGATGTGTGAGCGGTCTGAGATCCGGGGCAGCATGTGGGGCAGTACTGGTGACATCCCGGCGCTGATCAGCAGTGCAAGCCCGGACAGGTTCAGACGTACGCACGAGGTGCATGCACGCGAGAGTGTTGGGCTTTCGCGCAGTAGGTTGGGGGATAGTAGCGAGTCGGCGTGGCGGGAGGAGGTGTTCAGCGGGCTTGCGGCAGCGGAGGCGGCACTGGACGGAGCGGCGCCGGCGGTGGCTGGCGCGCTCGGCAGGGCGGGGCTGCCGCCGAGGTGGAACGCTCCTCAGCGCCGTGGAGGGGCGCTGGCATATGACGATCCGCCGTTCAAGCAGACGGGTGTTGCTGGTAGCGGAAGCACTGCTGTGCCTATTAGTATGGCATACAGCTACGGAGGTCAGGTCGAGGAGGGTGGGGGCGGAGGCGGAGGCGCTGGTGGGGGGGGAGACGGTGAGTTGCAGCGTGGAGCTGCGGCGACAGCGCTGCAGCGGCTGGCATGCGAGCCGGTGTCGTTTAGCAGCTCTGTTGATTTGAGAACCAGTGGTGCTCTGTTTTGAGGGGTTCTCGGGGAGACCTGTGATGGGGACATGCCCCAGAAACGTGTGGCCGTGGCCAGATGTATGCAGTCGGAATGTAGGTCAAGAGTTCGTGAAGTTCTGTGATTGTGCATTTGTTCAAAGTGTTGCAGCCTTACAACTGACAGAGAGTGGACGAGAGTTGTAAGAGCGCCTCAAACTGGATGTGCTTTTGCTAGACTGCTGAGGCCTTGCAAGCATGCACCAGCATTGCATGTCCTGCACAAGTGCTCCCACAATTGTGAGAAATGTCAACATGTAAGCAGGTCGAGTTGCTGGTCCTGATGAAATCGTTGAGTCACTTGTGGACACAGGTCGACCCTACCATCCACGTGCATGAGCACATGTGCATGAGATCCATGTGCATGAGGACATGCGTGATCAATCGTCTGCAGTGACAGTCGACAGGTCTGCAATTGGTTTCAGAGAAGTAGAAGAGTACGCTCTTCGCTGTTATGTGTATCGTATGGCAGTATCGATTGTGTGTACACGTGTTCCAGGTGTTATTGAAGGCCTAGGAAGTGCTGAGGATCTGGCTCAACTGGTTCAGTGACAGCGATCGACTATATGACATGCAAGGTAGCGCTGCCACACCGAAGTGCGGTCGCATGAGACGTTTGGCCGTGTGGGCACGGGTGCGTTCGCCTTTCTAACTAAGATCGCTGACTTCGCTGCGGCTTCGGGGGCCGTGTCCAGGCGAGAGTTCTTGCAGAATGCCATGTGCGAACTCTCCACCACTCTGTGCCGTGGTGTGACGCGCCAGGTCCTTGCTGCGGCTCCGCTGCGCATGCGGCTGGCGGGCTGGGCGGTGGTGCCCGGCCACGCTGTCCCGTCGGACGTGCTAAAGGCGGCCACTGGCCGCCTTGATGGACCGGGTGCCGCGGTTGCAGCGGCGCAGGCCGGCCCCGCGTCTGGTCGTGCTGGCCCGCCCTGCCTTCCCGATAGCCGCCGCGGGGAGAGCGATGCGGCGCCGCCAGTGCCCTTCGCGCCCCGCCCTCAGGCCCCTGCCGGGCGGCCGGAGGGGGAGGGCTGGTACGCCTTGCACTGTGGGGGGCGTGAACCCCCGGGCTCTCATGTGCGGGGGGCCCGTGATGGAATGCTCGAGTGGGGCCGGATGGAGTGGGGGTGCTGCTGTTGGGGGGTTTGTGGTGGCCGGTTTTGCTGGGGTGGGCGGTAGTGCGCAATTTGGCAGGTGGTTGCTGTGTGCGGTTGTGGCGCGGGTGCCGTGGTGGTGGGGTGCGGGAGTGCGCATGCGTGTGGGTGCGAGGGTGTGGTTGTGTCGGCTGTGTCGGTTCGTTGTGGCTTTTCACCTGAGACAGTGATTGCTTTTTGCTGGTGTCTACCTTCGGGGGGTTTTGGCCGTCTACTTTCCTTCTGTTGCCCTCGCTGCCGGGCTATTGCGTTCATCTCCGTGTAACACGGCCATTGCGCAGGTGATGGCACCGCCATGCTTCCGACAGTAATGCCAACCGGGCCAGTACATAGCTACGTGTTAAACAGTGATAGATCTAGGAATCAGCAGCGCCGAGGCAACAGACCAGGCAACAAGCAAACAGACAAACCGGCCACCGTAAGCACCAAGGCCACGCGCCGCACGAGCAAATGTCAGAACGAACTAGCGCCAGCTTGAAAGCAGATACTCGCACACCGCGCAGTACCATACAGCCCACGCGCACACCAGACACACAGTCAGCACGCGCCGGACCCACAAGCGGTCGCCGACTCAAAACTAGCAGTCTGCGCGGGCGCGCCGGCGCGCTACGGCCATCTGTGAGGCCGCGAGGCACCGGTCCGAGGAGCTGCAACCACAGCCAGCCCGGCAGCACGAGCGGTGTCCAGAAGGGGGGGCAGAGGAGAAATGGGTGGAGGGGGGGGGGGCTCGCGGGGTGAGATGGGCGGAGGCGGGGGGGGGGGGGGGGGGGGGCATGCAAGCCTATGCGCGATGGCCTGTCAGCGCTGGCAGGCCGTCTATGGAAACCAGGAAGGCCGGCAGCAGCGCCCGTCTGACATTCTAGCACGGAGGGGCGCGGCCGCGCGGGCTTGGCGCGCCCAGCGCGTGGCACAATGTTGTGGACAGGTCCGCGCATGGTGTGTGCGACACAGCTGTGCAGACCACTGCTTGTCTAGCAGACCACTGCTTGTCTAGCAGACCACTGCTTGTCTAGTAGACCACTGCTTGTCTAGCAGACCACTGCTTGTCTAGCAGACCACTGCTTGTCTAGCAGACCACTGCTTTTCTAGCAGACCACTGCTTGTCTAGCTGCCTGCTCCAGACAGATGCGGCCTCACAGCAGTGCTGCACTGATGGACTAAGTTCTCTACTTTCAGTTGCCCTGCTCTTGGGCACTGTGTGTGCAAGCAGTGATGTAAACGGTTGCTCACCGGTTTCTATCACCACCATCAACCTTCGGCTCCTGCTACCCGATTCGCCGGCGATGTCAATGTCCTAATCAGCTGCGGCAAGTAATTAACTCTACAGGTACATGTAACAACCAGCTCTGGTGGTGCGCCACAGGGCTGCATCAGCCCGACCACATGACCAAAACTGCAGGACCTCACGATTGGGTCATAGTGCAGGTGGCGCTTCCACCTTTGTCCATCAGACGAAAGTGTGGAACAAGATCTTCTAGTGGCAGAGTCGCGCTCTCGCAGATCACCAAGCAGGAGTCCGCAAGGCTACACCTACGTCTCCACAGATGCCGGCAGTGACTGGATGCCCGTGCATTTGAGCAGCGTGCAGCCAACAGACACCTCAGATGACACGTTGCCAGAAGCCTCTGAGGTGTCGAGGGTGCGGGTGCAGCGCACCGGCTGGGGGGGTGACTGCCGTTGTATGCTGCAGGACATCAGGTCGCGCATGTGCGCATGCATGGTGGCGTGGACGCTGGGGCATCAGGGGAGCTGCAGGCTGCTGCAGTTTTTCGACCTGTTTCGTCTTGGTGATGCCAGTGGCTGGGGGGGAAGCAGTGGTTGGGGGGAATTGCGGTCGCTGTGTGTGGTGCGCCAAGAGAGCTACAGCTGCTCACACCACCAGATGAGCTGCAGGAAGAGGTGACCCCAGCTGCTCCTGAATCACCCATGATCTGCCTGTTGCCTTCACGGGTCCCATGGCCTTCCGTCAGCAGCAAACTCATTCAAATTTGCCTGCGTGTCACACTGTACCGAGCCTTTCACTGGCTTGTCTCAGCAACTTGACACGGTGCTTGCCATGCTGGTATTCCTGCCCCTGCTGTGTGTTCCTTTGTAGCAGGTATGACAAACGTTTGAGTACATTGTAAACCAAGAGCATTGTGTGAACCAAGAGCCATCAGCCGAGGTGGCGTGATGCTTTTTGATTCATTTAGATGTTTTGATTCGTTTACGTTTTGCTATAGATTGCAAGCCTCAAGGCCCTGTGCAAAAACCTCTCTGCTGAACGTGACGACCTGGCGTCAGCGCTTAACAATTCGAAGCAGGCCTGTTCACAGAAGGATGGGGCCCAGGCTGCAGCTAGCAGCGATGCATGGGCGGGCGGTCAGCTGTGGAATGACGTGCTGCGGCTGACAGAGCGTCTGGCGGAGGTGGCTGGCACGAACTCTGCAGTGCTCAGCGAGAACTCTGCTCTGACCCAGCAGGTGGAGGTGCGGCTGCCCTTTCTTTCGTCTGCAGGCGGTTCTCTTGGGTCGTTCCCCGATACATGCTGCGTCATCAACACTGCCACCACTCGCTTGTCAAGGCGCTGCTGGATTTTGGTGGAACATCGTTGGATGCTTACAGGCCTCGATTCTGGTTGTCTGGGTGGCGACGTGCTGCTGCGCCTGTGGTTTTGTGTGCACCTCTGGTGGGTGTGCCTTGCAATGGGTCTCTGGTGTTGTGTCAGGCCAGGAAAGTTTCAGGAACGGTCGTGATGCATGGCGTGTGCGGCTGCACCGTGGCAAGTCATGCGAGTTTTGTTGCATTTCAACAGGCCATGTCCATGCAGGCGGCGGAGAAGAGTTTGGCTGACGCCGGGATGAGATCGAGCGGCTTGCCTGTGCGCATGTGACAGCGACCGTGGCCGCAGCCACTGCCGCATGCGGCAGCACCCCGGCCCAGACGCGGTCCCCTCCTCCAGCTGGCCGCCTGTGGACACATTCGGAGCCGCACGCGCGCCCAAGTCCCAAGCACTGGTAGCGCAGTCAGAAGGCGCTGGCGCTGCGCTGGCTGGCGACGAGGTGCAGCACCGGGCAATGCGGGAGATTGACGGCAATGCGCAGGGCGGAGGATGGGGCGCGGTGGCGGGGCGGGGGGCAGGGAGGGTGCGGCTACGCCTGCCGTGGATGTGTCGGGGACGAAGGTGCGCGTGCTGGAGTGCGCGGTCAGGGAGCTGCGCGGGGCTGTGGAGGCGCTGCGTCAGCGGCTGCAGGAGAGTGCGGCGCTGGAGCGGCGGGTGCGGGAGCTGCTGGCGGAAGCGCGGGCACGGGAGCGCAACGGGGCGCAGCGGCTTGCGGCTGAGGCAGCGCGAGTACATGCGCTCGAGATCATGCGAATGAATGGTGCGCGCACGGCTCAACGCGCCGTGCTGTGTGCTGTGTGCTGTCTACTTGCTTGTTGCTCACGGAGTCTGGCCTGCTCTGCTTGCTAGATTTGCTTTGCACTGGCCAGTTTCGCCTAGAATCGCAGACGTGTGTGTGCATGCATGACAGAGCATGCGCACATGAAGCGTGATGTCGTTCTAGTGGACATGGGCCCCTTCAGCCAGATTGCAGAGTGGAGACCACAACCGCGGCGAGTTGTCGTGTGCTCATGGCGTCTGAATGAGTCTCAACTGCCCTTCTGCAGACAGCATGCATGACAGCTTCGTCGCTAGGTCTTGATCAGGACTACTCAAGCTGAACCAGCCACTCAGAGCGATGCGTACCAGTCCAATCTCAACTGCAGCCGCCTGGCGATCTGCTTGCCACGCTGTCATAGCGCCAGTTCTATTCGCCACAACGCCATTGTAGCAACTTGCACCACCTTGTTGCACCAGCAACGTGTGTGGACACGCCTCACGTGTGCCAGCCAGGCAACCTGTCAGGCGGCTGTCGTGCAGACCTGCGAGAGATCTCCCGCCTACACCAGGCCCCCCGGCGCCGTGCTGCCATACCCTGCCCTCAGGCTACACCCGACTCTCTGCACACGGCGGGGGGACTCACCTCCATGCGCAGCCAGTCCCTGCCGCCGCGCCCGCAGCCACCAAGGTCAGCTTCGGCCTGCCGAGACCGTGGCCGGCGCTGGCGCCGGGCGCCGGCGCTGAGCATGCGCAGCGCGCGCAGTGGCAGATGCAGCCTGCTGTCATATCCAACAGTGTGCGGCCGCCGGTGGCTGCGCGGGGGGCGGGCTAGAGCAGGGAGGCATGCACGCGTTGCAGCATTGGGGTGGCGTGACTCAGCTCAGCGCAGCGATTGGCGGTGCAGCGGATGGTGCTGCTGGGGTGGCGGCGGGCAACAGCACAGTGCCTGTCAAGCCTGGCACTGCCCTGCCCAGTCCGCATGCTGGGCACGCGCTGGGGCAGGGCTCGTCAGACCCTGCGGCCTTCGCGGCGGCGTACGAGCGTGTGCAGAGCATGCTGCAAGCTGCGCATGCCGGGTCCGCACATGCCGCATCAGCGCATCGTCTGCCACAGCACTGGCGGCAGGTTGGACGGGGTCAGGCATTCATATGGGTGTGGCCGCGCCGCGAGCGCTGGCGGCTAGTGCCGGAGATGTGCACGCACAGCGCAGCATGCTCAGCATGGCTGGCCAGCACGCTGGCCAACACGGCTCCGCTGCCACTGCTGGCGGTGCAAACTTTTTGATCGCAGCGCAGCGTGACCGCACTGTGGCGGGGGTACAATCGGCGGCGATGGCCGCTATGCATGACTCCTATGCGAGCACACCGCGCTCGCACCAGGCTCCGCCTGTGACCTCCAGTGCAGCTCCGGTCGCTGCGCCCGGTTGTGCTGTGATGGGACAGGTGGATGGGCTGCGAGCAGACAGCGTGGCGAACGCTGCACTGCGTGCGCCGATGCAGACTGGTGTTGCTCAGCAGCATAGTAGCAGCGCTGTCAGCAGTGCGGGGCCTGCTCAAGGTGGTGCGGTTGCGGTGGGGAACTGCATTGGAACCGGCATGCATTGCAATGCTTCCGTCCAATCGACAACGCAGCACCCGCGTCGACAGCACGGGTCGGCTGGGTGACACAGAACGCTGGGTCTGGGTGGCCGGGTGGTGGGCCACCGCCGGCAACTCATCAGCGGGAACCGGGTCGGGGGAGGGGTGGAGTGGGAGAGCATGCATGGCCATGGACAGTGGGGCCCCCACGGGGAACCCCGCGACTGAAGCTGCATCGGGAGAGGCAGCTCTCACAGCTGGCCGTGCTGGTGATTTGCGGGCGGCCCTGAATCTGTCGGCGCAGGCTGACGCAGGCCAGGGCAGCTTGCACGGGCAGCAGGAGCGTGAGCGGTGGAACACGGATGATGCTGGCCCGGCGCCGCACAGCGGCGGAAGCGTGGGCAGCCGGGCTGGTGTGGGCCGGTTGCGGTATGATGACTCAGCTGCAGATGCAGGGGCGGGCAGCATGCATGGTGACGATACACAGCCGGGCCCGCGCGGTGGTGGCGGCGGCGAGCGTGATGGTCGTTGTGGCAGCCGCACAGCACAGCACGGATCACGGGGGGCACCCTGCAGCTGACTGGGGTGCGGTTAGTAGTGCGCACCGCGAGCCGTCATTCCGCCACCGGGAGCCATCATTCGGGCACCAGGATGGGTGGATGGCACAGCCGCAGCGGAGGAGGTATCTCGGTGAGCGGGACCCCAAGCGAGGGCGGTGGCCGAGGAAACGGGGGGGCGGCATGGCACTCGCTGGTGTGGGCCCAGGCACGATGTGTGAGCGGTCTGAGATCCGGGGCAGCATGTGGGGCAGTACTGGTGACATCCCGGCGCTGATCAGCAGTGCAAGCCCGGACAGGTTCAGACGTACGCACGAGGTGCATGCACGCGAGAGTGTTGGGCTTTCGCGCAGTAGGTTGGGGGATAGTAGCGAGTCGGCGTGGCGGGAGGAGGTGTTCAGCGGGCTTGCGGCAGCGGAGGCGGCACTGGACGGAGCGGCGCCGGCGGTGGCTGGCGCGCTCGGCAGGGCGGGGCTGCCGCCGAGGTGGAACGCTCCTCAGCGCCGTGGAGGGGCGCTGGCATATGACGATCCGCCGTTCAAGCAGACGGGTGTTGCTGGTAGCGGAAAGCACTGCTGTGCCTATTAGTATGGCATACAGCTACGGAGGTCAGGTCGAGGAGGGTGGGGGCGGAGGCGGAGGCGCTGGTGGGGGGGGAGACGGTGAGTTGCAGCGTGGAGCTGCGGCGACAGCGCTGCAGCGGCTGGCATGCGAGCCGGTGTCGTTTAGCAGCTCTGTTGATTTGAGAACCAGTGGTGCTCTGTTTTGAGGGGTTCTCGGGGAGACCTGTGATGGGGACATGCCCCAGAAACGTGTGGCCGTGGCCAGATGTATGCAGTCGGAATGTAGGTCAAGAGTTCGTGAAGTTCTGTGATTGTGCATTTGTTCAAAGTGTTGCAGCCTTACAACTGACAGAGAGTGGACGAGAGTTGTAAGAGCGCCTCAAACTGGATGTGCTTTTGCTAGACTGCTGAGGCCTTGCAAGCATGCACCAGCATTGCATGTCCTGCACAAGTGCTCCCACAATTGTGAGAAATGTCAACATGTAAGCAGGTCGAGTTGCTGGTCCTGATGAAATCGTTGAGTCACTTGTGGACACAGGTCGACCCTACCATCCACGTGCATGAGCACATGTGCATGAGATCCATGTGCATGAGGACATGCGTGATCAATCGTCTGCAGTGACAGTCGACAGGTCTGCAATTGGTTTCAGAGAAGTAGAAGAGTACGCTCTTCGCTGTTATGTGTATCGTATGGCAGTATCGATTGTGGTGTACACGTGTTCCAGGTGTTATTGAAGGCCTAGGAAGTGCTGAGGATCTGGCTCAACTGGTTCAGTGACAGCGATCGACTATATGACATGCAAGGTAGCGCTGCCACACCGAAGTGCGGTCGCATGAGACGTTTGGCCGTGTGGGCACGGGTGCGTTCGCCTTTCCTAACTAAGATCGCTGACTTCGCTGCGGCTTGGGGGCCGTGTCCAGGCGAGAGTTCTTGCAGAATGCCATGTGCGAACTCTCCACCACTCTGTGCCGTGGTGTGACGCGCCAGGATCCTTGCTGCGGCTCCGCTGCGCATGCGGCTGGCGGGCTGGGCGGTGGTGCCCGGCCACGCTGTCCCGTCGGACGTGCTAAAGGCGGCCACTGGCCGCCTTGATGGACCGGGTGCCGCGGTTGCAGCGGCGCAGGCCGGCCCCGCGTCTGGTCGTGCTGGCCCGCCCTGCCTTCCCGATAGCCGCCGCGGGGAGAGCGATGCGGCGCCGCCAGTGCCCTTCGCGCCCGCCCTCAGGCCCCTGCCGGGCGGCCGGAGGGGGAGGGCTGGTACGCCTTGCACTGTGGGGGGCGTTGAACCCCCGGGCTCTCATGTGCGGGGGGCCCGTGATGGAATGCTCGAGTGGGGCCGGATGGAGTGGGGGTGCTGCTGTTGGGGGGTTTGTGGTGGCCGGTTTTGCTGGGGTGGGCGGTAGTGCGCAATTGGCAGGTGGTTGCTGTGTGCGGTTGTGGCGCGGGCGTGCCGTGGTGGTGGGGTGCGGGAGTGCGCATGCGTGTGGGTGCGAGGGTGTGGGTTGTGTCGGCTGTGTCGGTTCGTTGTGGCTTTTCACCTGAGACAGTGATTGCTTTTTGCTGGTGTCTACCTTCGGCGGGGTTCTTGGCCGTCTACTTTCCTTCTGTTGCCTCGCTGCCGGCTATTGCGTTCATCTCCGTGTAACACGGCCATTGCGCAGGTGATGGCACCGCCATGCTTCCGACAAGTAATGCCAAACCGGGCCAGTACATAGCTACGTGTTAAACAGTGATAGATCTAGGAATCAGCAGCGCCGAGGCAACAGACCAGGCAACAAGCAAACAGACAAACCGGCCACCGTAAGCACCCAAGGCCACGCGCCGCACGAGCAAATGTCAGAACGAACTAGCGCCAGCTTGAAAGCAGATACTCGCACACCGCGCAGTACCATACAGCCCACGCGCACACCAGACACACAGTCAGCACGCGCCGGACCCACAAGCGGTCGCCGACTCAAAACTAGCAGTCTGCGCGGGCGCGCCGGCGCGCTACGGCCATCTGTGAGGCCGCGAGGCACCGGTCCGAGGAGCTGCAACCACAGCCAGCCCGGCAGCACGAGCGGTGTCCAGGAAGGGGGGCAGAGGAGAAATGGGTGGAGGGGGGGGGGGCTCGCGGGGTGAGATGGGCGAGGCGGGGGGGGGGGGGGGGGGGGGTGGGGGCGGGAGGGGGGGGGGGCGCGGGGGGGGGGGGGGGGCGATGCATCAGCCTATGCGCGATGGCCTGTCAGCGCTGGCAGGCCGTCTATGGAAACAGGAAGGCCCGGCAGCAGCGCCCGTCTGAACATTCTAGCACGGAGGGGCGCGGCCGCGCGGGCTTGGCGCGCCAGCGCGTGGCACAATGTTGTGGACAGGTCGCGCATGGTGTGTGCGACACAGCTGTGCAGACCACTGCTTGTCTAGCAGACCACTGCTTGTCTAGCAGACCACTGCTTGTCTAGTAGACCACTGCTTGTCTAGCAGACCACTGCTTGTCTAGCAGACCACTGCTTGTCTAGCAGACCACTGCTTTTCTAGCAGACCACTGCTTGTCTAGCTGCCTGCTCCAGACAGATGCGGCCTCACAGCAGTGCTGCACTGATGGACTAAGTTCTCTACTTTCAGTTGCCCTGCTCTTGGGCACTGTGTGTGCAAGCAGTGATGTAAACGGTTGCTCACCGGTTTCTATCACCACCATCAACCTTCGGCTCCTGCTACCCGATTCGCCGGCGATGTCAATGTCCTAATCAGCTGCGGCAAGTAATTAACTCTACAGGTACATGTAACAACCAGCTCTGGTGGTGCGCCACAGGGCTGCATCAGCCCGACCACATGACCAAAACTGCAGGACCTCACGATTGGGTCATAGTGCAGGTGGCGCTTCCACCTTTGTCCATCAGACGAAAGTGTGGAACAAGATCTTCTAGTGGCAGAGTCGCGCTCTCGCAGATCACCAAGCAGGAGTCCGCAAGGCTACACCTACGTCTCCACAGATGCCGGCAGTGACTGGATGCCCGTGCATTGTGAGCAGCGTGCAGCCACAGACACCTCAGATGACACGTTGCCAGAAGCCTCTGAGGTGTGCGAGGGTGCGGGTGCAGGCGCACCGGCTGGGGGGGTGACTGCCGTTGTATGCTGCAGGACATCAGGTCGCGCATGTGCGCATGCATGGTGGCGTGGACGCTGGGGCATCAGGGGAGCTGAGGCTGCTGCAGTTTTTCGACTGTTTCGTCTTGGTGATGCCAGTGGCTGGGGGGGAAGCAGTGGTTGGGGGGGAATTGCGGTCGCTGTGGTGTGGTGTGTGTGTGTGTGTGTGGTGTTGTGTGTGTGTGTGTGTGTGTGTGTGTGTGTGTGTGTGTGTGTGGTGTGTGTGTGTGTGTGTGTGTGTGTGTGTGGTGTGTGTGTGTGGTGTGTGTGTGTGTGTGTGTGTGTGTGTGTGTGTGTGTGTGTGTGTGTTGTGTGTGTGTGAGGGGCGATGACAATGCGGCCATGATGTGGAGGTGTGCGCACGCTTTGGAGCAGCTGCTCGCGTTTGGTGAGCAGCCATGCATGCGGCATACTTGATGCCTAGGCCTGATGAGACGGCATGATGATGAGGCCTGTGGCTCCAGCATGCTAACCGCACAGCAGCAGGCCTGGTAGGGCATATGAATGTGGCGGAGATGTGGTGGCCATGCATGGGGCGCCGGGCAGCCTTCATGGCGAGGTGGTGTGCACCGACGAGAGGTGTTTGTGTAGGGGCGAGCTGAAGAGAGCTGGCACTTGACCCCATCAACAGGCACCGATGAGCGGCAGCGGGCCTGGCTGCTTGTCCGGCAGTGACGCGTCATGATGCTGGTTGTTTCTTGTTTGCATGCGTGTATGACCATTTGGTGTTATGTTTGCGAGTGGTCGGCAACAAACTATGTACCAGTGTGACTGTTTGCAAACACATATATATGTGCAGACAGGCAGACAGGCTGTGCTTTTGCCTGGCTGTCCCCCCGCCTGGCGCGCATGGGTGGGCACTGGCGCTCAAGACATTACAACGAAGCACGCCTTCTGCTGTGTTCAAATTCACGATCAATGCATTCTTCCTCCCCTGTGTGTTACTAATGTTACCACTGCATGTGAGGTGGCCTCCCCTGTGTGTTACACAGTGATAGATCTAGGACCAAGCAACGCCGAGGCAACGCACCAGGACCAGGCAACACGCAAACAGACAGACAGGCCACCGCAAGCACCAAGGCTACTCTCCGCACGAGCAAATGCCAGCACGAATTAGTGCCGGCTCGAAAGCAGACACTCACACACCACGCAGTACCACGCAGCCCACGTGCACACCACACACAGTCGGCATATGCCGGGCCCACCAGCGGGCGCCGACTCGACACTAGCAGTCGGCACGGGCGCGACGGCACACGCTACGGCCATCTCCGAGGCCGCGAGGCACCGGTCCCAGGGGCTGCAGCCACAGCCAGCCCGGCAGCACGAGCGGTGTCTGGGAGGGGGGCAGAGGAGAACCGGCGGGGGTGCGCTGGGAGGAGGGAAGAGGGAGGGAGGAGGAGGGATGGGTGCCAGGGGGGGGGGGGGGGGGGCACGATGCAAGCCTATGCGCGATGGCCCGTCAGCGCCGGCAGGCCGTCCGTGGGAACAGGAAGGCCCGGCAGCAGCGTCCGCCCCCGTATGCAGGGGTGCTTGGGGTGACGCCCGTTGAGCCTGGTGTGATACCAAGTCTTGCTTTTTTTCTGTTTCCAATGATAATGCTTCTGGTAGACACACGCTGATGTGGTCATGAAGTCGAATCCAAGGGCGGAAAGGAACGCATTTGAACAACCGTGTCCGCACTGCCAAGCTCACGCAGGTGACTAAGTTCGAAGGTACTTCACAGCAGGCGCTGTATGCAGCATCTGGGTACATGCACGGGGGACGCGCTGCCCGCATGCTGCTGCGGCAGGATTCGCATCGTGATGGATCCAGCTCGAGAAGTCCTGGCACAAATGTTCGCTGCAGGAGACTAGCCATATATAAGCGTTCGAATACTGCTGGAGGTTTACATGTGATTACCCTGCAGCGCACATCGGTTGTGGTGTCGCGCCTCATCCGCCTGAAAACGTCTCTGGTTGTGCGCTGTTCAGGTTCTAGCTGTTCAACACGGCTATATTCAACATGGCCAACGTTTGTTCAGCGTATACAATAGCAGGTATGCTGTGCAAAACTATACCGCCTGAGCGTGGCAATGCTGCTATCTCGGCGCATGAGTGCTCACTGCAGAACATGCCGCACATGCTAGCCTCGTGGTCGCGCACTGACTCGCGCCGAGGCACCTGGGTATGCATCGAAGGTAGGAGCAAGCCTCATTAGTTTTACATACACTAACTAGCTAACCGCATGCGGTGGACTGGTCGTCTGAATGGACGGGAATGCAGTTGACGTTTGGCTCATCAAGTTGACAAACAATCGCAGGATCCGTCCATACATGACATCGACATCCACCTCGATCCTTCGCACATCAACCTACCCGCTGCGACCTGAAGGTTTACGGTGACTACATATACGTACAGTTTTGGCGCACCGGCGCGTTCAAACGTCTGCAGCTGCCCTAGGCCTTGCAATTTTGCATGCTTGGAACGTTGCCCGCAGCAGTGCACTTGTATGACGAGGTATTCACGAGTGGCATGATAATTTGAGCGAGGTTCACACGATTCATAGCTATGATTCCGCCTATCTATGTCGCGTTGTCGGCAGCGCTAGCTCAAACGCATCCCATGCAGGTACCCGGGCCGTCTCGAGCTCTTCCCGGGCGAAACAGGTAGTCAGGCGTAGGTGAGTGCACACTCGCCGACATATGATAATTGAACAGTTGGTGAGATAGGTGTCCAGCCGTTGAACTCCTGCGGACTTGATGCGGTCGGCCTTGACGACCCGACTTCTCCGATGTACTTCTCAACCAAGCTGATCATCATATCATGAGCCCTTCACGCCACGGCATTCCTTGCCTGCATCGGGCAGATCAGAACACCATGCGGGCCCAAATCAGCAGAATCTATGCGTGTATGATTGACATTGATGCGTCCGTGCAGGCTGTGTGTTCGAGATGTACGTGTGTGCACCAGGGCATCATCTGCAGAGAGGGAGGAGGAGCTGATCGAGATGATGGCGCCAGCGATGGAGGAGGCCATGCGGCAGCAGGACGGAAAGCTGCTGGCTCGGCAGGTGCTGTCAAACCTATATCATGACAACTCATGACATCTCGGAGCACGGAGCTGCTCTCCAACTGTGTCTGCAGAGGTTACAACGGGTGACATACATGTATTTTATGATGGCGTTTGTATGGAGGTACTGCTGTTAAGCATTGCAACTGGTTATTCCCTGGACTGGGGTGTCACGAGTGGTTCCGTGTGCCTTGCAGCCCCCTTAGCATGATCACTTGATCTGCACATGTTGTAGCCATCGCGCATAGGCTTGCGGCGCCCACCCCCCCCCCCCCCCCTGCGCCCATCTCACCCCGCGAGCCCCCCCCCTTCCACCCATTTCGCCCTGCAGCCCCCCCCCCCCCCCCCCGCACCCGATCCTCCTCCTCCCTCCCTCTTCCCTCCTCCCAGCGCACGTCCGCCGTTTCTCCTCTGCGCCCCTCCCCGGACACCGCTCGGGCTGCCGGGCTGGCTGTGGCTACGCTGCCTGGGACCGGTGCCTCGCGGCCTCGGACATGGCCGTAGCGCGCGCTGCGCGCCCGTGCAGACTGCTAGTGTCGAGTCGACGGCCGCTTGTGGGCCCGGCGAGTGCTGACTGTGTGTTTGGTGTACGCGTGGCCTGCGTGGTACTGCGTGGTGTGTGCATGTCTGCTTTCGCGCTGGCGTTGGTTCGTTCTGGCATTTGCTCGTGCAGTGCGTGGCCTTGGTGCTTGCGGTGGCCGGTCTGTATGTTTGCTTGTTGCCTGGTCTGCTGCCTCGGCGCTGCTGAGTCCTAGATCTATCACTGTGAAACACATGTTGTAGCTACCACGTGGTGGCTAACACAGCGCGGCTCACACAGCGCGGCTCATACAGCGTGGCTCACACAGCGCGGCTCATACAACACGGCTCACAGCCTTGGTGCTTGCAATGGTCTGTCTGCCTGTTTGCATGTTGCCTGGTCTGTTGCCTTGGCGCTGCTGGGTCCTAGATCTATAGCTGTGCAACACAACGCGGCTCACACAGCGCGGATGCTGCACAGGTTGTGACGCTCACAAAACTCGTGGCAGAGAGCGCGCGGGGTGACACGGTCCTCTACGACGAAGCCCGCGAGTCCATGGGCTTTGTCGATGGTGGCTACGGTGGCCCCATCGTCTACAGTGACGGCGGCGGCAATGGTCAGAGCGGTCCCGGCGCTCCGGATGCCGGCGACAATTCCATGCTTGCTGTAGCTGCAGCGGCTGCGCTTCAAGACGGTGAACGTGCCAAAGATTCTGACAGCATGCGTGCCGGGGAAGTGGAGGGCGGCGACGTGGTTGCAGAGGAGGCTGATGCGGACATGGCGGTCGTTGACGTTGGGCAGGAGAAAATGCCGAATGCTGCGGGTGCGGCCATGGACGCTGTGCGTGCAGATGAAGCGGCTACAGGAGATGCGGAGGCGGAGGGCGCTGCAGGTGGGGGCTCCAGCGGCACGGTGGACTCGGAGGGGTGGGAGTGGTGGGAGGCCGATGGTGACGGCAGCGCAGAAGGAGGTGGGGTTGCTGATGGTGAGGGGAGGCAGGAGGGGGAGGGGGGGCGGGTTGTGGGGGCTTCTGTTTGGAGGGGGACGTGGCGGAGGGAGTGGCGGGGATGGCGATGGCGGTGGCGGTCGGGGCTCTCTTGACGCCGGCACGACGGAAGAGTTTGAGACAGTGGGTGGTGTTGAGGTGGAGGGGGGTGGGGGAGGGGGAGGGGGAGGGGGGGTCTGGGGGGATATATTTGGGGGCTTCGGAGATGACGTTGATGGCGTTGATGGCGGTGGAGACTCTGATGGGGGAGACGGGGGCGGTGGCGGCGGGGGTGGAGGCGGTGGTGACGGGGGCGGTGGTGGCGGGGGAGGGGATGGTGGTGGTGGAGGTGGAGACTAGGTCACTCCAACGGCCGGCTGAGAGAATGCAAAAACGATGCATAAACGCGTGCTCAATGCCGCACCTGTAGAGTGGAGATGGGGCGTGCATGTACAGACAAGTCAGAAGCAAAGAAGTGAGCCATGCCATGCCACTTTCATGCTGTGTTACACAGTGATAGATCTAGGACTCAGCAGCGCCGAGGCAACAGACCAGGCAACAAGCAGACTGACCGGCCACCGCAAGCACCAAGGCCACGCGCCGCACGAGCAAATGCCGGAACGCAATAACGCCAGCGCGAAAGCAGACATGCACACACTACGCAGTACCACGCAGGTCACGCGCACACCAAACACACAGCCAGCCCTCGCCGGGCCCACAAGCGGTCGTCGATCATGCTGTGCAGGGCTGTTCAATCGACATCAATTGCAACAGCAGGCAACTCTTCGCCAGCTTCACCCATGCCAAATGCACGTGCCTGCCACGCGTGACCACGGCACAGCACCCATGGACTGCAGCATGTGTGCACCCGCCCAGCCGTCACTACCCATTCTCACCACTCTTTGTTTACAGCACATCCCCGCCCTTGAGCAGTCTGCAAAACTCAAAGCACACAAGTTCCCCTGGCTCTGCGCTACTGCGCTGGCTGATCGTGTCGTGTTTGCCAGCATATGTACATGCAATACGCTGTTTGTGTTGAGCACGTCCTGCGGCACAGAAGGTTGACAGTGTCCCCGTACATACCTTCCTCAGCACTGTCTAAAACCGAGATATCTGTTGGTGCACCGCAGCTGTGAGACGTGGCGATATAATACGTCAATTACGTGCAATTACGCTGCCTAGGGCCCAATTTCGTCGTGCTACTTGGACTGGAACCGTCAGCGCAGCTGCTCCATGGTGCTGCCCCATCCGCTGCAGTACTGGTGCTGCTTGACGAAATTTAAATCCTGGCTGCGGAGGAGCGGCACACAGGTCTGAGATGCAACACTAGCTGTACTGCAGTTTTAATGCACCGCAATTGCATATGCCTGATTATCAATGATTGAGCTGTAGCCGGGGGTTGAATGATGAGCGGCACCCTAGGGACCCTTGGGCTGCCCCGTGTGCCACCCCTTGAAGAGGATCACACCAGATGCGATCGTGCAGCCGGTCGCATCATAGCTCTCTGTGGACAGACGTCTAGTGCTGAGCAAAATGTGGTGGTATGTGCTACACGGATATCAATGCAAGAGCTCGGCAGCGAGGGCAACAGTAGGCAAGCAGACAATCAAAAGTTTGCAAGCAGGCAGCAACAAGTAGCATCAGCCCCAGGCGCAAAGCCACAACGAACTGGCACAACCGACACAATTGCACCCACACACGCACACCAGCGCACTCCAGCGCCCCTCACCACCGCGTCAATCACACCAAAGCCGCACACTGCGACCATCCGTACCCCACACCACGTGCACCCAACACCGCCGTCCGCCTCCAGCAGGCGCGGCCGCCACTATTCCCACACCAGCACCACCACCCCCTCAACGGCCCCACCGGAGCACTCCCACGCCTTCACCCCGGCATGCACCCCTATCCATCCCCGCTAACGCGAGCCCGGGGGCACAGGCCTCCCTCAGGGCGGCCCCCTACTCCCCCCTCAGGGCAGCCCCACTCAGGGCGCCGAGGCACAGAGCGGTCAACAGGCAAACAGACAAAGCATCACAAGTCCCAAGGCCGCTCAGACCTAAGGCGCGCTGTGTGGCACATAACACAGCCGATGGCCAGTGTGCCGCAACGCTGGCCGGCCAACTGGGACTGCTGCCACAGATGCATATAATGGCTGTATGCTGCTGCATAACAATGCTCTGCTGCCGTCACACCAATGCATGGGCCCACGGGGGGCTGACAACGAGTGGCTGCAAGGGCATCAAACTTTGCGTTTGGGACAGTTCGCGCCGGCGCCCATGCCTGGCCAGGGTCCTGCAGGTCCCGGGCCGCACAAAGCAGTGCATTTGATATCGTGCAGGTCAGTGCTGTCGAGTACAACAGATCGGTACATACCGTTTCTTTACATCAGCACGCTCCGTGCACTCGTGGACTTGTCTGTGCATGCTGGGAAAGCAGGGCGTCGTTGTTCCCAAGGACTGCCGGAACATCGTTCTTCAGTTGGGCAGGCAATCGCGGCTAGGTACGTAGTCAGAGCCTATATCGTTTGTACTTGATGTCGTTACTGAGGTCGATGCTGCGCCTAAAGCCAACGCAGCTGCACGCGAAGCCAATGCCGCACTGGTCATGCGTACCTCGTTCAACGCTCGACTGACAGTCCGACGACACGTTCTGTTTCTTGCCCAACTTCCCGGGAGTGTTTAAAATCGACAGCTGCTATGTTCGCAAGTCGATGAGTGGGCATGTTGCCGTTTGGGCGTGCGACACGTAACTATTTGTAATCCGGATTACAGCGGCCGCTGTTGTGCGAGTATGTCCAGATTTTCACAGTGGTGAAGCCCAGTCGCCAGACCGATCCGACACCGCATCCTCGCCCTGAACGATGCTACGGCACTCTGTGTAACGGGAACTCTCTGATGGCTTGCCGATTAGATTTCGCTATCCTTTTATGGGTCTTGCCGTACAAAATGCACGCCCGCAGCCCAATGGCAGCACGCTACGGCGCGCCACGGTGCGCAGCACCACACCAGGGTCAAACATTTGTACGATTGGTGCAATGAATCGTGGCTTGTGATTTCCGGTTTATTCGTGCTTGCTGCCGGCCGCTGGCTGGCATCCTGTTGCTTGCTTGCAGGCTTGCGTGCGTGCGTGCGTGCGTGCGTGCGTGCGTGCGTGCTTGCTTGCTATTGCCCTTGCTGCTGTGCTACTGTAATGATGCATGTGAGTGTAACACAACAGCACCACCTTACGCACGGCAAATCAGGACAAACCCATTCGGGCATCAAGCCACACCTAGACGGGCATTGGGCCCCCCCCCCCCCGCACCCGATCCCTCCCTCTTCCCTCCCTCCCTCTTCCCTCCTCCCAGCGCACGTCCGCCGTTTCTCCTCTGCGCCCCTCTCCGGACACCGCTCGGGCAGCCGGGCTGGCTGAGGCTATGGCTCCTGGGACCGGTGCCTCGCGGCCTCGGACATCGCCGTAGCGCGCGCTGTCGCGCCCGTGCAGACTGCTAGTGCCGCGCCGACGACCGCTTGTGGGCCCGGCGAGTGCTGGCTGTGTGTTTGGTGTGCGCGTGGCCTGCGTGGTACTGCGTGGTGTGTGCGTGTCTGCTTTCGCGCTGGCGATAGTTCGTTCTGGCATGTGCTCGTGCGGCGCATGACCTTGGTGCTTGCGGTGGCCGGTCTGTCTGTTTGCTGTCTGTTTGCTTGTTGCCTGGTCTGTTACCTCGGCGCTGCTGAGTCCTAGATCTATCACTGTGTAACACACACAATATGCGGCATGGATGAGCACTGCATGACATCATCTTGCAGCTGCATATTGACTACTGGCTGAGACTCAGACAAGCACACGCTCATGCCAAGGTTTCCGTACAGAGCCAGCAGTGTTTGGTCGACCACAGCTGTTCCTGACATCATACAAAACGAATATTGCATGCCCGTTCCACCACTGCATGGATAGGTGTTACACAGTTATTACTTGAACTGTGTTTGATCAAGGCGCCCCGGGGACCAGCAACACACGAAACAGAACACAACAAACACAAGCACCATGGTCACCCCACACACCGGCATGCTGGGTCCTAGATCTATCTATCACTGTGTAACACACCGGCATGACCTGCACACACACAGAAAACAAACGATATGAATATGACAGATCAATACGTCCGCAGCAAAAATGCAACCATGTACACAGCACCATCAGCAGCATGTATACAGAAGCAGGAGAAATCCTATAGCTAGTAGTACTGTACTACTAGTAGTGCACATGCCATGCGCCGTCACTGTTGGCTTGTGCTTGCATGTGTATGGCAGTCTGTTGCACGAGGTGAGAGAGCTGCGCATGTGTGCTGACCGTGATTCCCTGTGCAACGTTGCTGTCAGTGCGGCTCGCAGCAGCAAGTCGCGCGGCTGTGCTGCTTGTCATGTTTGCTGTGTTACTTTCTTCCTTCCCTCGGCACTGCTGGGGCCCTGCTGTACGTATGTACATTACTGGTGCCGTGCGTCACACCTGCAGGTCTCCGTGTGACACTGTGTTAGGCAGCCATGGCGGTAGTGTCACCGATTACGACGAAAAAGCAGAATTACATCGTCATCGTAACGTAAAGGTGTGGGACGTAGGATTACGGCGTAATTACCACTGTAAAAAAATTCCACATGTTCAGGGCGATATCTGAACCACACCGCTGTGTTCTACCCCCTTGTGGAGCATACATCTGTAACGTATTTCTTTAACCACACCGCTCCCATCGGGATGCTGCGCACACCGACGGGATGGAGGTTTGCACTCGACACTCGACTCGCGAGTCGTTGGTAGGCTGTCGAGCGCCGTCTTCGTCTGCATGGTCACCTCCCATGTCCGCGCCACGGCGTGCCACGAGTGGAGATTCTGACTGCTTCAGATGCTAATTTCTGTCAGTATTGATAGTCTCTTCGCCGGCTGAGCTCTGCGCTGCTCAGTTGGCACTGCGGTGAAGGCTGCCCGCGTAGCAGCGCGCGCCTGCCAGCCTTCCGAGCGCGCAGCACGCGCATAGCCGTCGCAAGTAGGTCAATATACTGCATACAACTAGGCGTTCGTAGTCTCGACGACAGGATCCCCAGCGCCTGAGCCTACTCCTTCTGTGGGTGCGCCTGCACCAGGTGCACAGCACCACTTTCTGGCTTGCGCGATCTGGCCATGGATCCGCGCAAGCGTTGGACGGCGGTCCAACCCACTCAGCATCGAATCAGCAAATCGTCCGCTGTGATTCCGCGCAAGCCGTGCCCATGCTGCGGCACTCTGTTCGGGTCGCCGCAGCAGCTACTGCAGCACTGCCGCAGGCAGCACGCTGGTCACACGTTCTCGACAGCAGACCTCGCCCAGCTGAACGGAGCCACGTGTCACTTCTGTGCGAAAGTGTACTCGCGGCTCGGCCTGGGCGCACACGAGAAACGGTGCCCGTCGAACCCCCAACGGCGCAGCAATAGCACTGCAGGGCACCCCACAGCACAGTGCAGCCTTGGCCCCGCACAGCCTGCTCACCGCCGCACCCAGCCTCCGGCACAACCGGCGCCCGTCACTCCGCACTCGACAGCCCGTCCCCGCTCGCAGTCGGTCACGCGCTGCGGTCTGGTACCCCGCGAGGCCGCCTCGGGGCCTGCGTCAGCACCGGCTGCAGATGGGAGGGGAAGCAATGTCCGGCCACATAGCCTTCCGCCCGCCAGCCGCCTCGCGCAGCACCTCCTGGCCGTGAATGGCGAGTACCACGGGAACGGCGGGTCGGCAGGCGGCCGTCAACCTCCAGGCACGCAGCCCAGCCTCAACGCCCAGCCGCGTCCGCCCGCGCCGGCATCGGGCCTGGCCGAGTCAAGCCTATCCGGCCTGCGCATTGGCTCCGCGCCCGCCGACAGCGTCATGCAGGACGTCGGCACAGACTCCGCCGGGGTGCCGGCGGCAACCGCACCAGCCGTGGAGGAGGCATCCTCTCCGGGCGTGGCTACGCCATACCGCGACGTCAGGGTGCCTCAAGAACTCCCCAGGTCGGTCACTGATGTCTTTGCCGCGGCCGCGGCCGACTGCCTGGAGGCCATCCACGATGCCGTCAAGCGCGAGCATGATGCGAGCAAGCAGCAGCACATCACTGAGCTATTGATGCTCCCTACCGAGCTTCTTGGGGACAACCGCGGCGGCAGCGGGCAGCGCCGGCGGGTCCTGGCGCGCATCCGTGACCTCCATAAACGCCGACGTGCTGCCGCGCCGGCTGATACTGACGCCGATGCGAAGCCCCAGCGCACTCGGACAGCGCTGCTGGCTGACCATGAGCTGGCCGGGCGCATGTATAGGCACTGCCGCAACGGCAATGACGGGCGCGCGGCCCGCTGCCTGGACAGCAGCCCGCTGGCAGCCGTTGATGCGGCCACTATAGCAGCGTTGCGGGAGCTGCACCCGTCTGCCCCCCCGCCCGTTCTGCCGCACACCGCTGACCTCCCGCCTCCCGCCGCAGTGATCGGGGAGGAACAATTCCATCAGATCGTGCTGAACCTGTCGCGGGGCACGGCAGCAGGGCCCAGTGGGTGGACAAACGAGCACATCCGCGCCGTGGCACTACATGACCCACGCATCCGCGCCGCGCTGCGCCATTTTGTCAATGACCTCCTGTCGGGGAGCATCCCCCACACGGCTCTCCTCCAAGCCAGCCGACTGATCGCCCTCGCCAAGACGGCAGGCGGCGTCAGGCCCATCGCAATCGGTGAGTCGCTGATGCGCCTGGCGGGTATCTGCGCGCTGGCGACGCTGCCGGATGCAGCCAGCCTGTTTGCCCCGCTGCAGGCCGGTGTCGGCATCTCTGGGGGTGCTGAGATCCCAGGCCATGCGCTGTATCCTGACTTTCATGACCCCGATGTTGTGACCGTCCAAGTGGACCTCCGCAATGCCTTCAATCTGTGCGATCGGACCGCCATGCTGGCAGCCGTTGCACAGCACGCCCCGGGTCTCTTGCCATTCGTGCGGATGTCATACCAACAGGCATCGGCGCTGCTTCTGCGGCGCCCGGACGGCGCACATGAAGTGCTGTGGAGCGAGACCGGCGTGCGACAGGGCGACACGATGGGGCCGTTCCTCTTCAACCTGACGTATCAGCCGACTCTGCGAGCAGCGAGCGAGGTCAGCGGCGGAGCGCTGGTCACGGCATGCCACGATGACACATACCTGCAAGGACGGCCGCAAGATGTCGCCGCCGGCGCAGCACTGATCATGGGTAGGCACCCGTGCCAGCCGCAGAAGACTAGCGTCTACTGCGAGGACACGGACACAGCTGCGCATGTCGCCGCCTTGCTCGGTGCGCGCGTCGCCCCGGACGGCATTGTGGTGTGCGGCACCCCGCTGGGTAGCGATGAGTTCGTCACAGCACATGTCTCCCGCCGCTGCGCAGCCACTCGCGCGCAGATTGCGAAGCTGACCGCACTGCCACTGTCCCCTCAGGTGAAATGGCTTGTCATGCACAACTGCCTGCAGCATAGAGAATCCCATTTGTTGCACAGCACGCAGTGGCGGTTTCTGGAGCAGCCGCTGCACCAAGTGGAGACAGCGCTGCTGAAGGGCCTCGGCGACATTCTGGATGTGACCAGCCTTACGGATGCACAGTGCCTGCAAGCCCTGCTTCCCCACCGCCACGGCGGCATGGGCCTACGCAGGTTCACCCAACCCATCGCCGACGCTGCTCGCCTGTCGTCCGCTGCACTCGCCCATGCAGCCCTCGCAGAAGGGACGGATCGAGGCCTGCCGTTCCGTGGCGATGCGGGCGTCGCCATGCGCCACACTCTCGAAGAGTTGCGCCGGCAGTGGCCAAGCATCCCGGGGCTGTCTGAGTGCCCCGCCGAGCCCGCGGAATGGGCGGGCCTGAGCGGCGGGGGGTCTGCCATCCGCATGTCACGGCTGCAGAATGCAGTCGGCCGGGCCGACTCTGACGCCCGGGCGGCTGCGCTGCTTGCAGCGCTGGATCAAGGGACGCGCAGCCCGTCGTCAGCAACACGCGAACACAGCCTGACCAGCAAGGCGCGCTTGCATAGTTGCGCAGGCTCGATGGCCTCAGCTTTCCTGAAAGCCAGGCCCGGTGCGACTGAGCTGACTGCCACAGAGTTCCGCGTGAATGTGCGCTTGCGCCTAGGTGAGTCACTGTTCACCGGCCCAGAGGCGGACGGCGACTGCGTGTGCGGCCGGGCATCGCCTGCTGATGGTTCCCATGCCCTGGTGTGCAATGCGGTGTGGCGCACGGTGGTCGCCCGCCATGATGCGATCACGCAGGCATGGCGCCGCTTCATCATGCGGGCGGGCATCTCCACGTCTCTTGAGCCCAACATCAAGAGCCTCCCGCAGTACCCGGATGTGCCGGGCGCACGGCCGCCCGCACAGCCGCCCGGCCCCTCCTGTGAGCCTGCCAGCTGTGCTGCCGCTAGTGCGCTCACTCCACCCACCCCGGCCCCCAGCGCCTCGGCCGTGCCTTCCACCCCATGTGGCACCCAGACGCTGGCGCATTCCCCGCCTGCCCCCTTGCGCCCCTCCGGACCGGCGGACAACGCTGCCCCGCTCGGCGACGCCGCCACGGCGGACGGCACCTCAGAGGGACCAGTTGCCGCGGCTGCACTCGTCGCTGCTGCCATCTCAGCCGTTGTTGCCTCGTCCGAGGTCAAGGCTGCTGCGGCCGACACGGCAGGCGCCATGGACGTAGACGTCCCCGGCGAGGCGGCTGTCGGTTACAGGGGCGCGCGAGAGCTCGGCGCGGCAGCTGCCGCCGCCGCCGCAGTGGCCGTGAAGGCGGCCGCCCCGGCCGGCGAGTGCGCGGTGCGGTGTGAGCACATGCCACAGGTGGGCCCGGTGGCCACTAGTCCGCCGCGACGCCTGCCCGAGGGTCGACGGGGCCGCGCGGCCGCGGCTTGCGCCCGGCCGCTACCCCCCCGCTCGCAGCGCGACCCGGAACGGGGTGATCTGCTTGTGATGTTGCCCTGCGACACCGTTGTGGCCGATGTGTGCGTGACCTGTCCGGTGGCCCCCTCCCGGGTCGTCGCCGCGGCAAACACGCCAGGCGCTGCCGCCCAGCTGATGGACGACCGGAAGCGAGACAAGTACGGCCGCTCCGGCACAGGCGCATGTCGCTTCGTGTCCCTGTCGCATGAGACGTTTGGCCGTGTGGGCACGGGTGCGTTCGCCTTCCTGAATCAGATCGCTGACTTTGCTGCGGCTTCGGGGGCCGTGTCCAGGCGAGCGTTCTTGCAGAATGCCATGTGCGAACTCTCCACCACTCTGTGCCGTGGTGTGACGCGCCAGGTCCTCGCTGCGGCTCCGCTGCGTATGCGGCTGGCGGGCAGGGCGGTGGTGCCTGGCCACGATGTCCCGTCGGACGTGCTATAGGCGGCCGCTGGCCGCCTTGCCGGACCGGGTGCCGCGGCTGCAGCAGCGCAGGCCGGCCCCGCGTCTGGTCGTGTTGGCCCGCCCTGCCTTCCCGCGAGCCACCGTGGGGGGAGTGATGCGGCGCCGCTAGTGCCCTTCGCGCCCCGCCCTGAGGCCCCTGTCGGGCGGCCGGAGGGGGAGGGCTGGTACGCCTTGCACTGTGGGGGGCGTGCGCCCCCGGGCTCTCATGTGCGGGGGGCCCGTGATGGAATGCTCCAGTGGGGCAGGATGGAGTGGGGGTGCTGCTGTAGGGGGGTCGGTGGTGGCTGGTTTTGCTGGGGTGGGCAGTAGTGCGGTGGTGGTTGTTGCTGTGCGCGGTTGTGGCGCGGGTGCCGTAGTGGAGGGGTGCGGGAGTGCGCGTGCGTGTGGGTGCGTGGGTGTGGTTGTGTCGGCTGTGTCGGTTCGTTGTGGCTTTTTCGCCTGGGAGAGTGATTGCTTTTTGCTGGTGTCTACTTTCGGGGGTTTTGGCCGTCTACTTTCCTTCTGTTGCCCTCGCTGCCGGGCTATTGCGTTCATCTCCGTGTAACACCGCTCCCATCAACCTCGCGCACAGGATTGGTACAGATATGCCACGCTCGTACACATATACTGCAACCCTCGCCTTGCACAAGTGCCCATTTCTTCCCGTGAGCGGGAAGTTTTGCTGCAGTCAACGCTCTGTCGCGGTTGTCAGTCTTTCCACTTGCGCGCAACTGCCCCACAGTTACCTCGGGAAAACATAATATCGCAATTCTCAAAATTTTGCCGTAAAGGTCGCAAGAATCGTCGTCACGTCATCGTAAATCTTCCTGTGGTAATCATAATGTAATATCGACACATCATCGGTATACCATTGACACATCATCGGTGACACTACATGGCAGTAATCGTGAGCAATGTTTGTGGCAGTCTGGGTGACATGACAAGCCACACGCCTGCATAAGCACGTCCTCTGCCAGTCTCACAAGATCTGAAGACGTACCAACCGTTTGGATGGTGCATACAGGCATATCACGTCGTTCCAAGTTGATCATTAGTATCGAATGCTACGCTGGTGATGATGGCGTCACAGGACACCCCTGGCCACCCCCGGGCCGCTGCCCCTGGCGCCAAATACGTCGGCCGTGCATCTGCCATGCAAGCATAGGTTTGGAGTCGGCAAGTCTCCGCGGCACAACGCAGGCAACGATCTGCGTACATGCCGTGTCGCCACGTCGCTTGTTGTGGGAGAGGCGTTGTCTGTGGGACCAATTGAAGGCTGCATGGCGTTCATGTACAAAGTGCATGTGGGATGTGATGATCAGACCAATCAGGTATGCTACTCCAGACAGCAGGCGGCCAGTTCGTTCTGGCAATTGCTCGTGCGGAGAGTGGCCTTGGTGCTTGCGGTGGCCGGTCTGTCTGCTTGTTGCCTGGTCTGTTGCCTCGGCGCTGCTGAGTCTTAGATCTAACACTGTGTAAAACAGCAGGCGGGCGGGGCCAGTGCGCACGAACCCGAACTCAGTTCGAGAAGAGTGGCCCAGGGGCGGTCACCACACGGTGTTTGCGGCCCCGCGTAGTCAGGGCTTCCTCATCCAGGCCACAAGCGCCGCCTGCAACGCAGCTGTCGCAATGATTCCTGTCACCCACTTGACTCGGCCGTCATTTAAGCTTGACGGTCTGCCCTGAGCACAGTGTTCCTCATGGCCAGCGGCGTGCACATCGGGTTGCCAGCAGTACGCGTTCCTGTCTCAGACAGCCTGTCTGTGTTACACAGTGATAGATCTAGGACAGCCTGTCTGTGAGACTGATATGTGATACATAAACTCTATAATATAGAGACCACTTATTAGGTCACAGGAAGGGTATGACTCCGGCTGCCGTGTGCTTTGGCGGCCTTAGACTACCTTGGAATGGCTGTGGCCGTGATGGAGGCAGAGGCACTAGTACTAGCATGTGTGCTGTGATCGCCATCGTGTGGCGCTGGCTTGGGAACCGGCCCGAATGGCACTGTTGTCTGGCATTACCCCACATTTTGTGTAGGGACTGGCATGCCTATGCGTTCCCAAGGTTCGATTCCCAACCCACACCCATGCATGTGTATTGGCATACTACATAGTACCAAAATCACAACCACGCTACAGTATGCGACTCTCGCACACATGCGGCAGGATGCGCTATATATGTCAACCCGCTATATATGTCACTACTGGCTCTGAAGCGTGGAATTTGCAGGAGGTGCTGGCGCTGCTGACGGCGATTGGCCTGATATCTCCAATTCGAGTGGCGGTATCGGCAGCGGCACAGCAGGACGCGACCTGAGCAAGTCATTGAATTGTGGCCCGCCAGCGCCGCCTTTCGGGCTGACCAAGGCACAGGGTGCGGCCGGCCCACAAAAGCGCAAGCATGAGTCAGAGCAGTGTCGAGATCCAGCAGTCACACAGCGCCGGCTATATATGTCAACCCGCTATATATAGCGCCGGCGTGGTGCGCTGGCAGTCCAGGGGTCTGAGCTGCGGCGGATGCCAACTGGAGAGGCCACGGCCGTCCAGCGGGACACTGCTGCCGTGGGGCGCCGCACATCTGCAGCGGCAGCCTCGCCGGCGGAGGCGCCGGCATATGCTGCAGCTGTGCGCCCCCCTCGCTCGCCTGCCCATGCAGTTTGCTTCATCGGCAGCGCTCAGCACTTTAGTGATACAGTCCCAGAATGCAGTCCTGGCGGGCATATTGCCAGTGCTCATGTTGGTTATGGCCATGCGGGGACTTCCCCTGCAGCTGGGCCATCTTGTCCAAGGCCTTTCGCACTGTCTCA
The DNA here is from genome assembly GCA_900538255.1 of Ulva mutabilis. Lineage (NCBI taxonomy): Eukaryota > Viridiplantae > Chlorophyta > Ulvophyceae > Ulvales > Ulvaceae > Ulva > Ulva mutabilis. Next base: position 62,008 of record UNSF01000224.1, read on the forward strand.
AGCAGGCCCCGAAAACGTCCATGTGCAAGCAGATCTACGTAACCCTCAGCCCGCTTTGCGGCCAGAGCACCCTGCTGGGCATGTGGCTCCTGCGCGGTGCACAGCACATGCAGGCACTGAAGCGCACGCTGTGCCCGCTGTGTCGGCTGAGCGAGCAGCGTCAACCGTGCTCATCGCATCGACAGAGCTCATCGGTTTGACGCAGCTGATCAGATCGACTGAGATCCTGTCGGGAGTTGACGAAGGGGATTCTGTGCAACAGGCTGAATCGCGGCAGCCTGTTCCGGCAAGAGAGCACGTTGTGGGCCCAGAGCGCTCTTGTGTGAGCGAGCCTGCGATTGCCAATGGCGCTGCCGCTTCGCATGCTTTCGCGACTGACACAATCCAGTGTTCTGCGTCTGGCAAGCCCGGGCCTGCTGCTGCGGTAGGTGTAGCTACCGTGCTCGAATCGGGAGAAGCAGAACCGCCGCCCGTTGACAACACGGCAGGTCCATCTAAATCTCTGCAAGCTACACAAGCAGATTGTGGCATGCACGCAGTGCCCTCTCGCACAGTTGCACACCTTGTGGATGAGTTTGCGCAACCACAAGGGGCCTCTATGCTAGAATCGCAGGCTGCACCCCCGGTTGTCACCGGCATTCGAAGGTCAAGCCGCGGCAGACGCCGCCCTCTGTCAGGCAGCTGGCAAGGCAAGCACAATTTCCCCGCAGCCAGGCATTGCCAGAGGAAAGCGGAGCTTGCAGGGTGCACCTGCTCCTGCACGGGTTGAGAGAGCACCAGGGGTTGGCGCTGGCAACATGTGCTCACAATTCCAGCGCAGTGGCCGCCTCGCAAGCGTACTTGCACCCTTTAAACTTGCGCGTGCAGCTTGCAAGCTGTGCCAACAGCGCACAGTCTGTCTGCAAAAAAAGTACTGCGAGCAGTGCCTTCAAGTCTGCAGCAAGGTCCATGGCGAGGGCTCGAGGCGGTGTGTGCGAGCAGCCCTGCAGAAGCTGGGTCATGATGCCCCTTGCAAGGTGCTGGTTCAGCATGCAAAAGAGCTCATGCGCTCGCTGTCTGTAGCCACCGGGCGACGGCGCTGGCACCGCTGCAGATGGCCGCACTGCCGAGCGTACACAAGTGGCGCAAGACAGACCAGCTGCCGAAGCTGAGCAGCCAGCTGGGCAGCACGACACTGCTGATGCCCCGAACCGGTATGGCACAACCTTCGGCTCACTTGGCGTGAAGCGCGGTAGCACCGCAGCAACGCGGCGGCCACAGTCTGTGGGGACGCTAGGGCGGCCGAGGGGCGCTGAGGCAGGGCTCAGAGTGCCGCCAGATCTCAGTTGTGCTCATGCATGGCAACCATTCATTATACCTGGTCAGACTGCGGCTCTGCATAGCCGGGTGTCGCGGTTTGTTGCGGTGCGGGCCCATTACTCATCAGGAGATTCCATTACATCTCTGTGCATGCTTAAAGTTGTGCAGGTCTGCGTACGATTCTCGCTTCCGTGCAATGCCCAGGCGGCACGATATGGCATCTGTTTGTTGTACACTATGTCAACTCGAATCTGCTCTCTTACAAAGCACTCAACGCGGTCAACCCTGTAGTTAAATCGCGCGCTGACCTGGAGATGCATTACAGATTGTCCTGGCCAGCCGTTGAAAGTGGTGCTGCAGTCCAGCCAACTGTAATGCCCTGAGCTGGTACTGCCTTGCGCAAGCAGAGCCTCTGGTCACTGTGACACGTCCGCCATGGGCCGGTATATGACGCATGCATGCCATACCAGCACCGTGCTTGTGACCGCAGGCAGTGCTCTACTGTATCCCGGTGCGGTAGTATGTGGCAGGATGCGTGACTGCACCTTTATCATCACTTCTGGAACGTATCTCGTTTTGTACATCATCATGCCGAAGCTGTAGAGGGCATCATACTGTGTGCGCATGCTCTGGTAAGCTTTCGCCGTCCGCCATGAACTCTCATGATGGACCATTGGCACTGTATTGTCGTGCACCAGAATGGATCATGTCTGTCATGCCACAGGCTGTGGCTCATAACGCTATGGCGTGGCCTGCGCTGTGGTGCAGTAACTGCACACGTAATTGCACATGTAACTGTACATGGAACTGCACATGGAACTGCACATGTAACTGCATATGTAGCTGCACATGTAGCTTCACACGTAATCGCACATGTAATTGTACATGTAGCCGCACATGTGACTGCACCTCCACGGTGAGTGAGACCGGCTTGCAGGGTCAACAGTACGTGTACTGTGAGGACATCTCCGCCGGCGCTGCGGCCTTCCGCCTCCCCGCCATCATCGATAACTTGCCGCCCTCCGCAATAGTGGCCTCGCGCCGCCGCCGATCTTTGTGGAGTGCTTCCGATATGCGGAGGACCCTGCCGCGCTGCCGATGACGCCCGCCGCGCGGGCACTCCTCAACCGTGCGTACCCAGCCACCAAGCCGGCCAACATGTGGGCGGGGTGCTGCCACACGGAATTTCCCGGCCATAGCTCAAGTGCGGATCCCTAACGTGACGGCGTGTGTGGTGGCTTGCAATTGGCGACAGGCACCTGCCACAGCTTCTACACAGCCCATGGTATTACAGTGTAGCTAGTGCTGCGTTTTTAGGGCCAGTCTATAGTTTAAACCCATACGCATGCACAGGAGGCCTGCCTGCACTGACTGACTGCCAATGCAGCAAACCCAGCAGGATACAGAGGCCATCTGGCACCCCTGTCTGTGCTGTGCTGTGCTGTGCATGCTGCGCATGCTATGATTCCGTGGTGCCGCGCTGCAGCGGAGGCGGTGGCCTCCTGGCGCAAGGTGAAGGGCACGAGCCCTGTGCGGCTGTGTGTTACACAGTGATAGATCTAGGACTCAGCAGCGCCGAGGCAACAGACCAGGCAACAAGCAAACAGACAGACCGGCCACCGCAAGCACCAAGGTCACGCGCCGCACGAGCAAATGCCAGAACGGACTATCGCCAGCGCGAAAGCAGACACGCACACACCACGCAGTACCACGCAGGCCACGCGCACACCAAAACACAGTCAGCACTCGCCAGGCCCACAAGCGGTCGTCGGCGCGAACACTAGCAGTCTGCACGGGCGCGACAGCGCGCGCTACAGCGATGTCCGAGGCCGCGAGGCACCGGTCCCAGGAGCCATAGCCTCAGCCAGCCCCGGCAGCCCGAGCGGTGCCCGGAGAGGGGCGCAGAGGAGAAACGGCGGACGTGCGCTGGGAGGAGGGAAGAGGGAGGGAGGGAAGAGGGAGGGATCGGGTGCGGGGCGGGGGGGGGGGGGGGTGGGGGGGCTGCAGGGTGAAATGGGTGGAGGGGGGGGGCTCTCGGGGCGAGATGGGCGGAGGGGGGGGGGGGGGGCGACGCAAGCCTATGCGCGATGGCCTGTCAGCGCCGGCAGGCCGTCTGTGGGGACAGGAAGGCCAGCAGCATCGCCCGTCCGACCAGTCTAGCACGGAGGGGCGCGGCCGCGCGGTGCGGCTGTGTGTGAGAAACACTATCAAGGGGTTTGACAACCACACACCGCTGCTGGAGTGCCCCTCCGGATTGCCGCTGCCGCCTCAAATCGTATGCTTCCAATACCTTGACTGGATATGCATGGATATCCGTTATTCTTTGACGCCGGCCAGACCATGCTGCTGCTCTGTGCTATTCAGACTGCTCTGCTCAGCTAACTTTGGTGGTGTACTGCCTATTTTGTTGGATAATACGACATAAACCTGATCGAGATACCTGACCGCAAATGTATCAGGGTGCTTTCTTTGCGTTCAAGTTGTTAGCTACCTCACACATGCTTGAAGCCGCATGCAAACCGAGGCTCAGAGCTGCCCTCAGGCTGGCACAATGCCCCACTGTTTGCAAAGGTACAATCAGTTGAGAGGTGCACATGCATGGCTGTCATGCACATGCAGGGTAACATCAGGCGGCACGTTCCTGCCGCTGCAGATCTTCCTGCACCAGAACGATGATGGCTCCCCGTCTGCCCTTGGCTGGGGCGTGCGCTGCGCTGTGGACATTGAAGCGGGGGCATTTGTAAGCAGTTCCACAGGCGTGGTTGCTGTGAACTCTGAATCAGGCCAGGAGCGAAGCATGCCGATGAGCCTTGACCACTTCTTGAAGGCTAGTG